>CM066038.1:216484847-216880605 GCA_033557465.1 Ichthyophis bannanicus | reverse complement strand
AGCTATGATAAGCTCCTTATCACAGTACTTATGACCTAGATGGCCCTGTTGGAAACAGGATACTGGGCTTGATGGACCTGGTCTGACCCAGTATGGCATATCTTATGTTCTTATGTTCTATATGCAAAATATCAACAAATACAAAATACAATATGCCATATATGCTGAATGGCATATACCCCTATTCAACTGGACTCCCCAGGCTACACCACTATATCAACCTGCATCCATGAAATAACATGGCTTACTAACAACAGAAACATCAACATAAAAATCTGAGCAATCATCATTACGAGAGACTCCACATTCATTCCTCCTACTTCTATCACATATCCAATACACCAATTACAATAAAAGACGAAGTCCGATATCTTGGAGTGATTCTAGACATGCAGCTTACTTCCAACCACTATCAACGATATCCAAAACAGCCTTCTTCAAACTCGCAACGCTGGAGACTAAACCCCTGTCCTCAATAGGATTTCTGCACAGATGCCAGGCCATCATTACCTGCCTGTGCTGGCTACTGTACCCTATTCCAAGGCCTACCAACAAACCATCCACTACAATAGTCTTACAGAACCAGAGCTGCCCGCATTATTGCAGCGCTTTCAGTACTTTTCCTAGCATTGTGCTCTCCGCACAGAACTATTTGAATCTTGTGCATTTCTCTGCATCTGTTAATAAGTTGGCCAACAAACAGCAAAGATACACCATACCTCTACCTCACAAAGGCTACAAAACCTACATCACACAACCTTCTCACTGGAAAAGGGCTCCGGGGCGCAATGTTGCTACTCTACATCCCACCATCATGCTCATGGACCAGAAAAACACCCCTCAAAACCACCATAACCAAGATTTCCAACTCATTAGCACTGATCTATGTGTGTACCTCTCACTGATCTGTCAGATAATGCAGACCCCCCTCCTTTTTAGCCTGTTATTTCATGAAAGTAGCTCTGTTGGTAGCCTGTTCGATAGCCCTTCAAGAATATCATATAGCCTCACTAATACCTGCCCTCCACAACAAGTCATATTCTGTGTACATACCACTGCTCACACACTTAAGACAGCTTGATTTAAGAAACTAAGCATTTAAACAGCAATAGTAGAATCCTTTAACATTGCTGTGTATTTTGATGATGTCACAAAGCAATCTACGAGTGCTGTTATATATACAAAAAATGCACCATATAAAATGTAAAACAGTCGAGTATACTGCATGTACACCCTCCCATTCTGATTGTTTGCTAACTTTTTGATTAAAGATGCAATTACCTTTAAATAATAAGGTCCTTCATGCCTGTACCAACGATGCTAATAGATCAGAAATGTCTGCATGGAGATATACATATAAAATAATGCAGACTAAATAGCAGCATAGCTTTTACTGATTAAGCCATCTGCATTATATGCTCATATAATGCAATTGACAGTTCATAGATAATAACTTTTTTCACTTTTACTCATACCTCAGCATAGAGCATTAACACTAACCTTACCATTCATAAGGATTGCTTCTTTGTCCTGACTTCATTCCCATTCCTCATTCTTCCATCAAATTGCTGACAAGACCACTAGGAAATAAAAAGATTAGGTTCCCTAACTGCTTTAGACTTAAGGATCTCTTTCCTCTTCATTCTTCTTAGTTCGAAAGACACATCATACCTGAAATGACTCTTTCAGACATTATTTTTCATTGCCAGATATTGGAGTACGTATAATTTTTTCACATGTAAACTGTTGTACAGGCATGGAAGGACTTTTATAAAATTGAGCAACTGCATACACAAGAAAACTGTGCATCTGATTTATGTGATCTGCATGTAGACATTCCCAAGTATAGTTTGGGTAAAGCAGAGGCAAAGTTGTCATGTATATGTGTATTTAATTTAAAAACAACAAACATGCGCACGCAGAGGTAAAAGCACAAATTACACCTTCTTTGGAACAGTGTAAATTTGTGCATTGGAATTTGTATCCTATTGGGGATACTTCTGGAAGCCTATTTTATAAAGGCTACGCGTATAGGCTTAAAATAGGCACCTTTTTGGATCTCACATAGGCATTCTTCATGAAATTCACAAAGTGCTCAATTCATCCTTACAGGCCTTCAAAAACTATTTGCAAAATCAAGAATAAAATATTCGCATTCCTCTGGAAAAAATGATGTAAAGCTGAAATAATCCCCTTTGGGAGAGATTTGATAAGTGAGCTGTGGAAAGATCCATGGTTCCTATGCATGTAAATCCATATTTTCCTGTACTGCATGTGTATATGGTCACTTCCGTGTGCACTGCCAGGTGGGATTCTGTAAGCATGTGTAGATGAGCCTTGCATTACGATCCCAGGAAGGGGTGTCCATAGGAGCGCGGAGTGGATGGAACATAGGTACAGCCTTGAGGAACGCATGTACATTATAGAATACTATGATGTATATGTGACCCTGTATTGATGAAGATCATTGACGATATGAGCAGCCACCATCTGGACTGACTCTATCCTGTTTATATCCTTATCACTCCAAATGAGGTCTCACTAGAGATTTATACAAAGGCACTATCACATCCTTTTTCATGCTGGCTATTCCCCTCCCTAATTATATTTACCAAAGCAGAGTTAACCACTTGTTGAGAGGCAGCCTTCCCTACGAGCCACTGATATAGAACAATCCTTCAGATTGGCACCATGTCATTTCTCTTTGAAAATCAAGGCTAACTCTGAGGATAAGTACCCTTACATTTTTCCAAATGAGGACAGTTTGAAAATTCACCTCTACATTATTTTGTTTAAAGCCCTCTGCACTTTGCTTGAACATAGCTTTTTAAGATATCAATTTTCAAAGTCATTCCCATTTGCATTGGAAATAACCTATTTGAAAATTGCCCATCCTAGGTGTATATCAGTGGTTCTCAACCCAGTCCTATTGACCCCCAGATCAGTCAGGTATTCAGGATACCCACAATGAATATGCATAAGATAGATCTACATACAATGGAAGCAGTGCATGCAGATCTATCTCATGCATATTCATTGTGGAATCCTGAAAACCTGACTGGCCTGGGGAATCCCAGAGGACTGTATTAAGAACCACTGTGTATATAAAAGTACACAATCTACAATGTGCAAATATTTATCTGTATTTAATAGAATCATTCATAAGTGCACCTAAGTGAACACAGAAGGATATCTAGCAGAGCATACTCAGTTATCCTCCCTGTATGGTTGCATAACTCCTATAGACTCAGCTGCAAGGAGGATAGGGCAGAAAGGAGAAGGAAATTAGCCTTCAGTGCATGTCTCGCCCAGTTTCATTGTTTTCAGCACAATGTCCAGGTGAGAACAAATCTTGTCCACCTATACTAATGAACCTGCAGATATATGTAGCATCTACAATTTGGCATGGATTTTCAGACATCTGCAGCAAGAACTAAATTGTTCTTAAAATTCTATCATTTCTACCCACAAAAGTATGATCATAATGGATGTGGTAATCATATACTTAGTGCATAAAATTTGCATAGCCTCTCAAGAAAGAATCATCATTACTGATTAATTTTTTGGACGTAGAGATGTGCATTCATTAACACACATTCAGATCACTAGTGTGTCTTAAATTCAGTCCATGCAATATTGATTTAATGTGTCTCAACTTACTAATGTTTATACAATTGATTTGTGCACATTAAAAAATTATTAAATTGAATGTATGAAATAAACTAAAAAATAAATGAAAATTCAGAACATTTCTGAAATTCAAAAACTTGGAATTTTTTCCAGTGCATACCCCTATTTGACAGTGTAAAGGCATGATTAAGGACTCCTTTTTCTTATCAGCTACCACATTATGGGGCCTGTTTATTAACGCGCCCTAACACCATTACCATGCTAACCATTACCATGCATCAAAAATGCAGCCTTGGTAAAAATCCCATGCTGATTAACGGGATGAGGCAGGATGGAGCAGGTTTAAGGCAGAGTGGTCATTGGCTGCCGATTCCAGTTAGCGGGGGCATCATTAGCTCGTGCTAACCATGGTTGTTGCACTTAGGGTGTGCTAGTGTGCGGGTGCCATATAAGGAGTGGGCGTTCTGGCTGAAAAAAGCAAAACCGGGATTATTCATGCGCTAATGTGCGCAGCGCCCATGTGCGCCCCGCACATTAGCGCATGAGAAAGCTGCACGGGAGGCATAAGTGGCGCACTGATGTGCAAGCAAAAGAGCAGAGCCACAGCACACTGGTTAAGACACTGACCAATGGTGCAGGGATCAGGGATTCAATCCCCCACAGTGCCCAAAGAAGACAGCTGGCTGAGGCATTATTTTAGGAGGCATTTAAATAATGGGTGGCATAAGGCAGCACGCTGATGTGCATAAGGCGGCACGCTATTGCTTTAGGAGGCATTTTAATATTGGGAGGCATAAGGCGGCACGCTGATGAACACACACACACACACAGGAACCGAGCCACAGTACAATGGTTAAGACACTGACCAATGGTGCAGGGTTCATGGGTTCAATCCCCCACTGTGCCCAATGAAGAAGGCTGGCTGAGGCATTACCTATTATGGGTAAGTATGCTTTAGGAGGCATTTTATATTTTATTTTAATTACTACTACTAGCAAACGCACTCTCAAAGCGTGTTAACATAAGGCGCCCCATAAGGCACATTTTAAAGTGCACTGTCCGCCAAGGCACCCTAGAATGTTGCTTATAAGGCGCTTTATAGGGTGCCGTATGAGGTACCACAAGGTCACAGCAATGTTTTTTGATGGCAGCACTGTGCAGTTTAAGGAATGAAAAGCATAAGTAGGTGCGCTGACATGCAAGGAGGAGAAGCTGTGTAGCACAATGGGTAAGGCACTGACTGCTGATACAGGGGTCATGAGTTTGCTCCCCAGTGTGCTTAATATGTAAGCCTGGCTGTGGCATCAGCTTTGCAATGTATGTATTTTTTCCTGCAGCACTTTAGTTGTATTTTATTAATTGCTGCCAGCAAACAGGCCCTCACATGCCGTAATTGAAGGTGCCGCATAAGGCACCCTATAAGGCACTCCATAGGGCACATTATAAAGTGCACTGTCCGCCACGGCACCCTAAAATGTCCCCTATAGGGCATCCTATAAGTTGCTGCACAGGATAACGTATAGTGCACTTTATATTTACAGTAAACATAATGTAACCTATAGGGCTCCCTATAAAGCACCCTCTGAGGCACATTATTTGTAAAGTACGATGAGGGTGTTTTTGCTGGCAGCAATAATGTACATTAAAAGAGCTAATGCTTTGGGCAGCCCCATCAAATAACCCCACTGTGGGTTTGAACCCATGACCTCTGGCTCCACAGGCAGTAAAGTAATCATTGTGCTACAGCTCCTAGCAAGCCCCTGGCTGGCTGCAGAGGGAGTGCATGTCACCACACAGACAGTCTGCTGTGGTCACCAGGTTCGGGTTAGCCCACCCATACCCATGATGCACTGCACATGCAAATCAGCTGTCCACAGATAAACACAAGATGGGGTCTGCACCCCGACAGCACCTCGGCCTGGTAGGGGGTACTGACTGTGTGTTTTACTGGCACAGAGTAGCTACACACCTTCACATTGTGCGGTACTGTACTCACCCTGAGGGTGCGGTGAGGCGCCCAGCTCCAGGTCCACAGCACCTTCCATGGCTGAAAGAAGCCATGCTGGAGGTCCAAAGCAGTGTTAATGTCTGAGATAGGTAGTTTCTGCAAGAAGCACCTTGGATATCTCTGTCTGTCTCAGTCAGGTGTAGCCCCTATGGACCCCCAGGAGGATTTTGTACCACCACCACCACCACCACCACCACCACCCCCTCCTTCTCCTCCAGGGCTGAGAGTGGCAAACAGGGTCTCCCATCAACAGATCCACATTCTACCTCCCTGCAATGGTGGCAGTAGAGGGGACCATCAACCCCAGTCCTGCTGTGAAACAGATACCCTACAGGGCAGTCAATGCAGCTCTGTACACATCCATAACACAATAGCAGACAGACATTAGGCCTGGATATGCTAAGCTGCACCCCACCACTATCTGATATTCTCCTGCAGCAAACCTTCAGCCACTGCACCCTGCAAGCCACCCCATCAAGACACATACCAGCTGCAAACAGTCTGCTAGCTAGTCCATAGTGCATGTTCCTGGTGGAAATGCATGCACCCAGAACTGGGATGTCAGCATACACAACAAGCAGATAAATCAGTGACTGGGCCCCAAAAGGAAACCCATAAATATTAAATGAGAAATGCTATATAGCACTATGGGGGTGCCTAGCCATGCTGTCGTCACTGCACAGTCAGGGTGAGAGTGATCTCCCAGCAGGACATACTGAGGTCACCCTGTCTGTGTAGGTGGTGGCCGGGCACTAAAATGTCCCAGCCAGTGCCCTTATGCCCTGTGCAGATGCATCCTGGCCAGGTCACCCTGTCCGGGCTATACCCATGGTACCTTGCTCCTCATTATGCACATTGGCAGGCCAATACTGGCAACAGTGCTGATAGTGTGGGCTGTGGAAGGTGTTTGCAGCCACCACACACTGTATAGACAGACACACACTCCCACACCTATGCCAGCATTGTGCTACTATAGAGGAGTTTAGCAGCCCTGCCCACCACACCAGTCCTGGGCACAGTACAGGCACGGATATGCTACGCAATACTGTTGGGGGTCACTCCCCAGGGTGGTAAACACTGTCAGAGACCAGACCTGAAGCACACACTGCAGACATCAGAAAGATTGTTATGATGGAGCTCAATGAGCAAACTGTGCTTAACGTAGGACTTGCTATCTGCCAGTAATCATAGGAAACGTTTGATAGGTGTGTACCGTATACCCAGGTGTAGGGTGGCATTGCTAAGGTATGCAAGTGCTAGTATTGGGAGATGCACGCAGGGCCCAATGTCCTGCCTCTCCAGGAGGCATTAGCCAATGGGGCCTGTGGGTGTGGGTGTGGGTGTGGGTGTGTCTGCCCCTGTTGGCTGCTGCTTTACGGCAGAGGTTCCCAACTCCAGTCCTGGTGTGCCAAACACTGTTTGGGTTTTCATGCTGTCCCTCATGAATATGCATGAGATACATCTGCATACCATGGGGGTGGTGCATAGATATGCAGCACAGGCATCTTTATTAGAGGCAGCATGGAACCTGAATGGTGTTTGGCCCTCCAGGACTGCATTTGGGAGACTCTGCTCTAGGTAATGCCCCTGTTTATGGTGTCTGTGCTCGGTGGGGTAAAATATAGGCGTATTAACCATGCGTATGTTCTCTGCAATAAAGGTTTGTCCTTACTATCACGGATTAGTTGTGGGAAAAATATGTGGACTGGATTGGAAGTAGCACAATCTTGGCTTTGAACATGTGACCTTCTGGTCCTAAAGGCACTGGCTGTGTCCGCTGCACCACAGTCTTAGCACAACAACAGTGCATTCCCTGGGGAGTCCATGGCTGTTTGTCAGACAGGGCCTGTCTGTTGGAGTGCACTGCACCCACGTGAAGGGGGCTAGGCCACCGTCTGCTGTGGGCAGCAGCCACTGCCCCCTCCACCAACGGTACCCCTCCGCCACCATGCTGACATGGCCTTATATTGGTGACAGCATCACAGCTGAATGATATGTGGCCCTCCAGGACTGCATTGAGGGGACTGTGGTCTAGGTAATGTGCATGTTTCCGGTGTGTGTGCTCTGTAGGGTAAAATAGAGGTGTTTGGACCATGCTTATGTTATCTGCAAAAAAGGTTGGTCTTTACTATCATGGTTTAGTGGTGGGTAAAATATGGGGATTGAGTTTGCAGGAGCCCCAGCTGGGACTTGAACTGGTGATCTTGGCTTCTGAACACACTGGGGTATGTTTACTAAACTGCATTAGTGCAATTCACGTTAGGAGCTGCGTTAGTGAAAGGAAAGCCAAAAAAAGGACATGGGCGGTACATCGTAACCAATAACGCGCAGTTATGCGCGTTATTGCGTGCCGCGCAGCAAAGATCGTTACAGTGCGCTACTGCGCGCACGCTTAAGACAGCGCGCAGACACCCAAAGCCAGAAACAGAGCTGTAGCACAATGGTTACTACACAGACTTGTGGTACAAGAGTCATGGGTTCAATTCCCCAGTGTGCCCAATGAGTAAGGCTGGCTGAGGCATCCTGTGTAACCCTTTGAAAGCCAACTATAATATTTTAGTCTGCAGGCGGAGTACAGTTTGCATATGTCAGGAAAAGTGTACCCTTCCTATGAAATATGTTCCAATAGTGACATTCTCTCTGACATTGTCATGTATTATATACCAGTTGATAGGAATATTTAGGCGCTCCCTATAAGGCGAAGTGTAAGGCGCGCCCTATAGGGAGCGCCTAAATATTCCTTTCAAATGGCATATAATACATATAATATAGGGCGAAGTGTAATGTGCGCCCTATAGGGCGCCGCGTAATGTGCGCCCTATAGGGCGGCGCGTAAGTTGCGCCCTATTGGGCACCACGTAAGTCGCGCCCTATAGGGCGCCATATAAGGCGCTCCATAGGGCGCCTATTGAGCTACCCTAAGGTGACAGTACCCTGAGGTGGTTCTGCTGGCAGCACTAATATACAGTAAAAATAGACAATGCCTAAGACAGCCCTATCAATGAACCCCACTGTGGGTTGTGAACCTATGACCACTGGCTCCATGGGCAGTGAAGTAACCAGTGGGCTAGAGCTGCTAATAAACACATGGCTGGCTACAGGAGGACTGCACGGCACCACACCCACATTCTGCTGTGGTTACCAGGGAGATTACATACCACCACCCAACACACCCTCGAGGGCTCAGGGTGGGGGACAGGATCTCCCGCCCACAGATCCACTTCCAACCCTCTGCAATGGTGGCAGTAGAGGGGACCATCACCCCAGTCCCACTCGGGATCAAACACCCTACAGGGCAGGCAATGCAGAGCAGTACACACCCGTACAGCAAGAGCAGACAGACGGCAGGTCTGGAAGCTCAGCTGCCCCCCACCATTATCTGACATTCCCCAGCAGCAAGCCTCCAGACGCTGCACGGTGTTCCAGCAAGGACACATACTAGCTGCAGACAGTCCGCCAGCTAGTCCATAGTGAATGGTCCAATGGAAGAGATGCAGGTACCCAGAACGGGGATATCAGCATACACACCAACGCAAATAAGTTCCATGATTGGTCCCCAAAAGGAAACCCATATATATCACATAAAAAAGAAATCCCTATATACACAATGATAGAACCTAGCCATGCCATAGGACACTGCTCAGTCAGGGTGAGAAGTGACCTCCCAGGGCAGGACATGCATATGGCCACCCTGTCAGTGCAGGTGGTTAAAGGCACTACAATGTGCGGCCAGTGCCCTAATGCCCTGTGCAGATGCGGAACAGGCCATGGCCAGTCAGATAAGCCCTATACAGGCTATTGCCCATGGTACCCTTGCTGCCTCATTATGGCCACATTGGCATCCAATACTGGCAAACAGTGCTAGCAGTGTGGCTAGGTGGAGGGTGTTGGAAGCCACCACACAAATGGATAGACAGACCCACACTCACCCACCTATGCCAATCATGTGTGCAAACTAAGTTAGAGGTGTTTGGTCAGACCTGGGAACTAGCACAACAGGTATGGGCACAGTGCACGGCATGGCCTATGAGTATGCAATAATGTCGGAGTCACTCCCCAGGGTTGGTAAACACGGTTAAGAAACAGGACCGTGTACACACTCCACAGGAAACAGAAAGGGTTGCTATGATGCACAGCTCACTCAAAAATTGTACTTAACCTAAGGAACTTGCTATCTGCCAGTGCTCATAGCAACCTTCTGAATAGCTGTGTAACATATTCCCCAGGTTTAGGGGTGGCAATTAATACAGTATGCATTGTGCTAGTATTGAGAGATGCACGGCAGAGCCCACAAGTCCTGTCCTCGTCCAGGAGGCTTTGGATAATGGGGGAGCCTGTGGGTGGCGGGTGCATGTCGCCCCTGTTAGGCTGCTTGCTTTACTTCAGGGGCAGAGGTTCACCAACTCCAGTCCTGAGTGCCAAAACACTGTTATTTTGGGTTTTCATGCCTGTCCCTCATGAATATTGCATGAGATAACATCTGCATACCATGGGGGGTGGCGCATAGAAATGGCAGCACAGGCTGCTTTATAAGAGTGCAGCATGGAACGCGGAAATGCTGGTGTGGTTTTGGCCCTCCAGGACTGCATTTGCCGGAGGCTCTGACTCTAGGTACTGTGCAGGTTTAATGGTTTCTGTGCTCTGTAGGGTAAAATGTGGATGTTTTGGGGCACAATGTTTACATCATCTGCAAGACCGGTTACTGGTCTGTATTTAGCCCGTTCTGTAGTGGGATAAAAATATGAGGACTGGGTTTGGCGGGCACCACATAAGCTGGGACCTGAATCTGTGGACACCTCATGGCTTCTGAACTACACTGGTTCTGTGGCACATGCACCACCATGTTCTCACAGAGATGGTGCGTTCCCAGGTGATAAACATGGACTTGTTGGTCACGGAAAGGGCATGTCTGTTGGAGTGCACTGCACCCAAGGGAAGGGGGCTAGGCCACGGTCTGCTCTGGGCAGGCTGCCACTGCCCCCTCCATCACCAGTATCCCTCAGCCACCATGCGTTCATGCCCTTCTGCTGGTGGGGCTGGTGGGGGGCGGGTCTCAAGCCATCCAGTGTGCAGGTAGGCGGCTGCCTATGGTGCGGTGTTCGGGGGTGGGGGTGCCCGCATAGTCTGCCCACGCTTTCCCCCAGCACCGACGGCCAATGTTTCCGTGCCATTGGGGGTACCTGCTGGGTACTAGTCCCTGTGAAATTGTGGGAAGCAACACTCTGGCCCATGTTGGGCCCTCAAAGCAAGGGGGGGTTTGGCTGGTTTTTTTTTCTGGCTTGATATAAGTTTCAGCATCCCTATGGGCCAGCTAGGGAATCACCCGAGTCACCACTGTGGGCCAGCTGCTCACCAGCATGGTGCCGTCCTGCAGCCCTCTGTAGCGCCTCTCCAGGCATCTGACGGGTAGCCCGTTTCCGACATGCCCGGCCTGATGTTGCAGGGACATTGCATACCATAGGAACCCTGGCCGATGGTGGGGAAGTCCCGAACAGATGCTATTTCACTGTGGGCCCGTGCACCTGGTATGGGGACGGGGGGTTCTGGACCCTTCCGCGGTTTATAAATACCTAACTAAACATAACGAAATACATAAATATCTGTTCAATGAGCTTTACTCAGGGGGAGGGGGTTGATGTTTCTCATTGATACCACTATTGGCCAGCTTGGCTGCTGTTTTTTTCCAGTTTGTTGGGTCATTTCAGTGTTTCTGTGACCCTTTTGTTTTGTGCACATGTATCACACTTATCACCTTATTTTGGTTTCCTCGCCTAGGCTGTACATTGCTGACATTTAAATGGTTTCTCTCCCCTTTAATATGACTTTAACGGCAGGTGTTTCCTTTCGCGTTGGAATTCAGCTCTGAAATTCAGCACGTTAGTGTGATTGTATCCTCTCCCCGCCCCTCTCCGCCCATTGACCCCTTCTCTCCGCCATCTCTCCGCCTTCTGCGGTTTTATCGCGCCGCGGCGCATCACGCCCGTTAGCCCGTGATAACGTGCGCTTTAGCGCGTTTATGATCGTGTAATGTGCTACAGCATGCGCTATAGCGCGCTAACGATCGTTAATGTCGTACAACGCGCTGCTATTCACATTTACAGCAGTTTAGTAAACATACCCCACTGTCTGTGTTCACTGCACCACACTGTGGCCACGAGAGACAGTGCAGTCCCTGGAGATAGGAAACCTGGCCAAGGGGAGTCATAAACGCTGCTCTGCACAATTTCACTGTGGGATCATTCACCTTGTATGGGGACGGGAGCGTAGACCATTCTAAACTTCAGATTTCTTTTTTGGGGCTTTCTTGGGAGTGATTTTTTATGTTTTCCTTGACTATCACTGCTTGACAGCTGGAGTATAATTTTTTAGAATTTTGTTGTGGGTCATTTTCAATTTTTATTTTGCTATTTTGTCTCTGTGCACATGTATCACACTGCTCACGATTTTGTAGGTTTCCCTGGTTTTGTCTGTACACTGCTGACATAAATGGTTTCTCTTCCCTTTAAATCGGCTCTAAAGCGAGGGTTTCACTCGCAGGTATTTTTTTCATCGAATTTCAGCCCCGCTCCTGTGCGGGGAGCCTCTCCCCTCCCACTTTCCACCCATTGACCCCATCTCTCCGCCCCTGGGGAGCCTTCCTCCGCCCTCCGGGAGCTTTCCATGCCTCTATCGCTCATTTGCGCGACGTGCACATGAGCGGGCCCGTTAGTGAAGTGCCATTACATGAGCGGGCCCCGTTAGTGCGTGTGCACATGTGCGGAGCACCAAAAAAGCCATCATTAGCATGTGCTAAGGTACCTTAGCGCACGCCTCACGTGCGCCCACACAGTAGTGCGGTTTAGTAAACATACCCACTTAGTGTGGGTGCACCTTATAACCACCTCAATGACTGGTACAAAGTGCACTGCCATTTAGTGTGGATGCTGGTTTAGCATGGCAGGGGTCTCCAAACCTGCAAACATCATGAGACATACAGGGAAAATTCCCAATAATAATGCAGGTCTCGCTCGGCCCTGCACTAATTTTCGGATACTTAGTATGTGCTATGGTGCCCAAACCTCAGCCCTGCTTTAAAAAGCATGTCCCTTTGGGTGATGTATAAGAGAATGTACATTCATTTATGAATATAGAGTAGAGAGACATGTAACATATGAAGCATGAACCAAGGGAAGTTGGAGGTGGTCAAAGAATGAAATGGAAAGTGTGTTAACAACTTGATCTGCTGGTATCAGCAAACTGAAATGGACTCGCATCAGGCACTTTGCATCTGATGATCATATGGTCTACTATGCTGGAAATGAAAGAGGAAAGAAGAAATGGTGTTACTTTATAATTAAGAAGAACCGTGCAAAAACTGTAAGGAAATACAATGCAATCAGTGACCACTTAATTTCTATTCGTCTATGAGGAATGCCCACCAACACAACTATAATTCAAGTACATACCCCGAACAGCAGCTGCAGAGGAGGATGAAGTTGATGAGTTCTACAAACAAGGTGCAAGTTGAAATTGACAGAACATTGCAAACAGGCTGTTACTGATATTCATGGGTGACTCGAACCCAACAGTTGGCAATAAAGAAGAAGTCAAAGTGGTTGGAAATATGGACTTGGCAACAGAAATGAAGCTGGAGAAAGATTGATCAAATTCTGCATGACCATCTCGAACACCTTCTTCCCGCAACACAAATGGAGACTGTACACATGGACTTCACCTAATGGATTGTACAAGAATCAAATTGGACTACATCGGTTTAGAAGTCAACAATGGAAAAGCTGCTATAACATCAACAAAGACAAAACCTGGGACTGAATGTGCTGCGATCACCAACTACTAGTATTCAAACTCAAGCTAAAGTTGTAAAAGAGAAAGCTACTCATGAATGTAGCAAAATATGACCTGCGGAATTATACCACAGGAATTTAGAGTCTGCCTGCAAAATCGATTTGCTGCTTTAGATACAAATGACAGAGCTCCAGAAGAGTTATAGGATGACATCAAGAAGGTTTGTGTTGGAAGGCAAAGTGAGAAAGTCTCTACAACAATTGAAAAAAGGCAAAAAAAATATGGCCCAAAATGGATGACCATAGAAACTCTGAAAATCCAGAAGAGAGGCAATCACAGAACTTAACAGAGATTTCCAATGTGCAGCAAGACAAGATAAGAGGTACCTACAATGTGATGCATGCAAGGAAATAGAAGCAGAAACTGTTGGAGGGAAAATCAGCTTTACTAAAGCTACAAGAGTTAAAGTAAAAATTCCAGCCTTGGAACTGGAATGTTCCAAGATGCTCAAGGATCCATGTTGAATGATGCTGAGGAAGATAAAGAAAATGTGAAAAGAATATAGAGGGTCATTATATGATAAAAGATCAAGGGTGAAAAAACAGCCGTTTCAACCTGTACCTTATGATCTGGAACCATTGGTGATGAAAGTAAACGTATATAAGTCAAAGCAGCTTGAAAGCCTTATCAAAGAACAAAAGTACCAGCATTGATGGCATTCCCATTGAAGTATTACAGCAATGTGCTGAAGTTGATACCATACTTACAAGCTCTGCCGGGAAATTTGAAAGACAATACATCATGGCCAACGGACTGGAAAAGATCTGTGTTTATACCAATACTTAAAGAAAAGGTGATCCAACTGACAGTAGAAATTATTGCACAATCACTTTGATCCACATACCAGCAAGATTTCTACTCAGGATTTATTCAAAAGAGCACTACAACCCATACCTGGAACGAACACTGCCTGAAGTGCCAAGCAGGGGTTCAGAAGGGGGAGAGACCATCATTACAGATGTGGGATGGATCCTTGAAAAGACTAAAGAATACCAAAGTTGATTATCTATATGTTGTTTATTGACTACAGCAAGGCTTTTGACTGTGTAAAATCATGAGAAACTCTGGACCACATTAAGAAGCATGGGTATACCAGCAGAAACCTGATAGTTCTCTTGCACAACCTTTACATTGATCAAGAAGCAACAGTTCGAACGGAACAAGGAAAAAACAGACTGGTTTTAAAATCAGCAAAGGTGTATGACAAGGCTACATACTTCCCCTCCCTGTTTAATTTATATGCAGAACAAATAATTAGAGAAGCCGACTGTATGAAGACAGCGAGGTGTGAAAAATTGGTTGGAAGACTCATCAACCACCTTCACTATGCTGATGATACCACATTACTGGCTGAAAGTGAAGATGATCTGAAACAACATTTGCTTCTCAAGATTCAAGGGAACATAGTTTTAAAATGGGCCTGCACTGTTAATCTAAAGAAGACAAAGATCCTAACAACTGGAAAAATCAATAAGTTCATTGTTGATGGAGAAAACAATGGAATAGTGGACAGCTTTAACCTACTTGGATCAATTATCAATAAAGAAACAACAAGCAATCAAAAAATCCAATGACACATTCTCTTGCAGAATGACTATGAAGGAATGAGACAAGTAGTCTAGGAAGAGCAGAGATGTCTCTCTTCATACAAAAGATTTGACTCATTCCAAGTCATGGTATTTTCAATAACATTATATGGATGCGAAAGTTGGACAGTGAAAAAAGATAGACAGGAAGAAAATCGATAGCTTTGAATTATGATGCTGGTGACGAATACTGTGTATACCATGGATTGCCCGAAGAACAAACCAGTCAGTAGTAGAGGAGATCAAACCTAAGCTTTCTTTAGAAGCTCAGTATGACAAGGACTTTACTTTCATACTTCAGACACATCATGCGAAGAGAGAGATAAATTAGAGAAAACATCATGCTTTGGTAAGGTAGAAGGCCAACACAAGAAGAGGAAGGCCAGCAATGAGATGGACTGATACAATAACAGCAGCTATGGTGCCACTCTGTCAACAATGAGTTCACTGACTAAAGACCAACACAGTTTAGGACAACTATCCAGAGGGAGTTTGCTATGATTCGACACCGTTTCAACGGCACTTAACAAAATAGCAACAGTAGAGAGATATTCTAGGCATGGCTTTCATTCTCCGCTGGAGGGAAAAATTTCAGCACTGCCTGCACTGTTGCAACAATCCAAAAGGCTTTTGACCAGTTTTAGAAGTGAAGGCACTGCCTTTTTTCACTTTGAAAATTGCTTAAGGAAAACACATATCTGCAGACACTGCGTTCTACGTTTTCTGAGGGCATTATTTGTCTTATAATAAAAACAATATACATGCGTTTATTTGAAAAATACCAACTTATGCATGTTATGTAGCAATTTCCATCCTGAATCTGACCCTGGGAATGCCTTCATGGAATTCTACTAAAAGTCAATAGGTTGTGAAACAAATGCAGGTACCTTTACCTGCACAGAAAGTGGACAATTTTCAGATAGCCCTACCCTGTGTAAACAGCAAGTTAAAAGGGGTAAATGGCTTTTGAAAATTTCCCTCCTTACTGCATATAAAATTATTTCTTAAAGATGATGAGTATTTTTCTTTCATTATGCACTCTCAAATCTAACGTGTAATAGTTACAGGGAAGGAGCCTGGTATTTCAGCTATCCTACGTCTTTGCTGGCAGAGAGTCTGTTTGTACAAGGGACCTACACAAATCAGGAATGGGAATTATTTTCTAACTCTATAGCAATGGTTCTCAAGCCAGTCCTCAGGACATTCCTAGCCAGTCAAGTTTTCAGGATAACCACAATAAATATGAATGAGATAGATTTGCTTGCACTGCCTTCATTGTATGCAAATCTCTATCATGCATTTTCATTGTGGTTATCCTGAAAACCTGACTGGCTAGGTGTGTCCCAAGGCCTGGGTTGAGAACTCCTGATCTCTAGTATCTGTGTATTTGTTGTGGCCTAATAACCCATAGTAGATTTGCAATCCTGGAACTAAGGGAGGATCTCCCCCCACACCCAGCTTTTGATAAGTGTCCAATACTTGCCTGGAAAATTATCTGATAACCTTAGTGTGACTGAGGTGTAATATTTTGCTAGCTTGTAGTTTATGGGGATCTGTTATTAAGGAGAAAGTATATTGCTTTTACAGGGCCTAATGAAAGGCATTAAAGACTCACCTGTTCCATCTAGCTTATGACCACATAACTTAATGAAGGGCTCTCTTAGTACTGGCTTCTTCACTTACATAGACTATACCTTGAGGCCTGGATGCACAGCATATAATTAGTTCTCCCATCCCTCCCCTATTTCCCCTGCCTCGATCCCACCCCTCATGCCCTTCCTCTACCCCTCCCTTTTCCCTCTCCTTCTAACCTTTATCCCCTGAATGTTGACATATTTGCTTGCTTCTACTTACCTGTTCTATGTTATTTAGATTTTGATTTGATGTTTATGCCTGTTTTATGTAAAGTTACTTGACTGTTTACGTTTCTTGTAAACCGCTCTGATACTAAATAGTGCAGTATATAAAAGCTAATAAATAAATATATGAATAATGTAGTATTTGTATTGCTATATGTTGTACATAAAGAATGTATAGAAAAAGAATGACATTAAGGGTATGTTTACTAGATCACAGTAGGCTTTTATAGCTAATGCTGGGCAATAGCTGCATAAAGCCGGCATTAGCTGAAAAAGTCCCATTGTAGGTTCAGGGGCCTTCCGAGGATTTCCTCTGCAGACACCGTGGCGGAAACACTGGATTCGCAGGGGACAAGCTTCTTTGATGCGGCTATTACCACTCATCGAGGTAGCGATAGCTGCATCCATGAAGTCTGCAAAAACTTGGATGTTAGTGCACAATGATAATGACCATGGTATTGCCCATTTCAACCACTCTCATTCTTCTCCCAGTCTCCACTCTAATCCCATCCAAACCTACAACTACCACGTGAAATGCAAACATCATGGAAAATGGCCACGATGTCTGCATTGTTCCCATGTTAACTGCTACCACTGCATGATATTTCTGTGTTAGTGCCATGGTAGCAGCTAACGCCGTTTAGTAAACATACCCCTAAGTGTAAAGTAGAATATCAGTGGTGAGACCCAGGCGGCAGAGTTGGGATAGAGCTAGGTGAGAAGATGGTGGTGAAGCTTGGAGCAGAGTTTGGATCCCACCAACCAAAAGGCATTCTGCTGCCCCTGTGTAAAGTTTCCGAACTGAAATAAGGACTATCACGAGGAATGTTTAAATTTCTCTTCCTTATCGTTCCTCCAGCTTAGTCCTCAACGTATGGGTTGTGCACCTCCTCCTGCAGCATGAAGACTGGACCAATCAAATTTCAGCATCACTGGAATCAGCATACCAGGCATCTCTGGAACCCCAGTGTGTCCAGTCTTCATGCAGCAGGAAGACGTTAGTGAGCCTAGCTGGGCTCACTAGTTGATCAGTTAGTTGTTTTTTTCTTTCCCTAGCTAACTTTTTGGGTCATTAATTTTTGTCCTATTAGGACTTATTTTCATTTCTTTAGTTCCAGGGTTCCTGTCTCTTTAAATATCAAGTTTATCATTTCGGCACTCCGTGGGGGGGGGGGGGGGGGCCTGAGGAAGGTCTCTCTCCTGCCCAGCCTATGCCGCTTCTGTTCTCTTGACTGTCTCCCTCTTTTAATTAGGATCTCTGCCCCAGGGCTGTTCGGGGAAGAGCTCCTGCGGCGGCTGTACAGCAGCTCCTCTCCGGGGGGTTGGAGAGTTTGCTGCTCAAGTGCCGGTAAGTGCTGGCGGCTGCTGGCGGTCAGCGCTGGTCCTGGTCAGGTCTCTGTGCCTCTGCCCGGCCATTCTGGGGTCCCTTGTTAATTTTGGGTTTTGTTCGGGGGGCTCTCCGGGTCGCGGCGTTTAGGGGGTGCGCTGGTCGGTCGGCGGCAGGGTTTTTGCTGCCCTCGGGCTGTTTTCACGGCGAGGGACAAAAGCGCGCCAAAGTTTTCCTTGCTGCCGCGGCCATTTTTTGCTTCGCGGTTTTTATCAGCGTGTCTACCACGCAGCGGTTTCCCTTTCTTTTCTTGATTTTGGGTATTTCTTTTACTTTCTTTTAATTTCTTTCATTTCTGTCAGTTGTTGGTTGCTTTTTCGGTCCCTTTTCCTTCGGGGTGCAGAGGTCCCGCGGCTAGGGGGGGGGGGGGAATTGAGCTTGTCCTCTCCTCATCCTTCTCCTTCGTGGGGCTGTCGGCTCCTCCACGTCTATTTTTGCGTTTCCCAGCTATCGGACACAGTCCTTGGGTGAGCTATCCAAAAATAAAAAAAATAAAAAAAATAAGGAAAGCAACAAATACCTCATACATAACAAGGGGGAGGAAGTTTTCCCTTAAATCACTTCTGAGACTCCCTGTTGCCAGCTGCTGCCCAGTTCCCGGCTGGTTCTTCTAGGTCAGTGAGCCATTTCTTTCCTTTCAGCATTGCGGGGCAGTTTCCGTCGCTCACTCAGCGGCCAAAGAGGGATCCCATGCCCGCGGGGTCCCTTTGTGTGATTTGTGGATCTCGGAGGGGCGCAGCTTCTGAGACTGGCGTCTGCCCACGCTGTGCCTCGGTGTCTCTCAGTATGGAGCAGCACCTGGAGAGTTCCTTGGCTGCGGCGGCGCAGGCCGGTGCCGCAGCGGGGGAGTTGGAGTCGCCCCTGGAGGGACCCTCGGGGATTCCTTCTGCGGTTTCTTTAGCATCTGGGGGCAGTCGGACCACGGGGGTGTCTTGCCATTGGAGGACTTTCCCCCCGATTTTATTTTGCTTATGCACCAGGCGTTCTGCCGTAGGCGCCAGAGTATGGGTGCTGCGCCACTTTCGGCGCCGGGGGTGTTTGCCCCGTCCACGTCGGCGGAGAGTCCGTTGTCCGGCATCAAGGCTCCTAAGCGACAACGGCTGCACGAACCCTTCCAGTCGGAGGCTGAGTGGCCTGAAGGTGATGATCCTGAGTTCGACCAGGAAGCGGATGGAGACGCCTTGGAAGAGGGCGAACTCCCTGAGCCGGAGGATCAGGCAAAGATTATTTGTGTGTTTCCGACGAGAGGAGTTCCCCGCTCTTGTTTCGGAGGCGCTTCAGACTCTTGGTTTGGCACCGACTGCTCCGGTGGAGGAGACGGACGGTGCAGACCCCATTATTCAGGCGGTGCGTCACACTAACGTGGTTTTCCCCATTCACAGAGTGATTGACCAGATGATTCAGTCGGAGTGGGATACTCCCGAATCCGGTCTCAAGGGGGTTAAGATCATGCGTAGGCTGTACCCTATGTCGGACAACGATCTTGAGCGTTTCCGATCTCCGAAAGTCGATGCGGCTGTGTCGGCGGTGACTAAGAAAACCACGATTCCGGTGGAAGGTAGTGCGGCCTTGCGAGAGCCGCAGGACCGGAAAATGGACGGGCTGTTAAAGCAGTCGTTTGAGGCGGACACGATTGCATTGCAGGCCTCCGTTTGTGGGGCTTGGGTTGCCCGTGCCTGTCTGCGCTGGGTTCAGCGGCTTCAACAGACGCCTTCCTTAGAGGCCGAATTGTTGGCTGAGCTTCACCGCTTGGAATCTGGTTCGGCGTATTTGGCGGATCTCCATTATGATCTCATCAGAGCTCTCTCCAATAGCATGGCGTCCGTGGTAGCGTCACACTGAGCCCTTTGGTTAAAAAATTTGGCGGCCGATGGGTCGTCCAAGTCGCGGTTAGGCAAATTGCCCTTTAAAGGTAGACTGCTCTTTGGTGAGGATTTGGATAAGTTGGTCAAGGATTTGGGGGAGTCCAAGGGCGGTCGCCTGCCGGAGGATAGACCCAAGCGTGGAAGGTCGCTTCAGGTCGCTCGGGGGCAGTTTCGGGACTTTCGTAGGTTCCGGTCACCCCGTTCTGGGGGCTTCCAGCGTGGCAGATATATCTCGAGGGCTTCGAGCTTTCGAGGCTTTCGGGGAGCCAGTAGAGGATTCGCGACTGCAACTCCTCCGTCCGCTCGCAAGCCCCAATGAAGTGCAGCGGGTCCCGGTGGGGATGTCAGTGATCGGAGGACGCCTTCAACGCTTTCTCTCCGCTTGGACCCAGATTACTTCCGATCAGTGGGTTTTGGACATCATACAGGACGGGTATGTCCTGGATTTGGCCCGACCCGTGCTCGATTCCTTTGTAGCGTCCCCCTGCCGGGGAGATCGCAAGACCGCTCAGGTCCGGCAAACACTCGATCGTCTTGTCCAGCTGGAGGCGGTAGTTCCCGTGCCGCAGGCGGAGTAAGGTCTGGGAAGATACTCCATCTATTTTGTGGTGCCAAAGAAGGATGGTGTTCTTCGCCCCATTTTGGATCTCAAAGGCGTGAACCGCTGTCTGCGGGTACCCCACTTTTGGATGGAAACCCTATGGTCCGTGATGGTCGCCGTCCGCAGGGGCGAGTTTCTCACTTCCCTCGACCTCATGGAGGCTTATCTCCATATCCCTATTCGAGAGGACCAGCAAAAGTATCTCCGCTTCGCTCTGCCGTGGGGTCACTTCCAGTTTCAAGCATTGCCCTTCGGTCTCGCGATCGCGCCGAGAGTGTTCACCAAAATCATGGTGGTTGTGGCGGCGGCCTTGCGCAAGGAAGGTGTGCTAGTCCATCCCTATCTGGACGATTGGTTGATTCGCGGGAAGTCTTGCGCGGAGAGCTTGGCGGCGACTTCCAAAGTCGTGGCGCTCTTGCAGTCTCTTGGCTGGGTGGTCAACCCGCGAAAGAGCCACTTGGTCCCGACGCAGGATCTCGAATATTTGGGGGTGCGGTTCGATACTTGCGGGGGATCGGTCTTTCTTCCCGACCGCAGGGTGTTCGCACTTCGGTCACTTGTACGGCGGTTTCGACAGAGTCCCGCTCCGTCGGCTTGGCACTACCTACAGTTGCTGGGGACGATGGCGGCTTCCCTGGAGGTAGTACCTTGGGCTCGCTTTCACATGCGTTTGCTGCAGAGGGCCTTGCTCCGTCGCTGGTCCAACCAGTCCGATTCCCTGAACAAGTGTCTCCCTTGCCCGCTGGCAGTGCGGAGGGATCTGCGCTGGTGGCTGCGACCATCCTCCCTCCGGGCAGGGATGCCCTTGGAGCAGCCGGACTGGGTTCCGCTCTTGACGGATGCTTGCCTGACGGGCTGAGGCGCACACTGCGGAGACCAGTTCACTCAAGGTCTATGGGCTCCGGAGGAGAGCGCTTGGTCGATAAACCGCTTGGAGCTTCGAGCCGTGCGCTTGGCATTGCGACACTTCAAGACCCGGATCTCCTCTCGGGCAGTGCGGGTGCTCTCCGACAATGCGGCGACCGTAGCTTACATAAACCGGCAGGGCGGTACCGGAAGCATAGCCTTGGAAGCGGAGGCTCGGACGTTGTTCGAGTGGATAGAGCCCCGACTGCAGGCCATCTTGGCGGTGCACATTGCCGGGAAAGACAACGTGACGGCAGATTTTCTCAGCAGGGTTCAGGTGGATCCCGGTGAATGGGAACTCCATCCAAGGGTGTTCGCACAGCTGGTTCAGCGTTGGGACCAGCCGGTCATGGACCTGATGGCCACGTTTCGCTCAGCGAAGGCAGCTCGGTTCTACAGTCGTCGAAGAGAGCCGATGTCCGAAGGTCTGGATGCTCTATTGCAGGCTTGGCCCTCCACGGGTCTTCTTTACGTGTTCCCCCCGTGGCCCCTGCTGGGACACGTGATTCAGCGTATCGAGGCTCACCGGGGTCGGGTGCTGTTGATAGCGCCGGATTGGCCTCGACATCCTTGGTATGCCGATCTGATGAGGTTAGTGGACGGTTCCCCGTGGCGGCTTCCCCTGGATTCGGATCTGTTGTGTCAGGGTCCTCTTCGCATGCCGCAAGTGGGAAGATTCTCTCTTACGGCCTGGCTATTGAAAGGGCTCGGCTAAGAAAACGAGGTTATTCCAAGTCTGTCGTGGCGACTCTGTTACAAGCGCGCAAAAGATCTACTTCGCTGGCCTATGTACGGGTTTGGCGTATTTTTGAGGATTGGTGTTCTCGACGTCAGGTTCGGGCGGCTACAGCCTCTCTTCCGGTGGTACTGGATTTTTTACAAGACGGTTTTGCTAAAGGTTTGGCCGCCAGTTCCTTGCGCGTGCAGTTGGCGGCGCTTTCGTGCTACCGAGGTAAGGTTCATGGCGTATCGCTAGGTGCCCATGCTGATGTCGTTCGTTTCTTGAGGGCCGTTTCTAGACTGCGCCCGGCCCGCAGGATCTCGGTACCTTCGTGGGATCTTAACTTGGTCTTGCGGTCCCTCAGTGCGGCTCCTTTTGAGCCTCTTTCTCGAAGTTCGGTAAAGGATTTGACTCTCAAGACGCTGTTTTTGGTGGCGATTTGTTCGGCGCGACGTATTTCCAAGCTCCAGGCTCTTTCTTGCCGGGAGCCTTTCCTGTCTTTCTCGGCTCAGAAAGTGGTTCTGCGGCCAGTGCCTTCCTTTTTGCCTAAGGTGGCTTCTCCTTTTCACTTGAATCAGGTGGTATCCCGCCCGGTGTTTCTGGCGTCGGAGGGACATGCGTCTGATCGTGGTCTTAGTCGTTTGGACCTCAAGAGGGTTTTACGTCGCTATTTGAAAGTTACCAGCAAATTTCGTAAATCGGATCGCTTGTTTGTGCTGTTTGGTGGTCCTCGCAAAGGTGAGGCGGCGGCGAAGGCCTCTATTGCTCGGTGGATTAAGGAGGAGATTGGCTCGGCTTATCTGTTAAACGGTCGGGTGCCGCCTGTTGGATTGCGCGCTCATTCTACTAGGGCGCAGGCAGCATCCTGGACGGAGTTTAGTTTGGTTTCGCCGGTGGATATCTGTAAGGCGGCCACGTGGTCGTCTTTGCACACTTTCAGTAAACATTATCGGCTTGATGTCTTGGCGGCGAGCGATGCCAGTTTTGGTTCCGCGGTTCTGCGTGCCGGCTGGAAGAATCCCACCCGTTAGGCTGCTTTGTTACATCCCATACGTTGAGGACTAAGCTGGAGGAACGATAAGGAAATAGTAATTACACTTACCTGGTAATTGTAGTTCCTTGAGAGACGACAGCTTAGTCCTCCTTCCCTCCCTATAAGATTTCTTTTAGTGCGGCACGCCTTGGGTTCAGAAGTCCGTATTCCCAGGTGAGTGTGTCTCTTTGATTTTTCTTTTCGCTCCAATGTTTTCCTCTTACTCTCGCTCTCGGCTTATGCTACGGCAGGTGCGGGACATTCTGTCTCCGTTGGTTTTGTGCCCTTGGCTACAGTTGAAATAAAAATAAATAAATAAATAAATAAATAAAAGAGCCTGTTAAAGGTTAGCTACTTCTTTGAGTTTGCTTTGACAGTAGTTCACTGGAGTTCCAGAGATGCCTGGTATGCTGATTCCAGTGATGCTGAAATTTGATTGGTCCAGTCTTCATGCTGCAGGAGGAGGTGCACAACCCATACGTTGAGGACTAAGCTGTCATCTCTCAAGGAACTACAATTACCAGGTAAGTGTAATTACTATTTATACGGCCTTGTCTTTCTGGTTTCATCTCTCTTGTAAGTTGCAATTACTTTCAGTGACACAGGAACTAGAGATTTCTTCAAAAAGCTGTCTTCTGTTTGTGCTCATCTTTTTATGTGTTCTTTCTTTCATTTAATAGATAAAGAATTTATGAGTATCAGAGTAAGAATGCATCCAGATGTTTCCCTTATGACCTAGCTTATAAGAAAATTGATTTTTGTCAATGTGTACAACAGTATTTAAACTAGGGTCAGTTTTTACTCTTAAATATCCTGTGTGATGTTTATCAGCTATAAGAATTTACAGTATACCTTTAGAGAGTCTAATCAACTCTTTTAGAATATTTTTTACTTAAGTGCACTAACAGAACAAGGTTTAGCATGCCACACTAAAAATGGAAGCTATAAAATTAGAGTGTATAAAATGAAGCTGCAAGGAGGTAAACTTTTTTTTTCCAATTTCATCCTTTTATGGAAACACAGAGGGATTATTCTGTGCCATGAATAGCGGGGGTGGATGGCCCAATGGGACATCCATTCCTGCTATTCATGCCTTCACCCGGCCGTGACTAACTTCCCTGCTGATTGTGCAGGGAAGTTAGACAGGGGGCAGTTGTGCGGGGAAGGGGCGGCTCAGGGGCAGAGTCTGGGCAGAGTCTGCGCGGTCGCCAGCCCTGGACATACAGGACTGGTTCTAATGTTGGCCCTGTACATCCATGGCCGGCAACATGTGCGGGGAAGTTATTCCACCCCCAAGGTGGAATAGCCTCCCTGGATATGATTTTATTTAAATGCCGGGGTGCGGATGGGGCAGGGAGGTCCATAGGACATTCCCCACAGCCAGACCCTGGCCTTAGGAGGCCAGATCGGGGGTCAGGCAGCAGGGAATAGGCATTTAATTTTAGGATAAAGCGGGATATAAATCCATTTAAATAAAATTAATTAATTAATTAATTAATTTGTTCTCCGGCGGCTAGCATTGCCGCTGCAACTCCATTGAAGGGCCTTGACTGAGTTAGCCGGGGACAGTCCTACATGTGCAAGTCAGATTGAATCGCAGTCCCAGCCTGTATGTTCAGGACTGTTCGTGATTCTGATCCTGTGGAGCTAGACATGACCTGCGGAATCAGAATTGCGATCCCCTCTGTACATCCGGTTCAGACCGGACGTACAGAAGGATCAACGTCCGGGCCCAGAGGAAATAAAACAAACAAAAAGTTTACAAAAAATAATAATAAAGATATGAAAGAACATCCAGCCCACAATCAGGAGTGCATAAAAAGATTAGAGCTACCAATACATAATCATTAGGAACCACAACCCAGGAAAAAGATTTAGGCGTCATTGTGGATAACATGTTAAAACCTTCAGCCCAGTGTGCAGTGGCAGCCAAGAGAGCAAATAGAATGCTAGGTATCATAAGGAAAGGAATGGAAAATAAAAGATGTTATAATGCCTTTATATCGTTCCATGGTGAGACCGCACCTTGAATATTATGTGCAATTCTGGTCGCCGTATCTTAAAAAGATATAGCGTTATTAGAAAAGGTTCAGAGAAGAGCCACCAAAATGGTAAAGGGGATGGAAGGATACTCCTATGAAGAAAGGCTAAAAAGGTTAGGGCTCTTTAACCTGGAAAAGAGACGGCTGAGGGGAGATATGATAGAAGTCTATAAATTAATGAACGGAGTGGAACGTGTAAACATAGATCGATGGTTTACGTTATCAGAATATAGAAAGACTAGGGGACATTCAATGAAGCTACAGGGTAAACTATTTAAGACTAATAAAAGAAAATATTTTTTTCACTCAACGTGTAATCAAACTCTGGAATTTGTTACCGGATGATGTAGTAAAGGCTGTTAGTGTAGCTGGGTTTAAAAAATTTGTTACCGGAGGATGTAGTAAAGGCTGTTAGTGTAGCTGGGTTTAAAAAAAGTTTGGACAAGTTCCTGGAGGAAAGGTCCATAAACCATTATTAAGAAGGGACCCAGGATATCAATGCTTGACCCAGTACAAGCATTGCGGAACCTGTGTCTTTTGGGGAAACTGCTAGGTATGTATGACCTAGATTGGCCACTGTTGGAAGCAGGATACTGGGCTTGATGGACCTTGGTCTGACCCAGTATGGCATATCTTATGTTCTTATGTTCTATATGCAAAATATTCAACAAATACAAGATACAATATGTCATATATGCTGATGATATGGCATATACCCCTATTCAACTGGACTCCCCAGGCTACACCACTATATCAACCTGCATCCGTGAAATAACAACCTGGCTTACTAACAACAATTTAAACATCAACATAAAAAAATCTGAAGCAATCATTACGAGAGACTCCACATTCATTTCTCCTATTTCTAACAACATATCCAATACACCGATTACAATAAAAGACGAAATCTGATATCTTGGAGTGATTCTAGACAAGCAGCTTACCCTCCAACCACATATCAACAAGATATCCAAAACAGCCTTCTTCAAACTCGCAACGCTCCGGAGACTAAAACCCCTCCTCAATAAGGAACATTTCTGCACAGTATGCCAGGCCATCATTACACCTGTGCTGAACTACTGTAATATCCTATTCCAAGGCCTACCTAAACAAACAACCCATCCACTACAAATAGTCCAGAACACCGCTGCCCGCATTATTGCTAGAGCTTCAATACAGGGCCACATAACTCCAATACTACATGATCTGCACTGGCTACCAATCTCCTCACGGGCAAAGTATAAATCTCACCAGATCAAGCTCCATTGTTGGGTGGAGATAAAACCCGCTGTATCACAGGAGACATAAGGGGAGAAAAAGTACTCTCAGAGGATTAAGAAATCTCCAATGATGCAGCTACTGTAGCAGGAGCCATGGATTTTTTTTTCTTTTCTAATTTTTATTTAGCATTTTCTGAATAACAATATTATAGTAAGGAAAAAAAAAAAAAAAGAACATAAGAACATAAGATATGCCATACTGGGTCAGACCAAGGTCCATCAAGCCCAGTATCCTGTTTCCAACAGTGGCCAATCTAGGTCATACATACCTAGCAGTTTCCCCATTAGGATTACAATATCCAAAAACATATAAACCACATCATAACCCACATTACGGAGGTGTGCATTTGAAATTAAAACCACAGAAATGGAAGAAATAGGAGCTATAAAACTCCACATTGGGAACAGCAAATCTCACCACCCTAAACTCAAACAGTCTCTTTCTCAGACAAAAATAATTGCAATTGAGAAACATCAGTATACACTAGAGTTTGACCCTCAAAAGTAAGAATACATCGACAAGGAAATTAAAAAAAAAAAAAAAGAGGCCCCCAATGCCAACACTCGAGATTTTAATGCCAGGAATTGCTTACGCCTAACCTGGGTAACTCTGCCTACATCCGGAAATACTAGAAGCTTTTGACCACAAAAGGCAATTTCTAGGTGTTTAAAATAAGCACGCAAAACAGACAATTTACTGGATTCAGACCCAAAAGTTACCACAAGAGTGGCACGTTTGGGAATGTTATCCACAGAATCCTGCAAAAAAGCTGTAAGATCCTGTCCGACCGAGAGATCTGGAGACTCTGAAGGATCATGTTCTTTATCTGAAGGAGAAGATCCGACTGACAAATAATACATATGAATAATATCTAAATCTCCTTGTAATTTTAGGACCTATATACAATACTTCCTCAACAAAATATCAGAAGATAACAGATGTGTAATTGGGAAATTTAAAAAACGCAAGTTTTTAGCCCGAGACTGATTTTCAAGAACCTCCAGCCGAAAAGAAAGAGAAAGAGAATCACGTAATAAGGCAACCTCATTATCTGAACGAGACTGGAGTAGAGAATCAGTCTGGGCCACAAACTTGGAAAAGGAAACCAACTGTTTTTCATTATGTTGCATTTTATCAACTACATCATGAGTAAATTGACAGAGAGAAGATACCATAGAGGTTAAACGTGCATCAATATTATGTATAGCAGACCAAATATCCTTAAGTGTCACTTCCCCAGTCAAGGGAGTAACAGCCATCCCTTCACAGCATGTCGGAGAGACAGGGTGTGGAATTGGGGGAGCCCCTTCAGGGGACAAATCCAATAGTGTGGATGAAAAAGGAGGTGAAGGGAGCTGCGGTGGTGTCCGCGAATGAGAGCTTAACGAAGCCCCTTCCGGAGACGATACGGCAGGTAGCAGGGAAGTCAGATGCTTATCCATGGGGCCCACCGTCTTACCTCCCTGTGTCTTAGCTTCAGACTTAGCAGTTGATTTTGCTTTCCGTTTCCCCATGGCGATAAATCACAGCACCAAGACTTCTCAGCTCCTCAGAAGCGCCGAAGGGGTGCAAAAGGGGCGTAATCTGCCCCTTGAACCACGCCTCTTATACCACGCCACGCAGGCCGCGACACGTGGCCGTGTATAGGAGCTGCTGGATTAAGTAGAGGCAGGGGTGGGGTCCTCCACAGCCGAGACCGCCCTCCTTGTGCCTGCCCGATAGTAAAACGTCCAGGCACCTGCTAGCCGCTCCCGCGGCGAAGAAGATCTCCAGCCGCGTCTGTTCCCCCTTGCAAAGCACTCTTCCAGGAGCCATGGATTTTAATAAGATGTCCATGGGACCCACTACCTTTGCAGTCTTGATAGCAGATAAAGAGGACAGAGGAGGTCTCTTCCCATGTTTTCCCATTAAGACACTGTGCTAGTCCTTATTGTACTCCTACGTGCTCCGAAGGAGCTCCAAAGGGGCATGCCTGCCCCTTTGGACATGTCCCTTTGGAGCATGTGCCCACGGGCACGCACACATGGTACACATCCCATGTTGGGGGCTCAATTCTTATAGCCGGATTTTCTCACGTGGTCCTCCACATTCCCCAACACAGAACAGCAGCTCCAATCCAAAACAGGAATCAAGGCAAGCAGGAAACAACAGCACACTCCTGCAAGAAGGTAAACTTAAAAACAACTTCAGGAAATACTTTTTCACTAAAAGGGTGGGCAATGTTTGGAATGCCCTCCCAATGCAGGTGGTGGGACAAATACAGTGACAGAATTCAAAATGGCATGGGACAAACACAGTGGATCCCTTTATAGCAAAAGGATAACATCAAAATAAACTTAAAAATCTTTTATAATTCAGCAAATAGAGGGAAGTGACCTGAATGGAGCAGCAAGTACACTTACTCTAGCCACCTTACTGAGCAGACTAAATGGACCATACAGGTCTTTTTCTGCCATCATATACTATGTTATTATGACAAGACCTCAGCCCCGAGACCTCTAAACTTGCCTTGTTTTGCTCTGTGATAATCTTTGACTCTGAAATCCTCAATGGAGGTTAAATAAAGCCCTTGTCCACTTCTGAATCAGAAGAAAATGAGGATTCAGAGAAATCCACCAAAGAGCTCATTCTGTTCCAGACGTAGATCTCCTCTGCTGTACATCTGATTCTGATCCTGCAGGGGCTAGACGTACAGGCCAGGCCCCAATTCCAATCGACCTGCATGCCCAGCAGATCCCTGGCTACCTCAGTCAGGCTCCTGAATGGAATCACAATGCCATAGTATCCCATCGCCATGGACTGCAGCTCCATTCAGGAGCTGTGAATGCCAGCCGCCGCCACTGATTTTGTGCTTTCTCCAGGACCAAGCAGGAAGTCAGTCCTCACATATGGGTGTCATTGGCGTCGATGAAGCCCCAGCGGAGCATTTCCCCAGCTTTCTATGAAAGCCTTTGGGAATGCAGGCACGCATGCACGGTTCCCTTCCCGCCTAAAGGTGCCAACTTACCTCAGTCTCTTTTTTTCCAAGAAGCCCACCTGATGTGTGTCCTGTCATCCCGAATAAAAGTTGATTTTTTTCGGCGATTCTCGCTGTTTTTTCTCCCAGTTCGATGCCGGTTCCCCTCCCGCCGGGTTCGGTACACCGGTATCGAGCCCAATTCTTCTTTTTCGGTTTTTGCCCTTCGTGGCTGGTGTTTGCGCCCTTTTTTCCTTTTTCCCTGGAAGGCCGGTCCCTTGACCTCGCGGGGACTCTTTTTTCCCCGATGGCTTCCAGCGGTTTCAAGAAGTGTGATCGGTGTAAGAAGTTAATGTCTCTCACCGACACACACGACTGCTGCCTTCGGTGCCTCGGTCCTGATCACGACCCTAAGTCGTGTGGACCATGTGGGAAGATGTCTTCCAAGGCACTCCGAAATCGCCAGCAGCAGAAGGAAAGGCTTTTCTCGGACTCAGGCTCCGGCCGGGCCCGGACCTTGTCTGAGGACTCGACATCTCGGGATTCAGATCCCGAGCGCCATCGAAGCTCCTCGGACAGGGGGTCCCCCGACCGGGAATGCAAGAGGAATAAGCGGCTCACGAGGGCGTCGTCGGAGGAGGTCCCTGGCTCCTCGAGGGCCAGGTCTAAGACCCCCGACCGTCGCCCCGGGCCCATGGAACAAGAGAAGCCTGCCAAAGTTCCTCACGTGGAGCTGGAGTCTGCTGGACACGTAAGCCCCGTAGTCCTCGAGGACTCTCCTCCCAGAGAGCCGACGTCGGGCCTGGAGCCGCCGGGGCCTGAGTCGGTGGCTGCTGCGTCTCCCGAGCTGAGTCTCAGGATGACAGCCTTGGACAGCAGACTCTCTGCCTTCATGGAGCAGCAGCGGGCACTGATGGCCAGCCTGTCTGGCGCATCTGCCCCGACCACTGGGACATCGACTTCGAAGTCAACCCCGGAGACGGAGCCGATACTCGAGTCCATCATGGCTCGAAGTCGACCTCGGTCGCGGTCTCCCTCGACCTCCCGTTTGTGACCGAGGGCGTCGACGCCGGTGCCTCCGGCATTGGGGCGGATGCTCCAGGGCCCTGTGGGGTCGGACCCTGACTCCTCATCGGACGAGTCCGCCTGGGAGACGGAGGATGAGGAGTCTCCCGATGCGTTCAAGACTCGGTGCGTCCCGTCGGACTCACCGCAGTCTGAGCCCCGGAGTAGATCCCCTCCGGAGGATACTCGGTTCTCAGAGTTCATCCGGGATATGGCCACAGCCTTGGCTATTCCGGCAGACCCTGAGGAAGCGCCTCGAGCTGAAGAGCTCGAGGCGCTGCAGTATGACTCTCCTCTGAAGGAGGCCTTTACTGTCCCGGTTCCTCCGATGCTGGAACGGCTCCTCTTCCGTATGTGGGAGGCACCGGCCTCAGCGCCAGTTTTAAGCAAGCGAGTCAACTCGATCTATCGACTCAGAAAGAGCCCTGGCTTTCAAAAGGCACAGCTACCACACCATTCCATGGTTGTGGAATTGGCCATGCATCGTCTGAAGAGCCAGAAGATGCACTCTGCGGTGCCCCCCGGCAGGGAGGCCCGAAACCTCGATGGCGTCAGTAGAAAGTGCTTCCAGGGCTCGATGCTTGCTTGCCGTGTCCAGTCTTACCAGCTGTACATGGGCATGTACTTGTGGGACCTGGCCAAGGAGTTGGCTGGGTTCTCTGCTGGACTCTCCGGGGAACCCTTGCAGAGATTTAAGTCCTTGTCCTCGGGGATTCGGGACTGCTCGAAGTTCATGTCCCGCGCCCCCTATGATGGCTTCAAGGCTTCGGCCCGAGTTGCGGCAGCCGGCATCGTGGCTCGACGCCAGGCATTGCTGCAGTCATTGGACCTCGAGCCATGGGTTCAGGACAAGTTGGTCGATGTCCCTTGCCGAGGTGAAAACCTTTTTGGCAAGCCCATGACCGAGAAGGCCGCTCAGCTCGAAACAGAGCACCTTACACAGACAAGGCTGTCTAGGAAGACCTCTGCCCCTTCTCATAAAAAGAAGGGCTCGGGTAAAAAGCCCTTTTACCCAAGGAAGTGCACTGCCTACAAACAGTACCCTCAATATCAGGCTGCCCAAGCTGCACCCCAGGGTCAGCAAGCCAAGGGGCAGGGTAATGGGCCCTGTAGGCAGAGGACCCCCAAGCCTCCGGCCCCTGCTCCCACTCAGCAGGGTGGGGGTTTTTGACTCCTTGAGCATAGCCTCTCCATCCCTGCTCTCCCAACCCTGCACAGGAGGTCGCCTCGCCCTCTTTGCCCACCAGTAGCCCCTCATCACCGGGGACAGTTGGGTGTTGGACATAGTCCGCAGGGGCTATGCACTGCATTTTGACCAACTGCCTCCTCCTTACTTTCCAGGAGAGCCCCCAAGGCCTCCCATGCACACAGACCTTCTCATTCAAGAGCTTCAAGGTCTGTTGGTGGACAGGGCGGTGGAGCCTGTACCTCCCCACTTGCAAGGTCACGGATTCTACTCCAGGTATTTCCTGGTGCCCAAAAGAACCGGTGGCCTTCGACCCATTCTGGACCTCAGGAACCTCAACAAGTTCCTAGAGAAAGAAAATGTCAAGATGCTTACTCTTGGAACACTTCTGCCCTACCTCCAGCAGGGAGATTGGCTATGCTCCTTAGATCTAAAGGATGCGTATACCCACATCCTCATTCATCCAGACCACAGAAAGTACCTCAGGTTCATTGTGGGAGGAAAACATTATCAGTACAGAGTACTGCCTTTTGGCCTCACCTCCGTTCCCAGGGTCTTTACCAAATGCCTGGCAGTGGTAGCAGCCTACCTGAGAAATCAGGGAATCTTTGTCTTCCCCTATCTGGACAACTGGCTCATCAGGGGTCAGATGTGCCAGGAGGCCAGACAAGCCACCCTCAGAACTATTGCTCTTCTTCAAAGCCTGGGGTTTGTAATAAACTTCGCAAAGTCCACTTTGCTCCCCTCCCAGAACTTGGAGTTCATAGGAGCAAGGCTAGACTCTCTGCTGGCAAAGACTTTCTTGCCAGAAGACAGAGCACAGAGATTGATAGCTTTGGCAAACCAGTTTCTCAGCAGGTCACTAGTCTCCGCCAGACTCTGCCTGAGGCTTCTAGGCCACATGGCTTCGACAGTACATGTGACCCCCAATGCCAGACTCCATATGAGGCCTGCACAGTGGTGCCTTCGGACTCAGTGGTCACAGGCCACAGGCAGCTTCAGAGACAGGATAAGGGTGTCCAGACAATTTCTGAACTCCCTCAACTGGTGGCTGCACCCACCCAATCTACTAAAGGGGGTGCCTTTTCAGATTCCAGAGTACACGGTGGTACTGACCACAGATGCCTCCCTGCAGGGCTGGGGAGCTCATTGTCTAGGCAAGTGCACCCAGGGCCTGTGGTCTCCTTGGGAAGCTGCACAACAGATCAATCTCCTAGAGCTCAGAGCTATTCGATTAGCACTCAAAGCTTTCTCTCCTACCCTGGCTCATCAATCTGTCCTGGTTCAGACAGACAACCAGGTAGCCATGTTTTATGTGAACAAACAGGGTGGGACTGGGTCCAGCATCCTTTGTCGGGAGGCTCAGGACCTTTGTTCATTTGCCCTCATGCACAACATGCTCCTCAAGGCTGTGTACTTTCTAGGCCAGGACAACTACCTGGCCGACAGATTAAGCAGGATTCTGCAGGCCCACGAGTGGCAGCTGCATCCTTCAGTAGTTCAGAGGATCTTCCTAAAATGGGGTCTCCCTTTGATAGATCTCTTTGCCAGCCCAATGAACAAGCAACTGCCAAAGTTCTGCTCCAGGCAACCGCATCCTCTGAGAATAGCAGCAGATGCTTTTCTGATTCCATGGTCTCAGGGCCTCCTGTATGCGTTTCCTCCCACGCCCTTGGTGGCCCGAACTCTCTTCAAAATTCTTCAGGACAAGGCCTCGGTCCTGCTGGTGGCTCCCAGGTGGCCGAGACAGCCTTGGTTTCCTCTTCTGCTTCAACTGGCGGAGGATCCCCCACTGCCTCTGGGGTTGTAACCCGACCTTCTCTCACAGGAGCAGGGTTCCCTTCTGCACCCCAATCTCAAAGCTCTCAACTTGATGGCCTGGAGGCTGCAAGGGTAGTCTTGGCTCCCTGGGGCCTACCTCAGGAAGTTGAGGAGGTTGTCCTAGCCTCTAGGAAACAGTCCACTAGGAAAACCTATGCTCTCAAATGGAAAAGGTTTTCTGTGTGGTGTCAGCTACGTACAGAGGATCCTTTCTCCTGTACGGTGCCAGTAGTGCTTCAGTACTTACTGCACTTATCAAATCAGGGACTTAAGTCCAATTCTGTTCGGGTCCACCTCTCAGCTCTAGCAGCTCACCACTCACTGGTGGAGGGACATTCTCTGTCAGGTCACCCCTTGGTGTCCCGCTTTCTCAGGGGCTTGCTTTTGCTCAAGCCTACAATCCGTCCTCCTGCCCCTGAGTGGGAGCTGAATGTGGTCTTGCAGCAACTGACTCACCCACCTTTTGAGCCGATGGCTACTTGTCCACTACGCTTCCTCTCCTGGAAGACACTCTTCCTGATAGCCCTTACCTCGGCTAGGCGAGTAAGTGAGCTTCAGGCCCTGGTCTGTTATAGGCCTTACACCAGGATTTATAGGAACAGGGTAGTCCTTAGGACTCATCCAAAGTTCCTCCCAAAGGTTGTCTCCTCTTTCCACCTCAATCAGGAGGTGGTTCTTCCAACATTTTTCCCTAGGCCTCATGCAAGCCAGGCTGAAGCAGTCCTGCATACCCTGGACTGTAGGAGGGCCTTATCCTTCTACCTTGACCGTACGCAGGGGCATAGAAGGGCTACTCAGCTCTTCATTTCTTTTGACCCTAATAAGTTGGGGTTGGCTGTGTCCAAGCGTACCTTGTCCATCTGGGTGGCTGACTGTATCACCTGGGCTTACAAGACGGCTGACCTTCCCTTGCAGGGTCAGGTCACAGCCCATCGTGTCAGGGCAATGGCTGCCTCAGTGGCTCATCTCCACTCTGTGCCCTTGGTAAACATCTGCAGGGCTGCAACTTGGTCTTCAAGCCAGACTTTTGCGGCCCATTACTGTCTGGAAAGGGAGTCCCGTAGGGACAGTGCTTTTGGCCAAGCAGTACTCCGGAATCTCTTTGAGGTTTAGGCAACTCCTGCCCTCTGTTGGGCTACCGGTGGAGGTTGTGTCCTTGAAAAGCCTTTCTTTTCTGCTGAGACTAGAGGGAGTACTCTTGTTCAGCCTGGGTTCCTCGGTAGCCCAGAGCTAGGGAGTCGCCCATATGTGAGGACTGACTTCCTGCTTGGTCCTGGAGAAAGAGTAGTTACTCACCTGTAACAGGTGTTCTCCAGGAGCAGCAGGAATCAGTCCTCACAACCCTCCCTCCTCCCCTTGGAGTTACAGTTGTACATAGTTTATTTTTTCATTTTTTGTGTGCTGTTCTTAGTTATGTGGTAAGATGGCACCTTTTGGTGGGAAGGGAACCGCGCATGCGTGCCTGCATTCCCAAAGGCTTTCATAGAAAGCTGGGGAAATGCTCCACTGGGGCTTCATCGGCGCCGATGACACCCATATGTGAGGACTGATTCCTGCTGCTCCTGGAGAACACCTGTTACAGGTGAGTAACTACTCTTTCCCCACAGTCAGATCCTCATTACTTGACCCCCCTAACTCTTTGGTTGGGCCTGACAGCGTGATCCTCCAACATCCAGGGGGACTTATTCCACTTCTGCAGTGGAATAAGTCCCCCATCTAAGTTCACGGCTTTGGACGTACAGGGCCAACCTCTGAATCGGCCCTGTACATCCGGGGAGATGATCCACCCTTGCTCCACCCTCGTTCTGCCCCTATCTTAGACTCCTCGTATGACTCAGCTGTATGTACGGGGAGCCTTGTGCCATCAGCCACATTTGCATGAAAAGCGGGGATGTACGTCCAGGCTGGACGTACATCCCCACTATTCATGGTTGTGAATGACCCCCATAGAGTTTTAATCTGCACACATCTGGAATGCAGTAGGTCACATAGGACTGAACTATCAATACTGTGCTGACGAACAAAAGGGGAAACAGTCTGAGAAGAACACACCCAGTTGCGTAAAACCAGCAGGGATATAAAACCCACCTGGGATATGTCCTCAGAGATGACACAAACAACTGCTCTGTAATACAACTAGAAAGTATCCAGCCAAAATGGCTAACTTGTTATTACATGTAGTGCTCAGCACTAGTTAGAAAAAAGGTAGAACAGTGGCAAGAAGGTCTCAGAAAAACCGGGCATTCTATGACCATTTAAGCTTCAGGTCAAAGAAAAATATAGCCCACCATACATCAACGACCTTCTTTATAGCCACCAGCCACCCTAAAGTTCAATTTGAATTATTTTTATACATCTTTTTTGTCAAATGTGTGTAGAGAAAAAAGCTTAACTTCAACTTCTGGTCTGTTGCTCCCGACGCTCAACAGCGCGCTGAACAATGCGTTTCTCCATATACGGTTTCCTCAGGGGAAAACAGAGGCACTACGAAAAAAAATTTTCAGTTAGTGTATACTTTCAAAACAATGAAAAGCTTCAGAATAATCAGTACAGCAACGAAGGAATCTAAAAAAATTACCCTAGGCACAAGCGATGTTACTCCCCAGAAGCTTGCTTTTTTGAACTGCTGTTAAACGCCGCGCATGCGGGCCAGCTTAAATAGAGAACTATTGGCAGTCAAAAACACACCTCCCATTCAATACGGGCATTTAACCCGCCCGAAGCAACAGTATTCAGCTTAAAAATCCACTGCTGCTCCCTATAGAGTAAAGCCCTCTCTTTAGCTTCCAAAACAGGGGGCTTTAACAGCAGTTCAAAAAAGCAAGCTTCTGGGGAGTAACATCGCTTGTGCCTAGGGTAATTTTTTTAGATTCCTTCGTTGCTGTACTGATTATTCTGAAGCTTTTCATTGTTTTGAAAGTATACACTAACTGAAAAAAAATTTTCATAATGCCTCTGTTTTCCCCTGAGGAAACCGTATATGGAGAAACGCATTGTTTAGCGCGCTGTTGAGCGTTGGGAGCAACAGACCAGAAGTTGAAGTTAAGCTTTTTTCTCTACACACATTTGACAAAAAAGATGTATAAAAATAATTCAAATTGAACTTTAGGGTGGCTGGTGGCTATAAAGAAGGTCGTTGATGTATGGTGGGCTATATTTTTCTTTGACCTGAAGCTTAAATGGTCATAGAATGCTCGGTTTTTCTGAGACCTTCTTGCCACTGTTCTACCTTTTTTCTAACTAGTGCTGAGCACTACATGTAATAACAAGTTAGCCATTTTGGCTGGATACTTTCTAGTTGTATTACAGAGCAGTTGTTTGTGTTCCGTATTGGAGCTCTGTGCAGAACGGCCGTAGTTTATGCTCAGAGATGACAGACAGGTACATCTCCAAGAAGTTCTGCCCCAAGCTATTTCCTGCACCCTTTCATTACTCCCATCCTTCTTTGTCCTACAACCTCCCCACTGATACTCAAGCCTCTTTACACCTGGTACAAGCTTTCTGGAGGGTTCAACCATGTTAGGAGCCTCCTTTTGGTCCCTTTAGATGTGGGGGGTTTTAATTGTTTGTATCTTCTCATTTTGTTTTAGTATGCTATTTCATAATAGTGTTCACTACTATGAAATAAAATGCACTAAATGAAACAGCATGCACTATTTCTTAATAGCTCATTCTAATTCATGATAGCATGCCCCTATGTAGTGCTCACTGAAGGGTCAATTTTATAAGGATTGGCTAGGTTTCTGCACATATTTGATAGCTATTTTATAAAGTAAGATGCACTCATACTTTATAAAATAGGATCATAAATAGTCAAACACGTGCATTAAACTAGGTGTGGGTACTTTGTTGTTGAGTCAATGTTGACTCATGGCAACCCTGTGATAGTTGTCCTAAACTGTGTTTGGTCTTTAGTCAGATAGCTAATTGTTGATAGAGTGACAGCCATAGCTGCTGCTTTTGTGCAATCCATTGCATTGCTGGTCTTCCTCTTTTGCATTGACCTTCAATCTTGCCAAACATGATGTCTTTTACTAATGATCTTTTTCTTTGCATGATCTGTTCAACGTATGAAAGTTGAAGACTTAAAATTGAAAGCAATTGAAATTGATTGAAAGCAAACTCTGCTATGAGGGGACATAGGATGAGGGTGAAAGGGGATAGACTCAAGAGTAATATACTGAAATATTTTTTTATGGAAATAGTGGTAGATCCATGGAACAGTCTCCCAATGGAGGTGGTAGAGATAAGGCCAGTGTCTGAATTCAAAAAGGCATGAGACAAACACAAAGGATCTCTTAAGGAAAAAAGGGGACTGTTGTAGTGGTTGATATGGAAGGGCAGACTACATAGTCCATGTGGTCTTTTTCTGCTGTCATGTTTCTATGTTTCTATTAATTTGAGCTTCTAAGGAAAGCTGATGTTTGATCTTTTCTAGTACTGATTGATTTGTTCTTTGGACAGTCCATAGTATACACCATATTTTTCATCAGCACCATAATTCAAAGCAATCAATTTTCTTCCTGTCTTTTGTCTTTGCTATCCAACTTTCTGATCCATATGACGTTACTGAAAATATGATGGCTTAGACAAGTCAAATCTGTAAAATCTTATCCAGCTCCTTCATTGCCATTATGCCAAGAGCAATGTGCTGTTGGATTTCTTGACTGCTTGGTGTTTCATTATTGATCCAAGCAGGTTATAGTTGCCTACTATTTCTATTTCTGCTCCATCAAGGATGAAATTATTGATTTTTCCACTTGTCAGAATCTTTGTTTTTTACACATTAAGGTGCAAACAAATTTTTTAGATTTTCTTCACTTTCAGCCAGTAACATAGTATTGTCAGTATAGTGAAGGTTGTTTGATGAAACTTCCAGCAATCTTCACACCTTGGTTGTCTTCATAGTTCTGCCTCTGATTTTTATTCTTCATATAAATTGAACAGATATGGAGAAAGTACATCTTTGCTGATTTTAAAACAATTCTGTTTCTCCATGCTCCATTCAGGTCGTTGCTTCTTCATAAATGTTGTGCATGAGAACTTTTAGGTGTTCTGGTATGCTCATTCTTCTTAATGTGCCAGAGATTTTCATGATTTATGCAAAGCCCTTGCTGCAGTCAATGAGACAAATATAGATATCCTTTTGGTAAGAGTTGGTTGAAGGTGTTGGCACCCTAGGCAAACTTTAAGCTTTACAAACTGTAATGATCAGTCAAGTATCAGCCCAGGAGAGAAAACCTTTGAATTAGTGCAAGGACATTTTCAGCCACAGGGAACACCTAGAGCCTGCAAGTCTGATACAAACCTGGCCTGGCCACCGGAAGGGAGGAAGGCCCCAGCTAGAATACCAGCTTGGAAGGGAGGGATCCAGTCCGCTAGGGCACGGCAGGATACTGATGTAGCCCAGTATCCTTGGCTTATCAAACAATACTCCCTAGCACCAAAAGGAGGCTGGAGGGGTGGCCTGTCCCTTCTTGTGAGAAGGACCCTGTGCTTATGACTGAGTCAGGAGGAGGAACAGACCAGACAAAGCTAATGGAGGCTCTGGAATACGAGGAAGAAGCTTCTCCTGAACCCATGGAGGTACTGTGCTTAAACCGGTGAATGGTTCAGTCCTAGGGGCAGGTTCAGAAAAGTTACATGGAACCTGAAGGAACAGAGGGAGGGCTGCTGCACAGCTGCTGGAGCTGTGGCTTTAGTGTTGGTCTCCAGAGGAGGGTTCCCATGACTGGACTTCTTTCTGGACAGCTGTTGGATTAGGAAAGCTGCTCATTCAGTTTTGTACAAACCTCGGCTGGATTCAGAGCCCGGATTGGAAGGTTTGAGAAGAGAAAGCCAGTGGAACAAGTGTCCCAGACATCCTCACCCCACATAAAGCATAACATAAGAACATAAGATATGCCATACTGGGTCAGACCAAGGTCCATCAAGCCCAGTATCCTGTTTCCAACAGTGGCCAATCTAGGTCATAAGTACCTAGCAGTTTCCCCAAAAGACACAGGTTCCACAATGCTTGTACTGGGTCAAGCATTGATATCCTGGGTCCCTTCTTAATAATGGTTTATGGACCAGGAACATGTCCAAACCTTTTTTAAACCCAGCTACACTAACAACCTTTATTACATCCTCCGGTAACAAATTCCAGAGTTTGATTACACGTTGAGTGAAAAAATATTTTCTTTTATTAGTCTTAAATAGTTTACCCTGTAGCTTTATTGCATGTCCTCTAGTCTTTCTATATTCTGATAATGTAAACAATTGATCTACGTTTACCCATTCCACTCCGTATAACAACACACACCAGTTGCCAAAATCTATTGTTTAGCTTTGAACGTCCTTTCCTTTGCTTCCCCCAGAAGTAGTAATCTAAGCATCTGTCTAACTTGCCTGATGGTTGGGTTGGCCCTTGTATTCTTTTGTCTTTTCAAGGATCCATCTCACATCTGCAGTGATGTCTCTAGTTCCTTGCCCTTTCCAGAGTTCTGCTAGCACTTCAGGCAGTTCTTGTTTCAGGTATGGTTATAGTTTCCACTAAATATCTTGAATAGAATCTTGCTGGCATGTGGAATTAAAGCGATTGTGTGATAATTTCCACAGTAAGTAGTATCACCTTTCTTGCTATGAACACAGATCTTTTCCAGTCAGTCAGCCAAGATGTTGTCTTCCAAATCACTTGACAAAGCCTTATAAGTACTTTAATAATTGCATCTGATTGCTATAATACTTCAATGGGAATGCCATCAATGCCGGTGCTTTGCTATTTGGTAATGCCTTCAATGCTGCTTTGACTTCTTTCATCAGCAATGGTTCCTGATCATAAGGTATCGGTTGAAATGGCTGTTGATCCACTTGATCTTTATGGTATTCTTATTATGTGTGTTCTTTCCACCTTTTCCTGATCTCAGTATCATTTAGTGTGGATCCTTGGGCATCTTTTAGCATTCCAAGTCAAGGCTGGAATTTTCTCTTTAAGTCTCATAGCTTTGGGAATGCTGATCTTGTTCTTCATCTAATAGTTTCTGATTCAATTTCCTTGCATGCATCATTGTAGTACTTCTCTTTAGCTCATCTTGCTACATGTTGAAAATTGCTGTTAGGTTCCATGATTACCTCTCTTTCTCTTTTGGCTTTAGCTTCTTGCATTTCTGAGCAATTTTCAAAGTTTTTTTCTTAATTATAAATGCAACACTATTTTTTCATTGTCTTTCATTTCCAGAATAGTATATTGTATCATGTTATTATCAGATTCAAAGTGCTTGATGCCAGTCCCTTTCAGTTCATTGACACCCAATAGATCGAGTTGTTCATGTTCCATTTGATTTTCGAACACCTCTAGCTTCTCTTGGTTCATGCTTCATACGTTCCATATAACAAACACAGGGGAGGTCTCTCATGAAAACCAGACAATGGGAATGGACCACAATGATTATATAGTTTTAGTGGACTTCCGTGGACTATCTGGACAGCAGTGATATTCAGCCACTCTCTAGATAGCCAAGTCACATAAAGTTAGACCTGTTTTTATTGGCCTAACTAGTAGTTCCTTATCTGGTTAAAGGACTGAAAATATCTGCTAACCAGTTAAGTGCTAGCATGGACCACCCTGGCACTATTTGGATAGTGCCACAGTGGTTAGAAGACATATTCAGGGCACTATCCAGATAGTGCTGCTGAATGTTGGGTTCAGTGGGGTTTATCCGGTTAGCAGGTTCTGCTAACCAGACAAACCCTTGTGAATATAGGTCCCTGTGTGCACAAAAGGCTTTGTAAATTACCTCAAATATGCCTAACCATACATCCCCATTTTTACTTCATCTATTAGTACATTTATTTCCATAAAAATGATTTTCAAAGTTAATGCATGCAAGAAGCTTGTTTTGGAAAACCATTTCATCTTGTGTGGGCTTTCAAATTTTCAATATGCATGTAACTGCATCTAGGTGTCTTAATGAAAATATATTGCAGTATCTCCAATGTGTTTAATCTTTTCTCATTGCTATTCCACTGTAGCTGGGCTACTGTACAATGTGTTTCTGCCATCTTTCAGAAACAAGTATGACGGAAGTATGTAGAAAATTACTTTTCTGCTAGACTTTTAACCTAACATTCGCTAATAAAAGCTATGTGCTTTCTTTAGTCTTCACATTAAGGCCTTCGTAATACAAAGGTTAAAGAATATTTGATTAAGTACTCACTCGAAGGTGAAGACTTCCATTTTAGATCTTTGTTTTCTCATTGTATTATTAAATATAGTGTCAATATCATTTGAACTGCGCTTCTGTGTTATAGATTCAGCATTGAATAATTGATGACAAGGTTTTGGAGGAATTTTGCAGTGCTTGACACTGAGCAGTAACAAGGAGAGCACTTTCTTCTTGGAATTTTTTTTCACATCCTCTGCTGCCTCTGCTTACTAATTCTTATTCAGCGCATGTGATCTCTGCATACCTTACACCCTCACTGAGTTTGATTATGTTATTGCTAGCAAGAGGAGAAAGCTTAGCAATTAGTATTCTTTATTAAATTATGCAGCATTAATTAGTCAAATCAGTGGTTCAGGGACTGCAGTGTTCTATGTTAGAATTAGCTATCTTGAGTTCAGAATGACATCTGTCTCAAAACAGCAAAAAAAAAAATTAATAATGTATGGATGGTGTCAAAAGGCAGAGTTGATGCATTCATCTGTTTCCCTGGCATTTGAATGTCAAAACAGAGAAGACATCACACTCTATTGCAACCTCTAGGGATCCTTAGAAAGGCTTGGCTCAAATAAATATTAATGGTTAGCACATTATTAAATGTAAAATTTCAGAAACATTTTCAACAAAAAGCATGACAATTTTAAATAATTCATCTGCAACCTGATAAAAAGGAATGTGTTTTAACTACTGCAGATTTTAAATGATTTTGGTATGCTCCAGAATTTAGGAGTCATAAATATCATTCAAGGTTCCTCATTCGTATTATGCTTAATCAATCATATCAAAATTACAGCTACATTTACAAAATGAAAAATCCCATTTTTCCATATTAGAATGGTATTACAAATATTTGGCCCTATTTCAGAAAAATGTATGGAAAGCAGTGCGTTGGTGTATATAATTAGCATATATATTGTTTGAAGAAGACTGTGATGGAATCTACCAGTCCACAACCGAACAATCCAAGCCAGTCTAAAAATAAAAGCAAAGAACAGAGTTGCAAACCAATCCCAAGAGATCAATGAATTTAAACTGAGAGAAGGTAAGAGAGAGAAAACAGTTGGAAGGCAGAGGGACAGGAGGGAGAGGAGCATTGCCAAGGGGGTAGAGACTCAGGAGAGGAAAGACTGACAAACCCCAAGTTACGGCCATGCCACTTTGGAAAACAGAACTCTTCTAGAAGAAACAGGAGGGTTACAGTAAAGCTTGAAGGAGCCTATTTGGTGAACTGTGTTCAGGTTTTCCAGTTAAAATGCATTAACTGCAAAGTGGCTGTAAAACCTCTAGGGTCGTTGTTGGGAAAAGGCAGCCATGTTGCCGCCAAAGAGCAATGGACGTTAATATGCCTTAACAGCACAACTGCTAATGTGGAATGCAGTTAACTACACCTCCTGCCATGTCAGCATTAACAACATGCATGTTAACTGCAAGACCCAATCCCTACTCATCCCCCACAGTATACATTTCTATATTGTTTAATGTGAAAACTAAATCAGGCTGTTAACTCAATGTGGTAACATTTTTTTGAGCTCCATGTTATTAGTTAGGGGTCCATAATTTATAGCAAGAGTAAGCAGTTATAGAGGATTCATGGCCAAAATTTCTGTTCTGTAACTGAAAAATCTCTGTGTTAACTGTTGGGAGTCTTTGCAACAGTTTGCCATTCAGTTATCATTCAGTTAACCAAACAGCTGATAATGTGATAAAATTGGTTACACCTAATCAGGTAGTGTTAACTTTGTTATGTTATCTACCATATTAACAGTTAATGCATGATAGTTTGCCACACTTTAAAAGTGGCATTTTAGAAAGGTCGTCCAAGTGTACTCTGGGAAGTCCAGGGCAGAATGTGTAGAAAAATGCTGGGGATGTCTATGTTTCAGCCTGATTATAGGCATATAGATGCCCCCAACATGGATGCCCAAGCCAGCACCCATATAGACATCCCTGCTATGAAAGTTTTGGGTGGGGATGTCCATCTCAAGCAAGGTTGCATACGATAATGTCCAGCAGCATGACAAAACATGAGCCCCCAATCATCATCAGTATATTCATTGTCAAATTGTAAAAAAGGGGGATACGAGGGTACCTCCTTCTCCACACCCTCCATTCAATTACCTGATAAAATGAGCATCTTTCAGAAGCCGATCTGTTGCTGAAGCAGGTATAATCATTGATGCGACTCGGGACATCCAAGATGCTTTTGAGATTGGGCAAGAATGTCCAGGTTCTTAGTAATGCTTCAACCACGCATACTCCGTGCCCGCATTACAACTTGGATGTCGGCTGGGAATGTCTACAGACCCAGCTTCTAAAATGGCTCCGGGGATATTTCTGTGCTTTCGACACCTCTATGCCCATTTTTAGACATCCAAAGCATAAATCAGGTTTCTAAAATAACCCCCTAAATGTAAGATACAGTTGCCCCCATTTGCCAACCATTCTCTGCCCTGTTCTACATTAGCTGTTAATGTGAAAATTACCGCATATTAAATGCGAATGCACCATATTAACTGTTATCATGCTTTAATTACACAGGTACACTACCAAAAAACTGCCTCCAGTTTTGCAACTGATTCCTATAGATTTTGGGGTGCTGAATCCAGGAAAAATAGCCAAAATGTTCCATCACGTCACGTTTTCTTGCAAAATTAGATTTCTTACCCATATAAGGAATGTTCACATAATTTCTTTTTAGCCGACTGCAGTTTATTTTCTTGGCCCAAAATAGAGGTTGTAATGGTTAACTAACTAGAAACACTCCCTCATGATATTTTAGAGTGTTTTGTATTCATTTTATACATTAACAGGACAATTGGGAGGCGGGGGGCTAAATCCAGTACTCGCGCTGGCGCATGTTCTTTCCTGTTCACCTCACCTCGTTCGCTCGCTCAAACACAGTGGTTGCGACATGAACGTTCCTGTCAAATTTCAGTTTCTTGCAAGTTCATTATTACCTTTTGTTTGCTCAGTCGTAATCCAGCTTTATTCCGAAGTGGTTAACTACAGTTGTAGTTTGCAGTGCTGTGTATTTGTGATGGCTCACAGAGCCAGAGGTTGCGTCAACTCTCCGGACAGTTTTTGTTTTATTTGTGTGGAATATACCGTGAAAAAGCGGCAGAGGAACATTTCTGCACTTATTAAAAAAGTATATTTCGCCTATTTCGGTTTGAAGTTAGGCGATCAAGACAAACCGTGGGCTCCTCACAAAGTGTGCAAGACATGTGAAGAAGATCTACGCTTATGGATGAAAGGTAAAAAACAAGCATTTCGTTTCGGAATACCTATGATGTGGCGTGAACAAAGAGACCACAGCAGTGACTGCTATTTTTGCTCTTGCATTGTGAAGGGATACAATTTAAAAAATAAGAACGTAATAAGTTACCCCAACCTTCCCTCAGCAATTAGGCCTATGCCTCATAGCAACGAAGTACCTGTGCCTGAACCACCAAAATCTTTGGATCATATTTGTGTGGACGGTTCTGATCATGATGAGACTCATCATATGGCTTTTCCCCGATGAGTCCAGTACTTCCGAGTTTGAAACTGAACCAGATCCGAAACCTGAACTTTTCTCTCAAGCTGAATTGAATGATTTAGTCCGGGATTTAGGACTCCCAAAAGATGCTGCCCAACTGCTAGGTTCTCGGCTTAAACAGAAAAATCTATTGTCACCAGGAACAACTTTTTATTGGTACCGCAACCGCGAGACACAATTTTTGAAGTATTTCAGCAAAGAGGAAGATTTGGTATTTTGCAACGATATATACGGAGTGATGGAAAAGTTTAAACTCAAGTATGATCCTGCTGAATGGCGGCTGTTCATTGATTCGTCAAAAGACAGCATAAAAGGTGTTCTTCTTCTTCATAATGGCAACACATTCGCTTCAGTTCCTATTGCTCACTCTGTTATTCTCCAAGAAATATATGAGAATTTGGCCCTGATTCTTCAGAAGATTCGTTATGATGAGCATAAGTGGATGATTTGTGGAGACTTTAAAATTCTATCCATGCTATTAGGGCAGCAATCCGGTTTCACCAAATATCCCTGCTTCCTTTGCTTGTGGGATAGCCGGGCCCGCGACCTACACTGGGGGAAAAAAGACTGGCCAATTCGGGAGTATTTGAGACCCGGTGAGAAAAATGTTCTTCATGAGAGCTTGGTACCTCGTGATAAAATTCTATTACCACCTCTCCACATTAAGTTGGGTCTCATTAAGCAATTCATCAAGTCCCTTCCAAAAGATGGTGAGTGCTTTCGGTTCCTTTGCTCAAAGTTCCCCCGACTTTCTGAAGCAAAGCTAAAGGAAGGAGTGTTTGTTGGCCCTGATATAAGGAAACTCATTTCAGATGGAGCATTCGCTGAAACGATGTCTGAGAAGGAAAAAGAAGCCTGGGATTCCTTCAAGGATGTTGTTCTCAAATTCTTGGGGAACAGGCGGGATGAGAACTATAAGGATATTGTTGCCAGGATGCTCAATGCCTTCAAAGAACAAGGCTGTAACATGAGCCTGAAAGTCCTTTTCTTGCACTCCCATGTGAACTACTTTCCCAAAAACTTGGGGGCGTACAGTGAAGAACAAGGTGAAAGGTTTCACCAGGACATCAAGGACGCAGAGAGAAGGTACCAAGGAAGATGGAACACCACTATGATGGCTGATTTCTGCTGGTTGCTGCTGCGGGAAACCCCAGATGAAAAATACGCCAAGCAGCGCACCAAGAGAAGCATTCGGGGGAAGAAGAAACGGGCCCACCAGGAGATTGATTGACCCAAGAATGACTTTAAAATCTAAACTGTGTTGACAAATATCGTGTTTTTACTAAACTTTGAAATAAAAATTTGCTAGTTATTACCACAGTGTCGGATCTCATTTATTAGAATTTTATTTTCACACCATCGGGTGTTTGTCTTCATGTATTGCAATGGTGCAGTTTGCGTTTTCTATTCTTACATACATACCTGTACAACATTTTTTGCACATTTCTTTGCTTTGCTTTGTGTCTAACCTCGTTCTTATATGCTCAGTGTTTGTGCACATGTATGTGGCTGTTTTAAGTGCAGACAATTTTGCTACCATCACAGTGTGTTTTGTTGACATTACTCTATTCTTATGTGCTGCCTTGTTACAATTTTCTTTATTCTTATTTGAATAACTACTAAACAATTAGTATAAAGAATTCATCCAAGAAACCTTTATCTCAATCGCACTCAATCTGAAACGTTCACCTCAAACTGCTAACCCAATGTAGCAAAAAATCTGTACGTGATGGAGCAAATTGATTACCAGATTTGGATTCAGTGCACCAAAAAACGTAAAAATCAATCGAAACATTAGAGGCAGTTTAAAAAAAATTTTTTTTAGTGTACCTGTGTTACCATATTAACAGCTGATGTAGCTTAATAACTAGGGCCTATGTTAAATACCTAATGCAGTTTAGCAAATAATCCCCAAAGGGGGTCATTTACTAATGCAATATTTGACTCGGAGCCCATTGCATAGAAATTGGTTCTGTGATAAATAACACAAATTAACAGCATTAGAGTGTGTTAACAAATGGCTCCTTAAATGATCTGTGTAATAGAATTTGTTTTGCTGCTGTTTGTTGTTGAGAGACGTGTAACTCACACCACAGATTACATTTCTCTTGTCCTTCCAAATATAGAGACTCAGCCCCCCTCGTAGTTCAAAACATAAAGATTAAGATCTTAAATTCAGCTCAGGCCTCAATTTTATTTATTTGTTTTATTTAAACTACTTTTATGTCACATTTCCCACTAGAATCAAAAGTTGATTATGGCTACTGTATAACATTGAAAGCCACAATAAACATATATTCATTATAAAATACGGTACAAATCATAAGAATATCATTGACTCAGCAGCCAAAATCCATAAGACCTGTTTCAACATAAACAATTAGATAAGCAGAACTAACCATATTTTTTGGGGTTATATTCGTCATACAATCAGATACCCTGATTCCACATGGGCACACAATCATATAATCAGGAGCCTTACTTCTAGCATGGACTGACTTCCTAAATTTTGCATTAGGCAATTCCAATTGAAGAATTTCTTGAGACTGTAGTGAAAGCTTGGGCATGTATAATCTAAATTAGATTTTAAATATATAGTCCCTAGATCATGTAGGATTTTACTGTAAGGTTAAGGTTTAAGGTTTATTTAATTTGCTTGACCGCCCTTCACTTTCGCAGAAGGGTGGTGTACAATAAAACAAAAGAAAAGATACTATATACTAATGTTAAGCTTTAAACAGAATCTTGTGCTCTATCAGAAGCCTGTGTCTTGTCCCAGCAGCACTCTGAATTAACTTTCTTCGAAGTTTATTTGCAGGCTAAGATACAAAATGTTACCTTAGCCAAGATGGACAATTAATGTAGCATGCAAAAGAAAAATCTGCCTTCAAAGACAGGACAACAGAGTCGTAACTGATGGAAGTGAAAATAATAGCTATGAATGATCAAAGATACATTATCTTCCAAACACAATGTACTACTTTCATCCCCGACTAGTAACTCAGTCTTTAATCAACTCTACATGATTCACAAGTCAAAGTTGTGGTTTATCAAAACCCATATTCTCACTCTATACTTCAAAAACATCAGCTTAACAGGGTTCACTTTCCATGTATGGCTAATTTATGCATAGTTTGCACTGGGAAGGCCTGCATTATTGTTTTAAAAGCTGGTGGAGGTAATTTTAGAGGACTTGTGAGGTATTTGCTTCATACTCTGCTTAAGTCATCAAATAACACGGATAACCTGATTAAATAAATAAATAGCAGCTTATATATATGCTAATGCACTACATATCTAAGTAGCAATTTCAGACAAATCATTACTTGCATATGTAGTTCCTTAGTGTTCCTCCAGCTTAGTCCTCCACCTATGGGTAGTGCACCTCCTCCTGCAGCTTGAAGACTGGACCAATCAAATTTCAGCATCACTGGAGGTAGCATACTGGCATCCCTCTATAGCCCCAGTGTGTCCAGTCTTCACGCAGCTAGAGGACATAGTGAGCCTAGGTGCTGGGCTCACTAGGAAACCAGTTAAGGAGCAAGATATTTAGCTAACCTTTAAATTTTCTTTAATTGGCATACTTTATTTCCTTTCCCACTATTTTAGCTGTTTGGGCTGTTTTTTTCAATTGCTCTGTTCCTTTAAAAACAAAAAAAAGAATTTTGGAACAGACACCGGTTCTCCTCCTCTAGCTCTGGGGGTTCCAGTGGAGGTTTCTCTTTCCTGCCTGACCACAGCCGTCACATTTGCTGGTGCTGCTGTAGGATCTCTGGCCCCTGGGCTGTTCGGGGCAGAGCTCCTTGCTCGGTTTGCCGGCAGCGAGATTTCTCCGGGGGGAGAGTCCACGGTGTAAGGAACAGCGTCTTGCGGCTCTTTGTTTCCCGAGCGCTGAGCCGGCTGCCCGTTCTAGGAATCGCGGCTATTTCTCTCTCTGCTTCTTGATTTCCGGAGCAGCGGAGTTAGAGCACGGCACATCCTGTCTTCAACATTGCCTGTCTGTTCGGCTCCAGAGAGCGGGCAGGAGCAGCGCGCCAAAATGCTGTGAGAAGCCGTGGCCATTTTGGGCACGCGGCTTCCACAGTTTTTCCTGACACCAGCAGCCTCAGCGCGGTTCCCCGGAGCTGCGATTTCCTCCACACTGCGGTCTGGGCAGTTCTGCCAGGTATTTTGTTTTCTTTTCTTACTTTTCTTACTTTTCTTTGTTTGGGGGTTTAATTTCACGGTCAGCATTAGCGGGCCATAGGGTCGGCCTCGGGCTTGGCTGTCAGGTGTTCTATGGAGCTTTCCGTTCTTTGCGGTGCTCTCCGGCGACACCCCGCGGAGGTTATACACTGATATCTTCAATATCTATATACATAACTACATGACTAAACAGTAAAAAAAAAAATGCATAACACGACAGAAGGTCACAGCTGTGCTTGTGTTGCAGGTCCACGCTATCCCCAGGCCCTGCTGCTTCCTGGTTTCACAGGTCCCCAGGGGCTGTACAGTTTTTGGGATCCATGTCTTCAGGCTCCCAGTGCGTCATCTGTGGCTCTCGTAGGGGCGCAGGATCTCAACTTGGTGTTACGGGTGCTCGTCAGAGCTCCGTTTGAGCCTCTCTCTCAGGTTTCGGTGAAGGATTTGACCCTTAAAACTGTGTTTCTGGTGGCGATTTCTTCGGCGTGGCGTATTTCGGAACTTCAGGTCCTTTTCTGTAGGGAAACCTTCCTCTGTTTTTCGGATGAGAAAGTGGTTCTCAGAATGGTGCCTTCCTTTCTGCCGAAGGTATCTTCTCCTTTTCATGTGAATCAGGCAGTCTCGCTTCCTGTCCTGCGGGCAGCGGGAGAACAGGCTTCTGATCGGGGCCTTAGTCGCTTGGATATTAAGAGAGTGTTGCGTCATTATTTGAAGGTCACCGAGTCCTTCCGCAAGTCAGATCGGTTGTTTGTGCTGTTCGGCGGTCCCAGGAAAGGGGAGGCTGCGGTGAAAGCATCCATTTCCAGATGGATTAAAGAGGCGATTGTCTCGGCTTACATGTTGCAGGGGCGCCCGGCTCCGGTGGGTCTCAGGGCTCATTCTACTAGAGCGCAGGGAGCGTCCTGGGCGGAGCACAGTCTGGTCCCGCCGGTATAAATTTGTAAAGCGGCGACGTGGTCCTCCCTTCATACTTTCAGTAAGCACTATCGGCTCGATGTGCTGGCGGCAGGGGATGCCTGTTTTGGTTCAGCTGTCTTGCATGCCGGCTGGCAGGGTCCCTCCCGTTAATACTGCTCTGCTACATCCCATAGGTGGAGGACTAAGCTGGAGGAACGTTAAGGAAATAGTAATTACACTTACCTGGTAATTGTAGTTCCTTGAGTGACGACAGCTTAGTCCTCCGTCCCGCCCTTGGGTTGAGGATTTGGCACAGCACGCGATCAGTCCTGACGTCTGTCTGTTCAGGTGAGTATTTCAGGTAGAGCAAGTTCTCTGGTTCGCTTTCGTGTCACTCTGTTCTTTTCTCTCGCTACCTGGTTGTGGTTCGGCAGGCGGGGGAACCTTTGCCTTTAAAGGGTAATTCCCTTTTGGTTTGGGAAAGTTTCCAGTTTTCTTACCATTGTACACATATTATATAAGGTTAGCTAACTGTTATTGCCTTTTGTTTTGTTGAGTCTGCTTTGTCAATAGTTCACTGGGGCTATAGAGGGATGCCAGTATGCTACCTCCAGTGATGCTGAAATTTGATTGGTCCAGTCTTCAAGCTGCAGGAGGAGGTGCACTACCCATAGGTGGAGGACTAAGCTGTCGTCACTCAAGGAACTACAATTACCAGGTAAGTGTAATTACTATATCCACAGCATGTACAGTTTTGAAAAGGATGTGTTGTGGCCATGTTTTCTGGGGAGCTGAAAAAATGCATATATTTCCAAACTTGTCATGGTAATACATATCGGGCTCGATATTCAGCGGCGGTGGTTAGCGCAAATACAGCGCTTAGCCTTCACACTGAAGAGTTAACCTAGATGTTCAATGCGGGCCATATCCAGCCACTGGCATTGAATATCCAGGTCCGCCACATAGTGCCACACGGTGCGGAATCTCACCAGGCAGTGGCGATATTCAGCCGCTGCCCAGTTAGCTTCGGTGGCAAGTTTTGCTGTGACTTTCAGTGCTGGGCAGCGGCTGAATATCTCTGTTGACCAGTTATCTCTGGGTATCGTTCCTGAAACACCCCAGTGCTAACTGTGTAGCACTGGGGCATATAGCAGCAGTATCCAGGAATATTCAGCACTAACCATGTTACTGTTGCTGAATATCCTGCTTAGAGACAGCTACATGGCTTACGGGTCTGTAAACTGTGTAACTACTTTGGAATATCAGACCCATGAACTTTAAAAAACTAGGCATCAACATTTACATTTGCTCCCAGGCAGGTATATATGTCATCTAACTGCTCATTTGGATTCAGGGTTGCACAAGTGATTCAGAGTGCAACAGTACTTACCTCTCTAATATATAAAACCACTTCAATATTTATAAAAAAGTTCTTGTAGCTTTGCTCTTACTGGATGTCCATTTCTGTAATATCCACCACTTATGCATATAAGTTCTGGCATTTGTACAGTTAGGCTAAAATATCCACGTATCCACATGTGAATACCAACATATGTTTGAAGCCTGAGTGATGCTGCTATTTTTTTTAATGTGGTTCTTTATCAAATAGTCATTCCTTCCAGTTATATGTGCTGCAAGATACGCATGTATTTCTCACATCCTTATATATATTTTTTTTTACAAAAGGCTCTGCTTGCAGTGAGCCTTTTGGAAAATATTCAGGAAACTATTCATGTACTCACATGGACTCTGATAGCAACTGAAGCCTATGTGAGTAAGTGGACACAACTTTGCGGTAAATTTTGGTAACTAAAATCATGGGACAAAAGAGATTGTGAATTTATTTGGAAATTATTTATTTTAAATTCTTTAAAAGCAAAAAGTAGTTATTGGCTTGGCTTAAATGTTTAGTGTTAATTTTCCCTAGATAGATCTTTTAGAGTTTTAAAACTCAACAAATGGGTAGTCTTTTCCCACTCATCCCGACGTATTCCTTAATTTATATTCAGCTTTCCCAATTAAGAGTGAAATTTGTTAGTACAGAATATTGCAATCAGCAAGTGATTAATCCTTAATAGATTATTAGCAGTTCAGTGAGAAGAAAACATGTGGAGCGTGATTCCTTAACATGTTCGTCTGGCCCGCAGACATATCTAAATTTGAACCTAATTCCACATCAGCAGGTCTGGACATGCCTGTAGGTCCAGAATTGGGGAGGTAGACATGTTCAGCATGGCAAAGTGCTGTTCAGCCATCCCAAGCATGTATCCAGCATGTGGCCCCTGCACAGGTACAGGCACAGGCTATGAGATATAATAGAGAAACACGTCCCTCGTCAATATTATTGGATGCAGGTAAACGTTGTGGACGTCCCTGCACCCACCATATTCTGAAAAGTTACACATCTTGGATCCTGTCCATCCCCGTGAAGTGCCTGCGGATGCCATGCCCTCCCCCCCCCCCCCCATGAAAATTGTGCATCTCCTAAGTTGCTCTTCACAATGACAGTAGTTTGCTGATGCAAACTAAACATAAATACCAATGAGAAATGACTGCTGCTGCAACCTAGACCATATGCCAGTCCTCTATAGACCCTGAAAAGTGCTAGTAATTCCAGTGCACCCTAAGATGGCATAAGAGAATGTAAATATGAACATGCATGTCAGGACCTACCTTGCATCATGTACTTGGCATTAGGAAATGGTCCCAGTGATTCCTGCCTTGGTCATATCTACAAACACGCTGTAAGCTGCTAAGGATGGACCCCCTACCAAGTGCACCAAACCTGAAACTAACATTGCAGTTCCCCAAAGGATGCATATTATTGGTGAGCAACAAATATATGCCCTTTTCATACCTATGGCCTATAAGTGCACTCATTCTGTTGCTCCGCTTCTTATCTCTCCCTATACCCCTTCTCAAGAACTCCACTCTTCTGTCTGATTGCTTCAATCAGTGTCCTTCTCTTCTACTGCCAAATCCAGACTTTGCTCCTTTCACCTTGCTGCTCCTTATCCCTGGAACAAACTACCTGAGCCTGTACATCAGGCTTCTTCTCTGGCCCTTCTCAAATCCAGGCTGAGCGCTCACCTTTTCATTGTCACTTTTGGATCTGATCCTCCTAATATCCCTTGTGTTTCCTTACCATTCCCCCTAAATTATCCTGACCACAGCTGCTGTGTTGTCTGTCTTGACTAGATTGTAAGCTCTGCTTAGCAGGGACCATCGTTTACGTGTGTCTGTGCAGCGCTGTGTACACCTTGTAGTGCTATACAAATTATCAGTCGTAGTAGTAGTGGTAATAGTATGGCCTTCTGGCTGTAGTATCTGATGCCAACATATCTGGCTACTGGCATTTCTTATAGTAGCTACTCATGTCCCATCATGGTATATGTTGATCTGTATACATCCACTATCTGTGGGGCAATCCTGTCTGCCTTCCCTAAGTCTGCTTTGTGGACCTGCTCCCCTAGTCAGGCCTGTGTGGGCATGGGAGGTGGATCCCTGTGCCATCATACCCAGGTAGCCAGCCTCCAGATATATTTTATTTATTTATTTATTTAGTATACCGCTACTTCCAGCGATCAGCAGCGGTTTGATTACAGATTGGAAATTGTCAAATCATGACAGGAAATTTTTTGAAGTATAAACACATTGATTAGACAGGAAAGCACAGCACACAAGAGAACTATTTTACAGGGAACATGGGCTATGGAGGGTTAAGTGGCTTGCCCAAGACCACAAGGAGCACCTGTGGTCTTGGGCATAGATCTTGGACTCGGGAAGGATGTAGGCCTCATGGCATAATCTGTTGGCACAACATTGGCCATATCTCTCAATGTTGGCACAACATCAGCCATATCTCTCAATGCCTGGCACAGCTGATGTATGGCTGCCCTATCACACTGGCACCTGGTGACACTGTGGTCATCCATGCGGTTCAGGTACCAGCCAGCCATTCATGGCCTCTGTTAATTACAGATCAGCACACCAGATTCTCCTGTGCTACTCCCAAACCACACACTCTCACCTGCAGTCACAAAAGCATCATTCTGCCAAACCTAACCTATGACTAACATAGGTTAGGTTTGGTTAGGAGTGGAGGAGTAGCCTAGTGGTTGGGGGCAAGGTACTACAGGCCAGAAGGTCAGGGGTTCAAATCCCACTAGAGGACAGCAACCTTGGGCCAGAAAGACTGGGGTTTCTAGTCCCACTTGTGGTCTTGGGCAAGCCACTTAACCCTCCATAGCCAATGTTCCCTGTAAAATAGTTATCTCCAAGTTATAATGCCCTGTTCAATGTAATTTCAGTTTGTTCAATGTAAACCACACTGATGCAGAATAGCACAGTATATAAGAGAATATGAATATTGTCGCCAAGCCTCGTAGGGAGAGACTCAGTGAATGCCCTAGGCAGTCGCCTAGGGTGTTTTGAGTCACCTTGTTGCTACTTCTTTTTAAGACAGAGAGTCAGACAGTCAAGGTGATAAAGTAAAGTGGGGTTTATTCCCGTTCCCCGGCGAATATCAATGCTTGGAATACAATAATGCAGAACTTAAACAAAACACAGCTTGAGCAATTTTCTTCTCTCTTGTTCCTTGCACAGAGAGGTCTAACGCAAAGAGGTTATTTCATCATTCAGACAAATTGTACAATCCATTGGCTCCTGGTCAATGTAATTATCACTGCTTGTATCTTGGTTTATACTTGGCTGGCAGCTGACGCAGCCAGGCTCACTCATATAACAAGTGATAGCTTCACTGGTCGGGGGAGGGTAAACTTTCCCCTCTCCCAGGCACTGCTCTAACTCGGGATTGTAAAAACCTCTTCTGTAATCAGTTCTCTTATAGCCAGTCTCTCTTGGCTCTCTCACTTGGAAGTTGGAACCCTTTCCCAGGTTAAAACCTTGCTGCCAATAAGGACTATAAAAACACCCAGTTTCACTTCCTTCCCCAATGTAAGGTTTTATCTTCTTTACCTTATCTAGGTTGCAGGCATCAGCTGTGGGGTTTTTCTCTCGTGGCAAAGTTCTAGCCTCGTGTAGCCAGTTCCTCCGAGGTTTGTAAAAACTCTCGGGGCTAGTGTTCCACTTCCTGCCTTCCAGGAAATCCTCCTGGGGGCTATCTTGCCAGTGGTACGCTTCTCTAACGCTCCTTGGTAATTGCCTGGAGCTTTCTCTGAGAGCTTTTGGACCTCTCAGACCTTCAATGCTTTCCCTGGGATTAAAACTTCTCTTGAAGCTTTGGAACCCTCTCTGCTTCCGTGACTTGCCTGATTGCTGCTGAAACTCTAGCTGCATCGGAGTGTCACCTTCCCCTGCAGAGTCCTGCTTACTTGCTCTCAGGTATTTGTTCTGTCTCCCAGACTTTCTCTCGTAGTTGCTCTCAGCCTTATTCCTGAAGTTGTTCTCAGCGCTGTTCTCAGAGCTGTTCTGACTTCCTGGTTCTAACCAGGTCCCTTTGTACCTCCCCTCTCTGCACTTAACGTCTGCTCCTGGGGGCAGGTGCTGGTAATTAGAATCCTGGATTCTAACTGCGTCACTGTTGCAGACAGGAAAGTTCCGTTCTAACCCTTTCTTTCCTACCTGTGCTGATGGCACCGGGTGCTCAGCCCTTCTTAGCCATGCTGGATCTCTCTGCCTAGCCCATTTTGAGGTGAGTTCTGTATTTTCACTAACCTCCATTGGCTCCACTGTATCACAATATTAATAAATAACAGCTACCATGCCATAATGGCATGACATCTCAGGACTAAACATCGGATCTCTCTTTCTCACTGCAACATGATTTGTTTCCAGACTCACTTACATACTATTCTTATAGCAGTCCCAGTTTTCAGGACACAGGATTTTTTAGGGTCCCCTTGATCAGCTGCTTTAGCACAAACAGCACATTTCAGCATAAGCTGAATAAACACTGTTGCTCTTCTTAACACTTCTGTAAAGGTGTTTATTAATGTTTCTTTACCTTACAATATTCCCTCACCTCCGCTTTCTTTTTTTTGTAACTGCATCTTCTGTTTTTCCAGGCTGTAGTCACACCAGTTCGGCGCATACTTGTCACAACCATTCTTCTAAATGGGACAAATTGCAGAGCACAGCAGAATAATTTCTAAGTCCTGTCGTTATTCCATGTTTCAGCAGGAATAACGCAGATGTTTCTGGGAAACACTTAATACATACACTGGCCTTTCCTGAATACGCTTTATACATCTCTGCTGCTGTCCATGCCCCCATTCCACCCCTTTTGGAGATGAAAGTATCCCTGGAAAGGGAAGAACCAGAGCTCAAGTACCCCAAAGTTGCAGAATCAGTGACCACAAGGAAGCGAAGGGTAGATGTCCAGAGAGGTATGCTGTCTGCCTGGTCCCAAAATCTAAGATGTTACGGAGAGTTTGCCGAGACTCATCAAGCCCACTGACTATTACCCAATGTTGCTAATCCATGTTGGAACAAATGATACTGCCAGGTATCCCTCTGAGCATATCAAAAGTGACTTCATGGCTCTGGGACAGAGGGTGAAGCAGTTAGGTGCACAGGTGGTGTTCTCTTCAATCCTCCCTGTTGAGGATAAAGGCCAAGGCAGAGAGGCTCGCATCCTGGAGATGAATGCATGGCTGCGTGGATGGTATCATGGAGAGAGTTTTGGTTTCCTAGACCATGGGATGCTGTTCCTAGGGTTGCAGAGCAGAAATGGCATCCATCTGTCCAAGAAAGGTCAACACATCTTCAGTAGTAGACTGGCTAATTTACTGAAAAGGGCTTTAAACTAGATTCGTTGGGGATGCGTGAAAAAAGCCACCAGGTAAGTGAAAGCCCCCAAGTAAGTGATGCATTAAATACCTTTATGGAAATGGGTAACAGGGGTAACATATGGAAAGCAGTGTGTATAAATGCCCATAGCATGGGGAACAAGATCCCTGATGTTGAAGCTTTGGCGGGAGTGGCCAACTTGGATTTAGTGGCAGTTACAGAAACATGGTTCACAGAAAACCATGACTGGGATGTAGCTATACCTGGCTATACTTTATTCAGAAAGGACAGGGTAGGAAGAAGGGGAGGAGGAGTTGCACTATATGTAAAAAATACTATTAAAGCTTTGGAATTACCGAACTTAAAAGGGAGAGAGGAGGCATTGTGGGTTAAACTAGAAAGAGGGAAAGAGAAATCTATTTGCATTGCCATGATATACAGAGCTCCCTCACAAGAGGAAGAGGTGGACAGAGAGTTAATTGAAGACATACGCAGCATTGCTAGGAAAGGGGAAGTGCTACTGATAGGGGATTTCAATATGCCAGATGTTGATTGGCACATTCCTGCTGCAGTATTATCTAGAAGTAAAGAGATCCTGGATTCTCTACAGGGAGAACTAGTCAAGCAATTGGTAACAGACCCCACACGTGAAGGGGCCATACTGGACTTGGTGCTTACCAATGGTGAAAGTGTCTCTGATGTTATAGTAGGAGATCATTTTGCATCCAGTGATCACCAGATGGTGTGGTTCAGTATTAGGACTAGGGCTGTTAGAATCCATTCAAAGGTGAGGATCTTAGACTTTAGGAAGACTAACTTTGCCAAGATGGGCCAATACTTCAGGGAGTCGTTAACGGGATGGGAACAGTTGGGGGATGTACAAAAACAGTGGGCAAAACTGAAAGGAGATATTTTAAGGGCAACCAACCTTTTTGTTAAAATGGTAAATAAAGGTAAAAGGAAAAGGAGACCGCTATGGCTTTCGAAAGAGGTAGCTGAAAAAGTGAAGAAAAAGAGGGAGGCCTTCATGAAATACAGGAGATCACAGAGAGAGGAAGAAAGGGAACTATATTTGGAAAAACTTAGAGAAGCTAGCAAAGTAGTCAGGAAAGCAAAGATTCAAAAAGAGGAGGAAATAGCCAATGCAATAAAATGGGGGGATAAGACATTTTTCAGATATGTTAGTAAGAAGAGGAAGGACAAAAGTGGTCTTGTCAGACTCAAGGGTGAAGGGGAGGAATATGTAGGAGCCGATGAGGAAAAAGCGGAATTGCTTAGCAAATATTTCTGTTCTGTGTTCACAGATGAAGAACCAGGAGCAGGACCTCAGAAAACACCCACACACAGGAACAGAACTGAGGGACATCTTGAACAATTTTTAGAAGACTGTGTTCGTGAGAAACTAGCTCAACTTAAACTAGACAAAGCGATGGGACCGGATGGGATACAACCTATAATACTGAGGGAACTTGGAGATGTTCTAGTAGCAACACTGACTGACCTTTTCAATGCCTCGTTGAAGTCGGGAGTGGTGGCAAAGGACTGGAGAAAGGCTCATGTGGTGCCTTTACACAAAAGCGGAATTAAGGATGTGGTTGAAAACTACAGGCCGGTTAGTTTAACTTCAGTGGTGAGTAAATTATTGGAAACGCTGCTGAAAGAGAACATAATGAGATTTCTGGAGTCTAGCGGATTACAGGATCCGAGGCAACATGGATTTACCAGAGGCAGGTCTTGTCAGACAAATCTGATTGATTTCTTTGACTGGGTGACCAGGGAGTTAGACTGAGGGAGAACCCTAGATGTGGTGTATTTAGATTTCGGTAAAGCCTTTGACAATGTTCCTCACAGGCAGGGGCAGCTCAAGGCAATCTGCTGCCTGAGGCGAAGGATGAGATGGCACCCCCCCCCCCCCCCGTAGAGAGGGGGGGTGCGGGTGCCTTCTCAAAACTCAGTCAGGGAAACCAAAAAGCTAATTATATAATATGGAGGAAATGCAAGATGTTTGCACACCAAGGAACTAAAAGAATGAGCGAGAACCACAGCACACTTTACAAAACTAAATTATAACTCATGTTTATTTTGTTATAAACTGCGTTATGGTTCTTGCTTTTTCTTTTTCAACATATATTTTGCACCCACAGAATCCCTTCCATCAACAGTGGGTGCAGAGCAGAACTAGAACATTCACCCACAGAACTCAATATCTTAAAAAAAAAATCAGATTCTGGTCATCTCACTAACAAATATTCTCCAGTACCAGGAATATTGAAAGCTAATATAAAACCCTACAAAAGTCATCAAAGATCTACAAGGCCGTTACCAGCAGAAACCTCCAAAACTCATACAAAAAAAGCAGCATTATAAATACTGCAGCAGGCCCTAGAAAATCTAACAACTATTTGAAAAGCTGAACAAGGCAAATTGCTACAGTACAGATTCTCCAGGACCAAGCAGGAAGTCATGGGTGACGTCTGCGCCGACGGAGCCCTCGCGGAGCAATTTCCCCAGCTTTCAAAGAAAGCCTTTGGGAATTGCAGCGCGCATGCGCGGTCCCCTTCCCGCCCAAGGGTGCCATCTTGCTCAGTCTTCTTTTTTCCGCGGAGCCCTACAGACATAGTTTGTGATCACCGCTGAAAAAGTTGATTTTTTCATTCTGTTTTTATTGGTTCGTTCCTCCCACACCACTCGTGTCCAGGATGCTTTTCAAGGTTCTCCGGGACAGGGCCTCGGTAATCCTAGTAGCGCCCAGATGGCCGAGACAGCCCTGGTTCCCACTCCTGCTACAACTGGCAGTGGACACTCCCCTTCCTCTGGGGTTTCAGCCCGATCTCCTGACTCAGGATCAAGGCACTCTCCTGCACCCCAACCTCCGGGCCCTTCACCTGATGGCCTGGCTGCTGAAAGGGTAGTTCTAGCTCCGCTGCTCCTCCCTCCGGAGGTGGAAGATGTTGTCCTGGCCTCTAGGCGTCCGTCCACCCGGAAGTCTTACGCCCTTAAATGGCGTCGCTTCTCTGTGTGGTGTTCTCAGCAATCTGAAAACCCCTTCTCCTGCTTGGTATCGGTGATTCTGCAATATTTGCTTCACCTTTCCAATCTCGGCCTCAAGTCCAACTCTGTAAGAGTCCACCTCAGTGCTCTCTCTGCACATCATTCGCCGGTGGACGGCAGGCCTCTTTCCGCACACCCCTCGGTGGCACGTTTTCTCAGAGGCCTCCTTCTGTTTAAGCCTCCCTTGCGCCCCCCAGCCCCTGACTGGGATCTCAATGTGGTCTTGCAGCGGATTACCTGTCCGCCTTTTGAACCTATGGCTACCTGCCCTCTTCGTTTCCTTTCTTGGAAAACTCTCTTCTTGGTAGCCCTTACCTCCGCTAGGCGCGTTAGTGAACTGCAAGCCCTAGTGTCTGAGCCTTCTTACACTAGGTTCTACCCGAATAGGGTGGTCTTAAGGACTCACCCTAAGTTTCTTCCGAAAGTGGTTTCCCCTTTTCATCTCAACCAAGAGGTGGTTCTTCCAACCTTCTTTCCCAGGCCGCATACAAGCCGGGCTGAGACGGTTCTGCATACCCTGGACTGTAGGAGGGCCTTATCCTTCTACCTTGACCGTACGCTGGAGCATAGAAAGGCTGTTCAGCTTTTTGTTTCTTTTGACCCCAATAGGTTGGGGGTCCCTGTCTCCAAGCGTACTTTGTCCATCTGGATAGCTGACTGTATCGCCTGGGCTTATGGGGCAGCCGGCCTCTCCTTAGAGAGTCGAGTCACGGCTCACCGTGTCAGGGCGAAGGCTGCGTCAGTGGCTCATCTCCGCTCTGTTCCGTTGGCAGACATCTGCTGGGCCGCTACTTGGTCTTCAAGCCAGACCTTTGCGGCTCATTACTGCCTGGAGAGGGAGTCCCGCAGGGACAGTGCTTTCGGACAGGCAGTCCTCCACAATCTCTTTGAGGTTTAGGCAACTCCTACCCTCCGGCCCTGGTGTTGGGCTACCGGCCAGGAACGTATTCAGAGAAGATTCCTCCTTCTGTACTGCTGAGCTAGAGGGAGCTCATTTTTTCGGCTTGAGGTCTCCGGTAGCCTTAAGCTTGGGAATCCCATAAGTGAGGACTGACTTCCTGCTTGGTCCTGGAGAAAGAGTAGTTACTCACCTGTAACAGATGTTCTCCAGGAGCAGCAGGAATCAGTCCTCACAACCCTCCCCCCTCCCCTCGGAGTGGCAGTCATTCTTATCCATTGTTTTGCTAACTTTTTTGCTGTCTTTTCGCTATGTCATCAGACTGAGCAAGATGGCACCCTTGGGCGGGAAGGGGACCGCGCATGCGCGCTGCAATTCCCAAAGGCTTTCTTTGAAAGCTGGGGAAATTGCTCCGCGAGGGCTCCGTCGGCGCCGACGTCACCCATAAGTGAGGACTGATTCCTGCTGCTTCTGGAGAACATCTGTTACAAGTGAGTAACTACTCTTTCCTGCGTACAGATTTCATGTAACAGAACGCACAGCCTTGTTCACACACTAGGTACACAGATTCTCGCCAAGTACAGAATAAGTGATCACAACCTAAAGTACAAATAAAATATTTAGAGAAAAATTAAACTGAAACCCCAAGAAGCCAGACTCTGCATGCAGTGCAACACCAGATAAGAGATGTAGTATCCCATACTGTGTAAACTATAAAAATAGCACAAAGTCCAATCACTAAATTAAAAATAAAATTATTTTTTTCTACCTTTGTTGTCTGACCATTTTATTCTCTGGTCAAGATGGTTCTGATCTGAGGCTTCTGCTTTTGTGTTTTCTCTTAGCACTCTATCTGCCATTTCTTGTCTTTTCTTTTCTTCACTTCCTTCCTTCAGCCTATTTCCAGTCCCAATGACCCTCCCCACGTGTCAGCTCCCTTCCAGTCCCAATGACCCTCCCCACGTGTCAGCTCCCTTCCAGTCCCAGTGCCCCCTCGCTGTCAGACTCCTCTTATTACACAGCCACCTACCAGTCCCATCCCCAAATGTCAGCTCCCTCCATTCCCACCCCCAGGTGTCAGCTCCCTTCTATCCCCTCTTCCCCCCATGTCGGTTCCCTTCCAGCCCTCAGTTCCCTTCAGCCATCTCCTTCCCCTCTCTCAATTCCCTTTAACCGTCTCCTTTCCCCCTCTCAGTTCCCTTCAGCCATCTCCTTTCCCTCTCTCAGTTCCTTTCAGCCATCTACTTTCCCTCTCTGTTCCCTTTCAGCCATCTCTTTTCCCTCTCTCAGTTCCCTTTCAACCATCTATTTTCTCTCTCAGTTGCCTTTCAGCCATCTATTTCCTCTCTCTGTTCCCTTTCAACCATCTCTATCTCCAGGAACAAGCAGGAATGAGTCTTCACATATGGGTACGTCGGTACCGACGGAACCTGCGCGGGAACGCTCCCCAGCTTCCCAAAAAGGAAAGCTTTTGGGAGCATCCCACAGCGCCTGCGCGCTGCCTTCCCGCCTTTCCTAACCGCCTCTCCTCAGTTCTTCTTTGCCGCGGAGCCAGCAGGTCGAGCCCTGTCACCGCTGAAGAAGTTCTTTATTTTATTTTCTTTCTTTGGTCGCGTGTCTGCCTTCCCCGACTCCGGACCGGTACCTCCGGTCTTTTCTTTCTTTTCTTTAAAAAAAAAAAAAAAAAACTATATATTTTTCCCTCACTTAGTGTATTTTTCTTTTTGGGCCTTAGGCCTCACAAAGAAATTTTCCTCATGGAAAAACCAGCCTCCGGGTTTAAGAAATGCACTAAGTGCAGCGGTACTATTTCTGTTACAGACACCCATGAATGGTGTCTTAAATGTTTGGGTCCTGAACACTCCATTTTGGATTGCCTGTCCTGCTCTCTGATGTCTAAACGGGGTTTACAGAACCGAGCAGCTAAGCTCCATGTGCTGTTTCCCGCTGATGCAGCTTCGGTGGCATCGACGTCTTCCAGGGCTTCTTCTTCCCCTAATGGATCTCAGGTAACCAAACATAAATCCAGCCGGTCCTCGAAGGGTAGATCTCCCTCTAAGCATCAAGATGCCTCCGGGCTTGCCCTCGAGGATCCTGCACCGGCAAAACAACCCCGGCGGGAAGCTCCGGCTTCCAAAGCTCCACCTATGGGGTTACAGGTTGACATCGATGGCACGGCCTCGACCGATCACCTGTTAGAATGCTCTGGGGTACCGGCACAACCTTCTGGTACCGAGTTCCAGGCATTCATGGCGTCAATGGATCAGAATGTTCTGTCCATGCAGCAGGATATCAGTGCCTTCATCCAAGCTGCGACGCCGTTGATACCACAACAAACTCCGTTGTCGGTATCGACTCGGGTACCGGCACAAGTGCCAATACCGGTACCGACTGCATCGGCATCGACCAGGATACTGACTGCAGCGGTTCCTTGTCCAGGGCCACTCATCGGTACCGATCCAGTTCCGATGACGCCCGATGTCGATACTGCTCGAAACGCGTACCGAGAGTTAGAAGAGCACCCTGACAGACGGTACTTCGATTCCTCTGGTGATTCTGACACATCAGAGGAGTCTGCTGAAGTATCTATAACCCTACCTGAAGAGCCTTCTTCTCCAAAAAGAAGAATGTCTCCTCCAGAGGACTTGTCCTTTCAAGACATCATAAGAGAAGTGGCTAAAGGTCTTTCTATTTCAGTATCCTCTGAATCAGAGCCTAGAGCAAAAAACATAGATATTTTGGGTTATTCTAAGGCTCCTAAAGAGGCAGTCACCTTATCAATTCATGAGATTCTTTATGAACACATGATTGATTTATGGGAGACTCCTCTCACTATCTCTCCTCATTCTCACAGATTGGACACTATGTATCGTGTCCCTCCCTGTCCTGGTTTTCATAAAACACAGCTTCCTCACCATTCCATTGTGGTGCAGTCATAGAAACATAGAAACATGATGACAGAAAAAGACCACAAGGCCCATCTAGTCTGTCCTTCCATAACAACAACTACAACAGTCCACTTTCTACCTTTAGAGATCCTCTGTGTTGGTCCCATGCTTTTCTGAATTCAGTTACTGTCCTCATCTCTACCACCTCCACTGGGAGACTATGAAGAGGATAAAGAGTACAAAGAGACACTCTTCTACTCCTCCAGGAAGAGAATGCAGGACCTTGGATGCTTTTGGTAGAAAAATCTTCCATGCCAGTATGCTTATTGCCAGAATCAACTCCTATAGTCTTTACATGGGTATGTTTCTAAAGGAGGTTGCAGATAAACTGCACACTTTCCTCCCTTTTCTACCAGAAGATAAAAGGGATGAATTCCTCATTTGGCTTAAGCATACTCAAGACATTTCAAAGTTTTCCAACAGGGCAGCCTTTGATTCCTTTGAAGGTGCCAGCAGAGCTTCTGGCATTGCCATAGCTGCCCGCAGAATTGCTTGGCTCCAAGCTTCTTATTTAGAACCCTGGGTCCAAGATGGATTAGGAAATCTTCCCTGTACAGGTGAAAACCTCTTTGGCAAAGAATGGCAAATAAAAGCCACTCAAATGGATGCAGAAAATTCTGCTCTGGATAGACTTTCAAAGTAAACCTCCATTCCTGCCAAGAAAAAACCCTTCAAGAATTCTTTTTTCAAAAAGGGCAGATTCCCTTCTACTTCTGGCCAACAATCCTCTACAGGTCGCTTTGCTACTAAGCGTCAGCAACCTAAACAGGGCAGGCCTAAGACTGCAGGGGCTGTTGCAACTCAGCAGACCCAACCTCCTCAGGGTTTTTGACTTGATGCTAGAGAACTTAGCCTTTCTGGCTTTAAAACAGCCAGAACCTCTCACCATTCCAGGAAAGTTAGCTCATTTTGCTCCCAGATGGGAGCAGATTACATCAGAGCAGTGGACCCTCTCCATCATAAGAGAGGGCTACAAACTGCATTTCTCAGACCTTCCTCCCCACACCATGGTGAGACATTTCAATTCTCCCACATCTCTTCTCGACCTTCTAGGTCAAGAAGTGGCTACCCTTCTTGCCCAAGGGGCAATAGAAGAAGTTCCCCTTCTTCAACAAGGGTCAGGGTTTTACTCCCCCTATTTTCTCATTCCAAAGAAGACAGGGGGATACAGACCCATATTAGATCTCAGGGAATTGAACAAATTTCTATGCAAGGAGAAGTTCAAGATGCTTTCTCTGGGCACTCTCCTTCCATACCTTCAAAGTCAGGATTGGCTTTATTCTCTAGATCTCAAGGATGCGTACACACATGTCCTCATCCATCCATCTCACAGAAGATTCCTCCGTTTTCTTTTCCAAGGAAAACATTATCAATACAGGGTGCTTCCGTTTGGTCTGGCCTCTGCCACAAGAGTGTTCACCAAATGAATGGCAACAGTAGCTGCATTTCTACGCACTCTGGGAATATTTGTATTCCCATACCTGGACGACTGGCTCATCCGAGCTCCATCTCAGTCAGAGGCCCAGACTTCCCTGGACTGCACAAGGCGCATTCTACAGTATCTGGGACTTGTGGTAAACCTCCCAAAGTCCCAGCTCACCCCTACTCAGTCCCTAGAGTTCATAGGGGCCTGGCTGGATACTACCACTGCAAGGGCCTATCTTCCTCAGGCCCGTTGCCTACGCCTAGTGCAGTTAGCCTCTCAGGTTCAGTCAAATAGCGACTTAACTGCCAGGGAGATGCTACAACTGCTAGGCCACATGGCTTCTACAGTGCATGTGGTACCCTATTCTCGCCTACATATGAGAGCAGCCCAATGGACTTTGTCCACCCAGTGGACTCAAGCATCAGGGGCTCTCTCAGACCAAATAGCAACCTCCAAACGTCTCTTTTGGTCTCTCCGGTGGTGGATGTCCACTCAAAATCTGTTACTGGGGGCCCCCTTCCAACAGTTGTTGCCCCAAGCAACTCTCACAACAGATGCCTCCCAAACAGGTTGGGGAGCTCATCTACAAGACCTCTCCACTCAAGGCTCTTGGTCCCCACAGGAGACCTTTCTTCATATCAATCTCTTGGAGCTTCGAGCAGTCTTTCTAGCTCTCAAGGTCTTTCATACCCTGCTCAGCTACAAGACAGTCCTCATTCATACGGACAATCAAGTAGCCATGTTTTACATAAACAAGCAAGGAGGAACTGGCTCTCTGTCACTTTGCAACGAAGCTTTAAGATTGTGGGCCTTTGCCAGAGAGCATCAAATCCATCTCCTGGCAGTATACCTCCCAGGAATCCAAAACTCTTGGGCAGACAGACTCAGTCGAGTTCTGCTCCCACACGAATGGTCCCTGCACATGGATCAGGTACTCAGAATCTTCCAAGAATGGGGAACCCCGGACATAGACCTCTTTGCAAGTCCGTGGAATGCCAAACTTCCCCGGTTCTGTTCCAGAATTCCGTGTCAGGGAGTTCAGGCCAAGGATGCCTTCCTCCTTCACTGGGGTCAGGGTTTCCTGTATGCCTTTCCACCCATTCCCTTGATTCCCAAGACTCTGTTCAAACTCCAGAGAGATCAAGGATCTATGATCCTCATAGCTCCACGCTGGCCACGCCAAGTGTGGTACCCTCTACTTCTGCATCTCTCCCAAGGCCCCTCTCTGGAATTGGGAGCTGCTCCCGACCTTCTGTCTCAGGAGGAGGGGACTTTATGGCACCCAAACCCCAAGTCCCTTCACCTCAGAGCTTGGTTACTGAAGACCTAGAACTTCAAAGCTGTAATCTTTCTCAACAAGTGAAGGATATCCTCCATGCTTCCAGAAAACCTTCCACTAGACGTTCCTATGCTTTTAAATGGAAAAGATTTTCCATTTGGTGTGCTGAAAGGAGTCTTGACCCTCTAGCACTACCTTTGAATTCTCTATTGGAATACCTCCTGCATCTTTCCGATGCAGGCCTTAAGACGAATTCAGTAAGGGTCCATTTGAGTGCTATTGCAGCATCCCTTAAGCCTATCAATGGACAACCTGTTTCCTCTCATCCTCTTATTGCAAGATTCATGAGAGGCCTAACTTTAACTAGACCTCCCATTAGGCCTCCTCTGGTGGCATGGGATTTAAATCTGGTTCTTGGTCAGCTTATGAAGCCTCCTTTTGAACCCTTAGCCACCACCTCCTTGAAATTTCTTTCCTGGAAGGTTATTTTCCTCATTGCAGTCACCTCAGCTCGCCGCATCAGTGAGCTGCAGGCCTTAGTGGCTAATCCACCTTATACAAGGTTCCATCATGATAAGGTAGTTCTTAGGACCAATCCACACTTTATGCCTAAAGTGGTCTCACCTTTTCATCTTAATCAAGAGGTATATTTACCTGTCTTTTTTCCAGCTCCTCATGCATCAAGTGCAGAGAAGCATCTTCATAATCTGGATTGTAAAAGAGCTCTTGCCTTTTACTTACAAAGAACACAGCAACATAGAAAGTCTTCTCAGCTCTTTGTTGCTTTTGATCCCTCTCATTTGGGACTTCCAGTCTCTAAGAGGACACTGTCCAATTGGATTGCTCAGTGTATTTCCTTCGCCTACCAGAGTAAGAACCTTTCTCTGGAGAGCCATGTCACAGCCCATAATGTGAGGGCCATGGCCACCTCTATGGCTCATCTAAATTCTGTGTCCATCGACCAGATCTGTCGAGCAGCCACCTGGGCCTCGGTTCATACCTTCACAGCCCATTACTGCTTGGACAAGGACTCCTGCCGGGATGCCTTGTTTGGTCAGGCTGTTCTCAAACACCTGTTCCATTCTTAATCAACTCCTACCCTCCATCCCTGGATAGATGCCTGAGATCCATAGGAGGAGGTAGAACCCTTCCCAGGGTTTCATATCCTTGGGGTTCTCCCAGGCATCTTAGCTCGGGAGTCCCCATATGTGAAGACTCATTCCTGCTTGTTCCTGGAGATAGCACAGTTACTTACCTGTAACAGGTGATCTCTGGGAACAGCAGGAATAAGTCTTCACAACCCTCCCACCTCCCCTAGGAGTTGTATCTCTCTATCTGTCTTTCCTTTCCTCTCTCTCTCTTTTGTCTCAGCTTTAAAACTCGAACTGAGGAGAGGCGGTTAGGAAAGGCGGGAAGGCAGTGCGCAGGTTCTGTGGGATGCTCCCAAAAGCTTTCCTTTTTGGGAAGCTGGGGAGTGTTCCCGCGCCGGCTCCGTTGGTACCGACGTACCCATATGTGAAGACTTATTCCTGCTGTTCCCAGAGATCACCTGTTACAGGTAAGTAACTGTGCTTTCCCCTCTCTCAGTTCCCTTTCAGCCATTTCTTCCCCCCCTCTCAGTTCTCTTTCAACCATCTCCTTCCCCTCTCTCAGTTCCCTTTCAACCATCTCCTTCCCCTCTCTGTGCCCTTTCAGCCATCTTTTTCCTCCGTCAGCTCCCTTCCAACCCTCTTTTCCCCCTCTGTTAGCTTTCCCCCATGCAGCTCGTATCTTTTCTCCTTTCCCCCGTACAGCTCATGTCTTCTCTCTTCCCTCCCATGCTGCTCATTTCTTCTCTCCTTCCCTTGTGCTGCTCGTTTCTTCTCTCCTCCCCCCCGCAGCTCATTTCTCTTCTCTCCCCACTGTGCAGCTCGTTTCTCTTCTCTCCTCCCCCCCCCACAGCTTGTGTCTTCTCTCCCCCCCCCCATTCTGCTCGTTTCTCCTCTCCTTTCCCCATGCGGCTCGTCTCCCCCCCCCCCACAGCTTGTTTCTCTTCTCTCCTCCCCCCCCCCCCCACAGCTTGTTTCTCTTCTCTCCTCCCCCCCCCCCACAGCTTGTGTCTTCTCTCTTCCCCCATGTTGCTCGTTTCTTCTCTCCTTTCCCCGTGCTGCTCATTTCTTCTCTCCTCCCGACGCAGCTCCTTTCTCTTCTCTCCTCACCCTCATGCAAATCATTTCTCTTCTCTCCTCCCTTCCCCCGTGCAGCTCGTTTCTCTTCTCTCCTCCCCCCCTCCGTGCAGCTAATTTCTATTATCTCCTCCCCCCCCAGTGCTGCTCATTTCTCTTCTCTCCTTCCCCCCATGCAGCTTATTTTTCTTCTCTCCTCTCCCCCCCCACCCTCCCCCCCCCCGCAGCTCTTGTCTTCTCTCTTCTCCCCCATGCTGCTCGTTTCTTCTCTCCTTCCCCCGTGCTGCTCGTTTCTTTTCTCCTCACCCCCGCGCAGCTCTTTTCTCTTCTCTCCTCCCCCCATGCAGCTTGTTTCTCTTCTCTCCTCCCCCCCCCGTGCAGCTCGTTTCTCTTCTCTCCTCCCCCCCTCGTGCAGCTCGTTCCTGTTCCTCTTCTCTTCTTGCCTCCACGTACCCCATCGTTCATTCAGCTTTTCGTTTGCAATGACAGGAAACCAGTGTGGAGCCTCCCGACAGTAAGGAACCTCTGCTGCTGCTGCGTTCCGCTGTAGCGTCACTTCCTTTTGAGGGCGGGATCCGGCAGCAGCAGAAGTTCCTTACCGTCGGGAGGCTACGTACTGGTTTCCTGTCAATGTAATAATGCTGAGCAGAGTGAACAATGGGCAGCAGTTTGTATGTGTTTTTTTTTTTAACTGAAAGGCGGAGTGAGGCTGCTCTTTTGGGGGAATTTCTGCCACTCCCAAAAGTTTGCCACCTGAGGCCACCACCTCACTTCGCCTAATGATAGAGCCACCTCTGCTCACAGGATGACTTATAAACAAACTGAGCACCCTAGGGATGGACCCTAAAGTTACTGCTTGGGTTAGAAATTGGTTGGGTGGGAGACAACAAAACGTAGAGGTAAATGGGGCTCACTCTGAGGAGAAGGATGTTACGAGTGGTGTGCCCCATGGATCTGTCCTTGGTCCGTTTCTTTTTAACATCTTTGTTAGTGATATAACGGAAGAGCTATTGGGAAAGGTTTGCCTTTTTGCGGATGATACCAAAATCTGCAATAGAGTAGACACCCAGGAAGATGTAGATAACATGAGGAGGGATCCAGCTAAGCTTGAAGAATGGTCTAGAATCTGGCAGCTGGGATTTAATGTTAAAAAATGTAAGGTCATGCATTTGGGCTGCACCAATCCAAGGGAGCAATATAGTATAGGGGTGAAGTACTTTTGTCCACTAAAGAAGAGCGGGACCTGGGCGTGGTTGTGTCTGATGATCTTAAAGTAGCTAAACAGGTAGAAAAGGTGACGGCAAAAGCTAGAAGGATGCTTGGGTGCATAGGGAGAGGAATGGCTAGCAGAAAAAAGGAGGTGATAGTGCCTCTGTATAAGTCTTTGGTGCGACCTCATTTGGAATATAGTGTGCAATTCTGGAGGCCGCACCTTCAAAAGGATGTGAACAGGATGGAGTCGGTGCAGAGGGTGGCTACTAAAATGGTTAGTGGTCTTCATTATAAAGCATATGAGGACAGACTTAAGGATCTTAATATGTACACCTTAGAGGAAAGGCGGAATAGAAGTGATATGATTGAGATGTTTAAATACCTCCGTGGCATAAATGTTCAGGGGGAGAGCCTCTTTCAATTGAAAGCAAGTTCTGCTATGAGGGGACATAGGATGAGGGTGAAGGGGGATAGATTCAGGAGTGATTTGCGGAAATATTTCTTTATGGAAGGAGTGGTGGATCCATGAAATAGTATCCCAGTGGAGGTGGTAGAGATGAGGACAGTAACTGAATTCAAAAAAGCATGGGACAAACACAGAGAATCTCTAAAGGAAAAAAGGAGACTGTTGTAGTTGTTGATATGAAAGGACGGACTAGATAGGCAATGTGGTCTTTTTCTGTCGTCATATTTCTATGTTTCTATGTTACTACATTCTAATATCCCCATGCTAGCACTGTGTACTTGCATGATACCAGTGTTTCAGAATATGGTCGGGTACGTTTTCAGCACATAAACGTCCCCGCTGCATGTAAAACTTTTTTATTCATGTTCTGGAATGACCCCCATAATATTAGCAGATAATAATATGCAAAAAAAATACTGAAATCCTTCCTTAAGTCTAGGTATTCCGACTCCCTTAGCAACTCTAAATAAGTGAACAACTCATCAGTTCAAAGATGTAGACAGAAGTCCAGCAGTGAGATGGGGGCTATGCAAACTTTTGCACTGAGTGCTGCATGTGTGATAATATCCCAGCTGGTGAAAGGTCTTATGTGTACCCTCATTGCAAAGAGCTCCTGGATCTCAGAGAACAAGTCTAATCTCTAGAGGCTAGAGTAGCAGACTTGGAGGAGTTGAGGAAAACAGAGAGGTATATAAAAGGGAGCTGCAAGGAAATAGTAAAGAAGTCCCACCATTATTATGCCGACAATATTATTATTCTCTATCACACAAGTCCCTCTCAACCTGATCTCTCCCCTCTCAATATTTGTCTCTTTCAAGTCTCCAATTGGCTAACCACCAACTGTCTTCACCATAATTTAGCAAAAACATCAGCCATATGGTTTACCCATGGTAGCGTGTGCCGCTCTGTAGCCCCAGTTCTTTCCCACTCCCCTATTCCTGTAGTATCCTCTCCAGGGCCGGATTTACCTTGAGTGAGGCCCTACGCCAACAAAAATTGTGGGCCCCCAGCAGGGGCGGCCCAAGGGGGGTGCGGACCTCATTTGCATAAGGGGCCTCATTTGCATAAATATTTGCATAATGTTACCATATACTAACTTTTAGTAAACGTGCCTCTTAATGAGTGTATGGATAAAGAAAGACTAAAAGATTTCTACATTACTATAATCCAGTGCCAACTGCCAGACACATTAGGAACTACTACAAACACTGCCCATAGTAAACCCGCCGTATCCTAACAGCACTACCAGGACTCACAAAGCACCATACTCTACCAATCAAAAGGCAACACTGCAAATATTAAACCAATACATTTCAGAGAACAACAATACATGACCTACTGGGGAAAGAGAACAAGTGGCAATGTCAAATAGGAATTATATAAACAGAACACCTCAGCTCAGTTACACATGCAGAACATAGACCATCACCAAACAAGTAATCACAATTTAGAAATAGGAAGACAATAATTAAACTGGGAATCCCAAAAGCCAAACTTGGAATGTACAACACTGTAGAAATAAAACTATACATTAATTTGCTCTTGTACTAAACAAAGCGCAGATGTTAATGATGCACATTTACCAGAGCTGACATATTCCAATTAATAAATTCAAAATAAAGAGATATTTTTCTACCTTTTGTGCATTTTTTTCAGCTGCAATTGCTCCAGCCACTTTCTTCTGGTTTCTTCGTGTCTTCTGCTAACTCTCCATCGTCTGCTGTCCATTTGTCCTTTCTTCTCTCTTCTAGATTTTTTTCCATTCTCTCTCTACATCTGCTTTAACATACTAATCTTTCTCCTTTTGCTCTTTCCTCATTCCTATTTCATCCACTCAAATTTTACCCCTCCATCCTCAATCCCCACTTACTCTCCCAATACCCGGCCAATTGTAGATTTTTTATCCCTCCCACACAAAATATTTTTCCCTTCTCCATTTTACTCTTCCAGCCCCATCCCATTCTAATCCTCCCCCAACATCAGCTCCCTTCTAGTTCCAGCCTCACCCAGCATCCATTCCCTTCTAGTCCCTGCATCAGCCCATTTCCAGTCCTAGCCATCCATCAGCCCATTTCCAGTCCTAGCAACCCCCCAACCCAATACCAGTCCTAGCCCCCCATCACCCCACTTACAGTCCTTAACCCCCCATCACCCCATTTTCAGTTTAAGCCCCCCCTATAACCCATTACCAGTCCTAACCCCCCATCAGCCCACTTCCAGTCCTAAACCCATCAACCCATTTCCAGTCAGCCCCCATAGCCCATTGCCAGTCCTACCCCCCCCCCCCATCAGCCCACAGCCCATTACCAGTCCTAACCCCATCATCCCACCTCCAGTTTTAACCCCCAGCCCATTTCCAGTCCTAGCCCCCCATAGCCCATTACCAGACAACCCCCATCAGCCCACAGCCCATTACCAGTCTTAACCCCCCCAAAGCCCATTACCAGTTCTACCCCCCCCAAAGCCCATTACCAGTCCTAACCCCATCAGCCCACCTCCAGTCTTAACCCCCCAGCCCATTTCCAGTCCTAGCCCCCCCCATAGCCCATTACCAGACAGCCCCCATCAGCCCACAGCCCATTACCAGTCTTAACCCCCCCCAAAGCCCATTGCCAGTTCTAAGCCCCCCCAACAGCCCACAGTCCATTACCAGTCCTAACCCCATCAGCCCACCTCTAGCCTTAACCCCCCCCCAGCCCAGCCCATTTCCAGCCCCAGCCCCCAATAGCCCATTTCCAGTCCTACCCCCCCCCATAGCCCATTACCAGCCCCAGCCCCCCCAATAGCCCATTACCAGTCCTACCCCCCCCATAGCCCAGTACCAGTCCTCCCCCCCCCCGGCCTAAAGTAAAATTTAATTAAAAAAAAAACCTGGTGGCTGCCGCCGCGGGGCCCCCTCTGCTGCCGCGGGGGCCCCGTCTACAAGCTGAAGCCGTCGGGTCGGGTCGGGTCTCTCTCCCTCCCTCCCTCCCTTGCTGCAGGCTGCGAGAGACGCGAAGGGAGAGCGTCTCCTCGCGTCTGTGTTAAGCCCGCAGGGGCTGATGGGAAATCCCATCAGCCCCTGCGGGCTTAACACAGACGCGAGGAGACGCTCTATCTTCGCGTCTCTCGCAGCCTGCAGCGAGGGAGGGAGAGACCCGACCCGACCCGACGGCTTCAGCTTGTAGACGGGGCCCCCGCGGCAGCAGAGGGGGCCCCGCGGCGGCAGCCACCAGGTTTTTTTTTTTAATTGTGTGTGTTTAAAAAAAATTACCTGGTTCTTTTTTTGTGGGCCCCTGCCGGCTGTGGGCCCTACGCCATGGCGTACATGGCGTATGGGTAAATCCGGCCCTGATCCTCTCTCCGATACTTTGGTGTAATGCTATACTCTGACCTCACATTTCATAATCACATTTCTCAGCTTACTAAATGGTCCTTCTATTACCTCCGTCACATTTGCATCATCCATCCATTTCTCACACCCCAAGCACTGACCACTCTTCTCCTATCATTGGTTATGTCCTACTTAGATTTCTGCAACCTTGTACTTGCCAGCGTCCCTCAGTCCCAACTCCAGAGACTTCAAAAAATTCAGAACACAGCAGCCAGACTTGTAGCTTTCACTTCACACAGCTTCATTGGCTTCCAGTGGAAAATCGCATTCGGTTCAAATCCTTACACTTGTGCACCAAGCCATCTACACTTATACCCCATGATATTTAGCAGACCTTCTCCAGTTCCATACTCCCACCCGCAGTCTCCACTCAGTACACATTAATCACCTTCACCTCCCATCTCCTTCTCAAGCACATCTCCAATCCACATGCCATTCAGATTTTTTTTCTTTCTCAGTCCATCATTGTGGAACTCCCTTCCCACTGCCCTCCGACTAGAACAGTCCTCCGCCAAATTTAAGTCTCTCCTAAAGACTCATCTCTTTTCTATTGCTTTTGATCTCCCGGCTTCTGCCTCACAACTCTATTAATATTTATGTTGCCTGATTCTTTTGCCCTATATGATTAAGTCTTCTCTCTTTTCTGTCATACATTGTAGTTCCTTTCCTCTTTCCTTTCCCTGGCCTACGGCCATATTATTTTGTTATGAATTGTACACTGCCCTGCTGTTATGAAGGTACGGTATATCAAGTGCTTCGATAAAGATAAACACAAACAATAAATACAATAAAATAAATGACAAAAGTCACACAATTGCTGTTATAATTAACTACAACTACCTATGACATTATCAACCCTCCAACACTTTCTCAGCCCTAAGGGCGTTGGCTTCTTTATCTAATAATAGCTTCTCCAAATCAGAAGGATCTACAAAGGCATATTTAACTCCATTAACATAATTAAACATTGACAAGAAAACCACAGGTAATAGGTAACAGGTGTGGCCTAGTGGTTGGGGCAAGGTACTTCAGACTGGAAAGGTTGGGGGTTCAAATCCCCCTAGAGGACAGCCAACCTTGGGCTGGAAGGACTGGGGTTTCTTGTCCCACAGGTGCTCCTTGTGGTTTTGTGCAAGCCACTTAATCCTCCATACCCCATGTTCCCTGTAAAATAGTTATTTCCAAGTTATAATGCCCTATTCAATGTAGTTTCAGTTTGTTCAATGTAAACTGCACTGATGCAGTATATGAGAGAATGTAAGTAAATAAAATAAAGCTAGTACCTATGATTTAAGGGTCAAAAAAGCCTTCCTTCTCAGTTGGGTTGCTTTAGAAACATCCGGAAATATTTGAATTTTCACACCACAAATCATCAACACTAATAAAGGAGACCACTAATGTGTCCCTAACATTAATGATATCTTGGGAATCCTCTAGAAAGGCCTAAAGATCAGAACATCTTCTCCGCCTTGCTCAGAGGAAGTCTGCATCATCCTTTTTGAAACATAATACATCTTAGAAACTATTATATTATCAGCACTTGGTAACAATAATATTTCCTTAAGATACTTTCTAAAAAGAATATCAGCTGAAAGCAAGTGTGACATTGGGAATTTTATAAATCGCAAGTTTTTACAATGAAATATATTTTCTAAAGATTCTAATTTATGGTGAACAGTGAGACTATCCCTAATAGAAGAGACACTCACTGAATTCAAAGAAGCCAGCTGACCCTTGCTTCATAGATACTTGAAAAAGATTTTATTTTGAGTTCCTTAGCGTTCCTCCAGTTCAGTCCTCTACCTCTGGGTTGTCAATCTCCTCCTGCAGCTAGGAGACTGGTCTGTCAGAATGATGACATCACTGGACATAGCCTGCTGCACCACCACTTGCATTCCAGTGTAACCAGTCTCCTTGCAGCAGGAGGACATGACGAGCCTTAGGAGAGGCTCTTTGGAGGAATGGATAAGGAGCCAGAAAGCTGTTAGGGTAGTTCAGTGGGTAGAAAGTGATTTCTGCTTCTATCTCTTTAAAAAAAAAAAAAAAGAACAAGTTCCAAGACATTACCTTTGCTGAAGGTAGGGGCAGCGTTGGCCCCGGCTGCTTATTGTCAGATTACAAAGAGGGAAGAAAGGCTTTCTTGCACCTTGCCTTCGTCGGTGCTCTGCTTCTTTCAGAGGGGTACTGACTCAGGATTTTCGAGTCATCCCCCCTCTCCCCCTTGGCCCCCGAAGCCTCACCTCCCTGACATTACGGGGGTGAGTCCTTCTCTTTTAAGGCACACCGCGGCACTGTGTTTCTGAGTGCCACGGCTGTCTCTTTGGCGGCAGCGCGTCTGCTTCTTTGGGCCCGGGATTGACAGCGTTTGCAGTGTCTTAGCTGTCTTCCACGCGGTAAGTGTTTGCCGGCTCCCGGCTCTTCTTTCTGCCAGGCCGCGCTGCTCCGGGGAATCTCTGTAGCGTCGGGGTTTTTGGCGCCCTTTTCTCTTCGCTCCCGGCAGTCATTTTGAGAGCCGCGTTACAGCCGCGTGGCAGCCAAACCGTTCGTTTTCTTTTCTTTGCTTTGCTTTGGCTTAGCGGTTCTTTTTGGTTTTGTTTGTTTTCTCTTCCGTTTGGCTTTGTTTGGGTTCTTGGGATTTTAATTTTTCTGTTTGGGCCTTTGGGGTGCTATTTCTCCTGGCGGCCCCTTCCGGTTCGGGGGGAGGGGGGCTGTGGGGGGTTAGTTGCTTGCATTGATTTGCCTTTCACACGAGCAGCTGCTATATATAAAAAAAAAAAAAGGACAAGAAAGTACAAGGGGCACCATCAGCACATACCTAAGGCCCGAGTCCCATATGGCTACCAGGCCTCAGTGCCTCGTGTGTGACGCCAGGAGGGGCGCTGTGGGTGACACCGGGGTGTGCAGGGGCTGTGCTGCTCTTTCCTCAGCGGTGGAGCTACAGATAGAGGCCCCTGAGACCGTGGAGGCGTAGGGTCCGCCGGTGGTGGTGGAGACTGCTTCTGCAGGTCTCTTGGCACCCGAGGCTGAGTCAGAGGAGGTGGCCGGGCCGTCTGGGACATCCTTGTCTGCTCCGGAGGCCGGTCTCTGTGCCTTTAGTCCGGAGTTTGTTCTGCTTATGCACCAGGCGTTTTGCCTGCGTCAGCAGGGCAAACGGCCGCGCTCGAGCTCGCCAGTAGCCCAGCCCCCGCTCTTAGTGGCGGACGGAGAGCTCGCCACTGCTGTGCCGGCCCCGAAGCGAGCAAAGCTTTCCGAGCCAGGGGACTGTTCCTGGCAGGTGGCTGAGGATCCAGATTGGGATCCTGAGGAAGGGTCGCAGGACCTGGAAGAAGGTGAGATTCCGCAGCCCGAGGAGCAAGCTAAAATCATCAGAGTGTTCCGCAGAGAGGAGTTGCCTGCTCTGATTGCGGAAACGTTGCAGGTCCTGAATCTGGCACCTCTGGCGGCGGTAGAGGATGAAGTAGAGGATCCCGTCATCCAAGCGGTTCGGCAGACCCAGGTGGTGTTTCCCTTACACCGAGTGGTGGAGAAGATGATTCAGAATGAATGGGATAAGCCGGAAGCTGGGCTGCAGGGAATTTGGACGTTAAATCGGTTATATCCCCTGGCGGATTCAGCTAAGGAGCGGTTCCGCGCGCCACGGATTGACGCGGTGGTCTCTGCTGTTACGAAGAAAACCACTATCCCGGTTGAGGGCAGTGCTGCCTTAAAGGATGCCCAGGACCGTAAAGTGGACGGTCTGTTAAAGCAGGCCTTTGAGGCGGATTCTGTGTTGCTTCAGGCCTCTATCTGCGGAGCTTGGGTGGCCAGAGCGTGTTTATGCTGGGCTCAACGTCTGCGGCAATCCTCTCATATCGACTCGGAGGAGATGAAGGAATTAGATCGTCTGGAGTCCGGTGCGGCCTTCCTTGCCGATGTGCACTATGATTTGATTAGAGCTCTGGCCAACAGCACGGGTTCTGTGGTGGCGGCCCGCAGGTCGTTATGGCTTCGCAACTGGGCGGCGGACGGGTCTTCTAAGTCCCGTCTCAGCAAACTTCCTTTCAAGGGAGGTTTGTTGTTTGGTGACGACTTGGAGAAGTTGGTGAAGGATCTTGGAGAGTCCAAGGCGGGGCGGCTGCCCGAAGACAAACCTAAGTCGGCCAAGCTCGGCCTGGGCGATCGGGGTCAGTTTCGCGACTTTCGAAGGTTTCGCTCGACACGTCCCGGGGCCTTCCAGAGGGGCCGCTTTTCTTCTCGGGGCCAGGGGTTTCGTGGGTTTCGGGGAGCAAATAGAGGCTTCTCGGCCTTCCCTGGATCCGCTGCCCGCAAAGCCCAATGATGCGAGGTGGGTCCCGGTGGGGGAAACCCTCATAGGCGGCAGGCTTCGGGAGTTTCTTCCCGCCTGGACCCTCATCACGTCCGATCAATGGGTGTTGGAGATCATCCAACACGGTTATGCCTTGTAGTTTGCGCGGCCCATACGGGACTCCTTTGTCTTGTCCCCTTGCAAAGGACCCCGGAAGGCGGTTGCGGTTCGCGAAACGCTACAACGGCTGATTCGGTTGGGGGCCGTGGTGGACGTTCCAAAGGCCGATTACGGCATGGGTCGATACTCCATTTATTTTGTGGTGCCCAAGAAGGACGGTCAAATGAGACCAATCCTCGACCTAAAAGGGGTGAATCGGTGTTTAAGAGTGCCGCACTTTCGAATGGAAATGTTGCGCTCCGTCATAGTGGCGGTGCGCCGCGGCGAGTTCTTGACTTCTCTAGATCTCTCGGAGGCGTACTTGCACATTCCGATTCTGGAGGCTCACCAACGCTTCCTGCGGTTCGCCCTTCCTTGGGGCCACTATCAATTTCGAGCGTTGCCGTTTGGCTTGGCGACGGCGCCGAGAACCTTCACCAAAATTATGGTGGTGGTGGCGGCGGCATTGCGCAAGGAAGGGATCTTGGTCCACCCTTACCTCGACGACTAGTTGATTCGAGCCAAGTCGGCGGAGGAGAGCCTTCGGGTGACGCACTGGGTGGTGCAGTTTCTTCAGCAGTTGGGTTGGGTGGTCAACCCGACCAAGAGCAGGTTGCAACCTTCTCAGGACCTCGAATACCTGGGGGTGCGGTTCGATACGAAGGAGGGCCGTGTATTTCTCCCGGCCAAATGGGCAGAGGGCTTGAGGACCCTGGTGCGCCGGTTCATGTCGGTGTCGGCTCCTACGGCGTGGGATTATCTCTGGGTGCTGGGCACCATGGCGGCGACGTTGGAAGCTGTCCCATGGGCACGGTTTCATATGCGTCCTCTGCAGAGGGCGTTGCTACGTCGTTGGTTGCATCAACGGGATACCCTCAGCAAGCGTCTCCCTTGCCCGAGCGCGGTTCGGCGGTCCCTCCGCTGGTGGCTTCTCCCCTCCTCTCTCGCGGCTGGTCTATCCCTGGAACAGCCTGACTGGGTCCCGTTGCTTACGGACGCCAGTCTGGTGGGCTGGGGAGCCCACTGCGGGAGCCAGTTTGCGCAAGGATGTTGGCCTCCCCTGGAGGCATCCTGGGCGATAAATCGCCTGGAACTTCGGGCGGTGTTCCGGGGCCTTCAGGCTTTCGAGGAGCTTGTGCGCGCTCAGCCGGTGCGAGTACTGTCCGACAACTCGGCCACGGTGGCTTACATCAACCGGCAGGGCGGCACTGGGAGTGCTGCGATGGAAGCCGAGGCCGACGAGTTGTTTGCTTGGGTGGAGACTCACTTGGCCGCGATCTCGGCAGCACACATTGCCGGCAAAGACAACGTCACCGTGGACTTCCTCAGCAGGGTGCACGTGGATGCCGGAGAGTGGGAACTGCATCCCGCAGTTTTCCAGCAGATCGTCTGGCGTTGGGGGACTCCGGTCATGGACCTCATGGTGACCTTTCAATCGGCGAAGGTCGGTCGTTTTTTCAGCAGGCGTCGAGAGCGAATGTCGGAGGGCATCGACGCCTTGCTTCATCCGTGGCCGACGAGCGGTCTTCTGTATGTGTTTCTGCCCTGGGCGTTAATAGGTCGGGTGATTCAAAAGATCGGATCGCACGCCGGGAAGGTGCTGTTGGTGGCACCCGATTGGCCGTGGCGTCCTTGGTACGCCGATCTCATTCGTCTTCTGGACGGGGCTCCTTGGCGGTTGCTGGTCCGCTCGGATCTGTTACTGCAGGGGCCATTACTCATGCCGCAAGTGGATCGGTTCTCGCTTACGGTTTGGCCATTGAGAGGACTAAGCTCCTAAAGCGGGGTTACTCGTCGGCGGTGGTCGCGACTTTGCTGCGAGCGCGCAAGCACTCGACTTCCCTGGCTTATGTGCGGGTCTGGCGTGTTTTTGAGGATTGGTGTGAGCCGCGCCAGGTTCGGCTGACTTCGGCTTCTGTCCCGCTAGTGTTGGAGTTTCTGCAGTGTGGCCTTGAGAAGGGGCTGGCGGCCAGTTCTTTACGCGTGCAGTTGGCTGCCCTTTCCTGTTATCGGGGCAAGGTCAATGGCGTTCCATTGGGGACTCATCCGGATGTGAGTCGGTTTCTGAAGGCGGCCGCTCGGTTGCGCCCGGCACGTAGGGTGTCTGTTCCCCCGTGGGACCTGAATCTCGTTCTCACTGCGCTGGTCGAGTTGCCCTTTGAGCCCTTACGTCGGGCGTCTGTGAAAGATTTGACTTTGAAGGCAGTTTTTCTAGTGGCTATTTGTTCTGCTCGGCGTGTATCCGAACTTCAAGCTTTTTCATGTCGAGAGCCTTTTTTGTCATTCTCAAGGGAAAAGGTGGTTTTACGGATGGTTCCGTCCTTTTTGCCCAAGGTGGTGTCTTCCTTTCATGTGAACCAGGAGGTGTGTTTGCCCGTTCTGGGGTCCTTGGAGGGCGATGCCTCTAATCGCAGTCTTCGGCGGCTTGATGTGAAGCGAACCTTGCGTCAGTATTTGCGGGTCACGGAGCCGTTCAGAAAGTCTGAGCGGTTATTTGTTCTCTACAGCGGTGTTCGCAAAGGAGAAGCGGCTGCTAAAGCTTCTATCGCCCGCTGGCTTAGGGAGGCGATTGAGTCCGCTTATTTGCTCCATGGGCGTGTGGCGCCAGTGGGGCTGCGGGCACATTCTACTAGGGCGCAGGCGACGTCTTGGGCAGAGCATGCTTTGGTGCCTCCTGGGGACATATGTCGAGCTGCGACTTGGTCATCGCTGCATACGTTCAGTAAGCATTACCGCCTGGATGTGGCAGCGGCTTCGGATGCTCGTTTCGGTGCGGCAGTCTTGTCTGCCAGCTGGAAGGGTCCCTCCCATTGATCACTGCTCTGGTACATCCCAGAGGTAGAGGACCGAACTGGAGGAACGCTAAGGAAATGATAATTACACTTACCTGGTAATTGTAGTTCCTTTAGTGACGACAGTTCAGTCCTCCTTCCCGCCCGGGTATTTTCAGGAAATTCCTGATTGATAGCCGGCGACAGCTGTTTACAGGTGAGTCTACATTTCTTTTCTCTGTACTTGCTGGCCTTCTCGAGGACGGGGCAGGTTGTAAGAAAGCCTTGTTGGGGGGAAGGCAGTCTAGTTTTCTAGGGCTACGTGTTCTTTGTGTAGCTACTTATTTGTTGCTCCTTTGAGTCTGCTTGTTAGAGTTTACACTGGGATGCAAGTGGTGGTGCAGCAGGCTATGTCCAGTGATGTCATCATTCTGACAGACCAGTCTCCTAGCTGCAGGAGGAGATTGACAACCCAGAGGTAGAGGACTGAACTGTCGTCACTAAAGGAACTACAATTACCAGGTAAGTGTAATTATCATTTTTTGTCCCTATGACAAGCTTCTTTTCAAATTCTGTTTGCCTTCCTTATCAATTCCTTAAATTTAACTTACCAGCACTTGTGCTGTCTCCTATTTTCTTTACTTGGCTCCTTTTTTTATTTTTGACAGATTTTTTTTGGTCCTAATAGCCTCTTGCACGTCATCTTTTAATCATGCTGGCTGTAATTTGGCCTTCCTTCTGCCTTTCTTAATTCATGGTATACATCTGATCTAGGCTTCCAAGATGGTATTTTTAAACAATGTCCTTCCAAGATGGTATTTTTAAACAATGTCCACGCCTGATGTAAATTCTTGACCTTTGCAACTGCTCTTTTTAGTACTTTCAAACCTTTTTCCGCATTTTATTGTAGTTTCCCTTTTGAAAATTAAATGCTGACACAGTAGATTTCCTTTGCATACTCTCTCCAGCTAATAAGTCAAATGTGATCATATTATGATCACTAATGCCAAGTAGTCCCGACATGTTTAGCCCTTCTATCAAATCCTGCATTCCATAAATGATGAAGTCTAAACTAGTTTCTTCTCTAGCCTGTTTCCGAACCAGCTGCTCCATGAAGCAGTCATTTATTTCATCTAGGAACTTTATCTAGTGAGCATTCCTGATGTGACATTTATCCAATCAAATTTGGGGAAGTTGAAATCACCCATTATTATTGTGTTGTCAATTTTGTTAGTTTTCCTAATTTCTGATAATATTTCATCATATGTCTGCTCATTCTGTCTAGGTAGATGGTATTAAACGCCTACCACTATCTTCTTCTCCTTCACACATGGAATTTCTAGCCAGATGGAGTCAATGTAATTGTCATACATCAGTGCAAGCAATCTAGGGGTAAATGTTCAACCACCACAGTCAGCATTTTTTTAAATGCCAGCAGTGGCAGCTAATAAAATATTGATATTCAGTGCCACTATCCATATAATGGCTGGTGGTGGACATATATATAGGGGGTCATTTTAGAAGCCATATTTGTGATTTGGATCCAAAAATGGACTTAGTGACGTCCAAAGCACAGAGACATCTCCAGAGCCATTTTAGAAGTTGGCTCTAAGGATATCCCTTGTGTGCGGATGTCCAAGTCTAAATGAAGACATGGAGGAGGCATGGTCGGGGTATTCCCAAGATCCTGGATATCCCCATCTGATCTCAGAAAGATTATGGACATCTGGCATTGCATCTAACTTAGAACAGCTCCAGACAGGAACAAGCATCTGAAAGTGCTCATTTTAGCTGAAAAACATCCAGAGGGTGTAGAGAAGAAGCACTCCATCATCCAGTATAATAACAACAGCAGTGGGATTTGAACCCTGGCTGTGTTGTTCTTAGCCCATTACTCTAACCATTAGGCTATCCTAACTGTCTGGGTTCTGAAATATGGTTTTGGGGATATCTATGTAGACACCCCTGCAGACATCCATATCGGGCCTGTCAACGGGACTGTGTCTTACATCTATATGTTGATTGATTGGATTGTAAACTCTGATGAGCAGGGACTGTGTCTTACATCTATATGTACAACGCTGCTTATACCTTGTAGTGCTATACAAATGATTAGTAGTAGCAGTAGTTGTGAAATCACGTCTGCACCTAGATGTGTCTGCTTTTTTTTCAGATGCAGATTGCACTTAAACGTCCCTTCTAAACTTCCTGTCCTTATTTGATCATCAGCAGGATGGCTGTGTTATTCAGTCTGCTAATCACATAATTTAGGACAGTCTTTTTGCTGTCCTAAGTTATCTGACTAGTTTATCCAGATAACAGATTGCATATCATCATTTGGATAATTGCCAAGCCCACTCAGGGTCTGCCCATGCTCTATTCCAGCACTGTAAGGATCAGGGCCGGATTTACCTTGAGTGAGGCCCTACGCCAACAAAAATTGTGGGCCCCCAGCAGGGGCCGCCCAAGGGGGGTGTGGGGCCTCATTTGCATAAGGGACCTCATTTGCATAAATATTTGCATAATGTTACCATATACTAACTTTTAGTAAACGTGCCTCTTAATGAGTGTATGGATAAAGAAAGACTAAAAGATTTCTACATTATTATAATCCAGTGCCAACTGCCAGACACATTAGGAACTACTACAAACACTGCCCATTTAGAACCCATAGCAAACCCGCCGTATCCTAACAGCACTACCAGGACTCACAAAGCACCATACTCTACCAATCAAAAGGCAACACTGCAAATATTAAACCAATACATTTCAGAGAACAACAATACATGACCTACTGGGGAAAGAGAACAAGTGGCAATATCAAATAGGAATTATATAAACAGAACACCTCAGCTCAGTTACACATGCAGAACATAGACCATCACCAAACAAGTAATCACAATTTAGAAACAGGAAGACAATAATTAAACTGGGAATCCCAAAAGCCAAACTTGGAATGTACAACACTGTAGAAATAAAACTATACATTAATTTGCTCTTGTACTAAACAAAGCGCAGACGTTAATGATGCACATTTACCAGAGCTGACATATTCCAATTAATAAATTCAAAATAAAGAGATATTTTTCTACCTTTTGTGCATTTTTTTCAGCTGCAATTGCTCCAGCCACTTTCTTCTGGTTTCTTCGTGTCTTCTGCTAACTCTCCATCGTCTGCTGTCCATTTGTCCTTTCTTCTCTCTTCTAGTTTTTTTTCCATTCTCTCTCTACATCTGCTTTAACATACTAATCTTTCTCCTTTTGCTCTTTCCTCATTCCTATTTCATCCACTCAAATTTTACCCCTCCATCCTCAATCCCCACTTACTCTCCCAATACCCGGCCAATTGTAGATTTTTTATCCCTCCCACACAAAATATTTTTCCCTTCTCCATTTTACTCTTCCAGCCCCATCCCATTCTAATCCTCCCCCAACATCAGCTCCCTTCTAGTTCCAGCCTCACCCAGCATCCATTCCCTTCTAGTCCCTGCATCAGCCCATTTCCAGTCCTAGCCACCCATCAGCCCATTTCCAGTCCTAGCAACCCCCAACCCAATACCAGTCCTAGCCCCCCATCAACCCACTTACAGTCCTAACCCCCCATCACCCCATTTTCAGTTTAAGCCCCCCCTATAACCCATTACCAGTCCTAACCCCCCATCAGCCCACTTCCAGTCCTAACCCCATCAACCCATTTTCAGTCAGCCCCCCATAGCCCATTGCCAGTCCTACCCCCCCCATCAGCCCACAGCCCATTACCAGTCCTAACCCCATCAGCCCACCTCCAGTCTTAACCCCCCCAGCCCATTTCCAGTCCCAGCCCCAGCCCCCCAATAGCCCATTACCAGTCCTACCCCCCCCCCCCCATCGGCCTAAAGTAAAATTTAATTTAAAAAAAAAAAACTGCTGGCTGCCGCCGCGGGGCCCCCTCTGCTGCCACGGCAGCATGGACTGACCCGCGGGGGCCCCCTCTGCAAGCTGAATCCGTCGGTCCCTCCCTCCCTCCCTCCGTGCAGGCTGTGAGAGGCGCGAAGGGAGAGTGTCTCCCTCGCGTCTCTGTTAAGCCTGCAGGGGCTGATGGGAGCAGGCTGTGAGAGGCGCGAAGGGAGAGTATCTCCCTCGCGTCTCTGTTAAGCCCGCAGGGGCTGATGGGAAATTTCCCATCAGCCCCTGCAGGCTTAACAGAGACGCGAGGGAGACACTCTCCCTTCGCGCCTCTCACAGCCTGCACGGAGGGAGGGAGGGAGGGACCGACGGACCCAGCTTGCAGAGGGGGCCCCCGCGGGTCAGTCCATGCTGCCGCGGCAGCAGAGGGGGCCCCGCGGCGGCAGCCAGCAGTTTTTTTTTTAAATTGTATTTTTAAAAAAAAGCTAATTTGTTCTATTTTTTGTGGGCTCTTGCCAGCTGTGGGCCCTAAGCCATGGCGTACATGGCGTATAGGTAAATCCGGCCCTGGTAAGGATAATACCCAGTCAGTCAGTATGATTTTTGGTGACACTATCAAGATAGTGCCACTGAAAATTGCCAGATAGCAGGGCTTGCTATCCAGACTACTTCTTTTAAATATTCCTTAAGTTTTTAGCCCAGTTTTAAATTTGGGAGAAGAATGTTTGGAAAAAAATATATAAGAATGAGGCCAGGGCAAAAAAGCCCTCCATTGAGTAGAATGAAGGGATTTGGAGGAGACAATGCTGGGAGGATCTTAATGAGTGCAAGAGGGAATAAGGACAAATTTTAAATATAGAGGATGTCTAAAGTATATTGCATGGCAGTTGGGTTATGATGAGAATCATGGATAAGTGGCTGCCTGAGGAGTGACATGATTCCTTCTTCTGGCATCAAATAGAAGCTTCACTGCAGTGTTTGGGATTAACCAAAGTCATTTAGTGCAAGCTGAAGTCAGACCAGCATAAAAAGAATTTCCATAGTCAATGCAGTTAATAATCAGAGTCTGGCAAGGTCGTACCAAGCCATAAATGTGCCCTGTGCAACATCTGGCACACCCCCTCCTCCCTCAATCACAGGTTTGTCATTTACCCCATGCATCTCCCCATCTTACCTCTATATCAGCCGGCTCTCCCCCGCACTGGCTGCCCTTGCCCAGCTGCCACAGTTGTTTTTAGTGTTGCCTTGGTGGCGATGGGGGCAGTGGCTGCAACGACATTGAATTGAAAAAAAAAAAAACTGTTCTTTCCAACTCTGCTTACAAGCAGGTTTAATCTCTCCCTCTGATGCAAGCAAGTGGAGCACAAAATATTGAACAGGGTTGTGGGAAGTACAGATCTTTGGAGGACTCCAAAAGTCACAGTGTATAAGGCAGAAAATTCATGACCTCAAATCACATGATAACTGGATTGCCTCTGATGAAGAGCTTTTGTCTTCTTTAGGAAACGACACCACTGAAGAAATACAGCCTTTTGAGTGACTTTTCCAGTGAATGTCAAGTTGAAGATTGAAAGAGAATGAGCAAGATCTAGGGTAGATTTCATAAGGAAAGGATGATTGAGTACTTTCATGCATTAGGAAGAAGCCCTTGTGGAATACTGTTGTTGACAATGATATGAAGGTAAAGCAGAAGCATAAGAAAAGGGTTGTGGGGTTTTTTTACAAAATGTGTTGAAAAGGGATCAAAAGCAGAAAAGGAACATTGCATGGTAAAAATGGTCTTTTCCAAACTTAGGAGAAATAAAGGATTGAAGGCCTGCTGGATGCTATTGCATATCACAAGAGAGGACATGCCGAAGGCAGGAAATAGCAATGGAGCAAGATAGGTGGGGGCAAGGCCTGTAGCAGTTCGCTTGAATGTCCTGCACTTTGCCAAGGAAGTTAGACGTAAATATGTTAGGAGTAAGGAAGAGAGGTACATTTATATAAGAAAGAGATGTGTCTGGTTCTGGTATGCCTACAGAAGTATGTTGCATGTTTCTAACTCATCAGGATTCCTGTTCTTCTTCCACTGCCTCTCAGCTTGACATGCCTACCTTTGTAAGCTAGTATAGGACAGGATGGAATCAGGTATGTCATGCATGATGGAGATGATAGAGATGTTGATCACTGGAAATGCAATATATAAAACCTTTCAAATAAATAATAAATGATGCATTCTTTCCATAGGGTGAGGCCACCTTATCAAGGGAGACTATCAGGCGGAGTTCCTCAGTGTCAAGGGGGACTGAGGGGAATTCTAACGTTGTATAGCTAAGTTATCAATGTTCATAGAATGAAGCTTTCTTGAGTATTTCTTTTACAAAAAATAGTAGGCTCAATGACAGTTCAAGAGTAAAGAAAACCAAAAAGTGGTCAGCTGAAGGCAGAGGAATTGAAGTAAGATTAGTTCTATTTACAAGATCAGCATTTATGGAGAAGACTAGATGAAGGAGATGGGCACATTAAATGTCTAGTTCTCCAGCCTAGCAGGGCCCCCTACAGCTCCTAACAATCTGTCCATGGTTTAACAACTTTGAATAATTTTGTGTCCTTTGCCTATTGAATCACCGTTCTCATCACTTCTGTTTTCAGATAATTTATTAACATGACAAAAAGCACCAATTCCAATATCAATCCCTGGAACACTCGACTATAGACATTTCTCCACTGAGAAAACTGACCATTTAGTCCTGTTCTGCTTCCTATCTTTTAGCCAATTCACAATAAAGCATCACCTCCTATCCTGTGACATTTTAATTTCCTCAAGAGTCTTTCATGATGAACTTTGTCAAATGCCTTCTGAGAATCTAGAAATACTTAACATATTTATTAATACGTCTATATTATCAGATTGGCAAGGAAAGACGTCTCTTTGTTAAATCCATATTGGCTGTACCTCATTAAGCCATGTCTATCCATATGGCCAGTAATTTTATTTTTCAGAATAGCAACTACCATTTTGCCTGGCATTGATATCAAGCTTGTCAATCTATATTTTCTTGGCTCCCCCTGGAGTCCTTTTTAAAAATAAGCATTTCATTGGCCAACCTCCAAACTTTAGATACCATGGCTGATTTAAATGATAGATTGCAGCACAGCTGATTTCAATGATAGATTGCAGATTACTAACAATCATTCTGCAATTTTTCTTTTTGGGTTCTTCCAGAACTCTGAGGTGTATATTGTTTGTCATTTTCTACATTACATTTTCCAGCTTTACTGTGATGTGCTTCAATTCCTCTGAGTCATCACCATCAAAGAGTGTTTTTCTGCCTGGGTATTTCCACAATGACCTCCTCAGTAAAGACTGAAACAAATTATTCCCTTAGTTTTTCTGCTATCATCTTGTCCTCCTTGAATGCCACTTTAACTCTTTGGTCATCTAGAGGTCCAACTAACTCTTTCACAGATTTCTTACTTCAAATGTACTTGAAAAAGATTTTATCATTTATCTTCTATGGTAAACTTCTCTTCATATTCTAGTCTTGCTTGCCTTATTAATTCTTTACATCTAACTGGCCAGTGCGTATGCTCTTTCCTATTTTCATCATTTGAATCTGCTTTCTGTTTTTTGAAAAACATCCTTCTAGCTTTTGTTAAACTTTTATTTATACCCAGCCCAATATTCAAAAACAAATATCTGGAAAATAGTAGTCATTATCGGGATATGTGCTCTAGCCACCACTAGCCATGGATTTTCAGCATCTCTATAAGAATAGTGCCACCAAAATTCCTTCTAGCTCACCTTGGCAATATCTGAATAGAAATGAGTCTTCAAAAAAACAAGAAACCTTTTATGCCACAGAAACAATTTTATCAAACTGACTTTCAGTACACAGATCTTCATGGTGAGGCAGATTCTATACTGGCCATCCAGCCCCTGTACAGCCGATCTGAATTGGGGCATACAGAGGTAGATCCGATTCTGATCCTGCGGGGGCTAGACATGCCCATGGGATCAGAATCAGTTCTTTGGCCTGGACATGAGGCTGGGCCCTGATTCTGATCGGCCACATGCCCAGCTACAAACTCAGTCTGGCTCTGTAATGGACCTGCAGTGCCATGGCATCTTATTGCCATAGCACCGTGGCTCCATTACAGAGCTGCAATCCCCAGCTGCTGGCTCAAAATGCCCTTTTCCTAGAACCCAACCCCCGATCAGGCCTCCCATCACCAGGATTGGGTTACGGGGAACTCTCTGCACCCCTCACCTGTCTGTCCCCACCATCTACCGGCATCCTCCAATGTCCCCCACTGTCCCCTGACATCCAGAGGGACTTATTTCACCTCAAAAGTGGAATAAGTCCCCTGTCCATCAGGCAGACTCCAGACATACAGGGATGACCTCTGAATTGGCCCTGAATGTCCAGGGTCTCACACTGTCCCATCCCACCCCTGTCTATGACTCCTCATACAACACAACTGTATGTACAGGGAACCTTTGCACCAGAGAGGTATGGAGATGAATAGCAAGGATGTACATCTCGACAGGACATACATACCTGCTATTTATGGCATAGAATGACCCCACTGGGCACCATTATGTCCCACACATAGATCCCATCTGGGTATCCGGTCTGAACTGGATGCACAGAGGGGATCGCGATTCTGATCCTGCGGGGCACATCTAGTCCCGTGGGATCAGAATTGTGAACAGCCCTGCACGTGTAGGCTAGGACTGTAATTCAGTCCAGCCTGCACATGCAGGACTGCCCCTGGCTAACTCAGTCAAGGCTCCTCAATAGAGCCGTGGCGCCATGGCGTCATGTTGCCATGGCACCCTGGCTCCATTGAAGAGCCACAATACCATCCGCCTGAAAAAGGGGTTTATTTTCCACAGCCCAACCTCTGATCTGGCCTCCTAAGGCCAGGGTCAGGCTGCAGGAAATGTCCTCTGGGCCCCCCTACCCCATCCTTGCCCCGGCTTTGAAATTAACACACGTCTAGGGATGTTATTCCACCTCAGAGGTGGGATAACTTCCCTGGACATTTCACCAGTCCTGGACATACAGAGCCGACATTAGAATCGGCCCTGTACTCCCAGGGTCAGTGACTGCCTACTGCTCACCCAGAATCCGCCCCCGGGCTGCCCATTCCCCGCCTCCATCTAACCTCCCCACACAACCAGCGGGGAAGTTAGTCAGGGGCAGGAGCTGGCACGAATAGCAGGGATGGATGTCCCATCAGGCCATCCATCCTTGCTATTTGTAGCACAGAATAACCACCATTGCGTTTAAGGGTGAGCAGAACATGACATGTGTGAAACGTTTCTTCTCCCTGATGCAGTATTTGCTTGCGAAACACTGGCAACATCGGAGTTCTGCTGGAGTTGATGACATTTGCACTGGTACCATTTTTGAGAGATGAGAGAGATTGTTTATATCCAAGAGAAACTGTATATCTCCAGGAACAAGCAGGAATGAGTCTTCACATATGGGTACGTCGGTACCGACGGAGCCTGTGCGGGAACGCTCCCCAGCTTCCCAAAAAGGAAAGCTTTTGGGAGCATCCCACAGCGCCTGCGCGCTGCCTTCCCGCCTTTCCTAACCGCCTCTCCTCAGTTCTTCTTTTCCACGGAGCCAGCAGGTCGTGTTCCTGTCACCGCTGAAGAAGTTCTTTGTTTTATTTTATTTCTTTGGTCGCGTCTGCCTCCCCCGACTTCGGACCGGTACCGCCGGTCTTTTCTTTCTTTTCTTAAAAAAAATAAATAAACAATATAGTTTTTCCCTCACTTAGTGTGTTTTCTTCTTTTGGGCCTTAGGCCCCACAAAGAATTTTTCCTCATGGAAAAACAACCCTCCGGGTTTAAAAAATGCACTAAGTGCAGCGGTACTATTTCTGTTACTGACACCCATGAATGGTGTCTTAAATGTTTGGGTCCTGAACACTCCATTCCGGATTGTCCGTCCTGCTCTTTGATGTCTAAACGAGGTTTACAGAACCGAGCAGCCAAGCTCCATGTGCTGTTTCCCTCTGATGCAGCTTCAGTGGCATCAACGTCTTCCAGGGCTTCTTCCTCCTCCCATGGATCTCAGGTAACCAAACATAAATCCAGCCGGTCCTCGAAGGGTAGATCTCCTTTCAAGCATCGAGATGCCTCCGGGCTTGCCCTCGAGGATCCTGCACCGGCAAAACAACCCCGGTGGGAAGCTCCGGCTTCCAAAGCTCCACCTATGGGGTTACAGGTTGACATAGATGGCACGGCCTCGACCGATCACCTGTTAGAATGCTCTGGGATACCGGCGCAACCTTCCGGTACCGAATTCAAGGCATTCATGGCGTCGATGGATCACAATGTTCTATCCATGCAGCAGGCAATCACGGCCTTCATTCAAGCTGCGACGCCGCTGATACCACAACAGACCCCGTTGTCGGTACCGGTACCGACTGCATCGACATCAACCAGGATGCCGACTGTAGCGGTTCCCTGTCCAGGGATGCTCGTCGGTACCGAACCGGTACTGACGACGCCCGATGTCGATACCGCTCGATACGCGTACCGAGCTTTAGAAGAGCACCCTGACAGGAGATATTTTGATTCCTCTGATGATTCTGATACATCAGAGGAGTCTGCTGAAGCCATAGCCCTTCCTGAAGAGCCTTCTTCTCCAAAAAGAAGAATGTCTCCTCCAGAGGACTTATCCTTTCAAGACTTCATAAGAGTAGTGGCTAAAGGACTTTCTATTTCAGTAACCTCTGAATCAGAGCCTAGAGCTAAAAAATTGGATATTTTAGGTTATTCTAAGGCTCCTAAAGAGGCAGTCACCTTGCCAATTCATGAGATTCTTTATGAGCACATGATTGACTTATGGGAGACTCCTCTCACTATCTCTCCTCATTCTCGAAGATTGGACATTATGTACCGTGTCACTCCTTGTCCTGGTTTTCATAAAACACAGCTTCCCCACCATTCTATTGTGGTGCAGTCAGCTATGAAAAGGCTAAAGAGTGCAAAAAGACACTCCTCTGCCCCTCCAGGACGAGAATGCAGGACCTTGGATGCTTTTGGTAGGAAAATCTTCCAAGCCAGTATGCTCATTCCCAGAATCAACTCCTATAGTCTTTACATGGGTATGTTTCTAAAAGAAGTTGCAGGTAAGCTGCACACTTTCCTCCCTTTTCTTCCAGAGGATAAAAGGGAAGAATACCTTCTTTGGCTCAAGCATACTCAAGACATTTCAAAGTTTTCCAACCGTGCAGCCTTTGAAGGTGCCAGCAGAGCTTCGGCCATTGTCATAGCTGCTCGCAGAATTGCTTGGCTCCAAGCTTCTGATTTAGAACCTTGGGTCCAGGATGGTTTAGGAAATCTACCCTGTACAGGTGAAAATCTGTTTGGCAAAGAGTGGCAAATAAAGGCCACTCAAATGGATGCAGAAAATTCTGCTCTGGATAGACTTTCAAAGTCAACCTCCATTCCTGCCAAGAAAAAACCTTTCAAGAAGTCTTTTTTCAAAAAGGGCAGATTCCCTTCTACTTCTGGCCAACAATCATCTACAGGTCGCTTTGCTACTAAGCATCAGCAACCTAAACAGGCCAGGCCTAAGTCTACAGGGGCTGCTGCAACTCAGCAGTCCCAACCTCCTCAGGGTTTTTGACTTGATGCTAGAGAACTTAGCCTTTCTGGCTCTAAAACAGCCAGAGCCTCTCACCATTCCAGGAAGGTTAGCTCATTTTGTTCCCAGATGGGAGGAAATTACAACAGCGCAGTGGACCCTCTCCATCATAAGGGAGGGTTACAAACTTTATTTCTCAAACCTTCCTCCTCACACCATGGTGAGACACTTCAATTCTCCAACATCTCTTCTCGACCTTCTAGGTCAGGAGGTGGCTACCCTTCTTGCCCAAGGGGCAATAGAAGAAGTACCTCTTCCTCAACAGGGGTCAGGGTTTTACTCCCCCTATTTTCTCATCCCAAAGAAAACAGGGGGCCACAGACCCATATTAGATCTCAGAGAATTGAACAAATTCCTATACAAGGAGAAATTCAAAATGCTTTCTCTGGGCACTCTCCTTCCATACCTTCAGAGTCAGGATTGGCTTTGTTCTCTTGATCTCAAGGATGCGTACACACATGTCCTCATCCATCCTTCTCACAGAAGGCTCCTCCGTTTTCTTTTCCAAGGAAAGCATTACCAATACAGGGTGCTTCCTTTCGGTCTGGCCTCTGTTCCAAGAGTGTTCACCAAATGCATGGCAGTAGTAGCTGCATTTCTACGCACTCTGGGAATATTTGTATTCCCATACCTGGACGACTGGCTCATCCGAGCTCCATCTCAGTCAGAGACCCAGATTTCCCTGGACCACACAAGGCACATTCTGCAGTATCTGGGACTTGTGGTAAACCTCCCAAAGTCCCAGCTCACCCCTACTCAGTCCCTAGAGTTCATAGGGGCCTGGCTGGATACTACCACTGCAAGGGCCTGTCTTCCTCAGGCCCGTTGCCTACGCCTAGTGCAGTTAGCCTCCCAGATTCAGTCAAAGAGCCATTTAACTGCCCGGGAGCTGCTGCAACTGCTAGGCCACATGGCATCCACAGTGCATGTGGTCCCCTATGCTCGCCTTCACATGAGAGCAGCTCAATGGACTTTGTCCACCCAGTGGACTCAAGCATCAGGTGCTCTGTCAGACAAAATAGCAACCTCCAGGTGCCTCTTTTGGTCTCTCCAGTGGTGGAAGTCCACCCAAAATTTGTTGCTGGGGTCCCCCTTCCAGCAGTTGTTACCCCAGGCAACCCTCACAACAGATGCCTCACAAACAAGTTGGGGAGCTCATCTGCAAGACCTCTCCACTCAAGGCACTTGGTCTCCACAGGAGACCTCTCTCCATATCAACCACTTGGAGCTCCGAGCAGTTTTTCTAGCTCTCAAGGTCTTCCATACCCTGCTCAGCTACAAGACAGTCCTCATTCATACGGACAATCAAGTAGCAATGTTTTACATAAACAAGCAAGGAGGAACTGGCTCTCTGTCACTTTGCAACGAAGCTTTAAGATTGTGGGCCTTCGCCAGAGAGCATCAAATCCATCTCCTGGCCATATACCTTCCAGGAATCCAAAACTCTTGGGCAGACAGACTCAGTCGAGTTCTGCTTCCACACGAATGGTCCCTGCACATGGACCAAGTACTCAGAATCTTTCAGGAATGGGGAACCCCGGACATAGACCTCTTTGCAAGTCCATGGAATGCCAAACCTCCCCGGTTCTGTTCCAGAATTCCGTGTCAGGGAGTTCAGGCCAAGGATGCCTTCCTCCTTCACTGGGGTCAAGACTTCCTGTATGCCTTTCCACCCATTCCTTTAATTCCCAAGACTCTGTTCAAACTCCAGAGGGATCAAGGATCTATGATCCTCATAGCTCCACGCTGGCCACGCCAAGTGTGGTACCCTCTACTTCTACATCTCTCTCAAGCTCCCTCCCTAGACTTGGGAGCTGCTCCAGACCTTCTGTCTCAGGAGGAGGGGACTTTGTGGCACCCAAACCCCAAGTCCCTTCACCTCAGAGCTTGGTTGCTGAAGGCCTAGACCTTCAGGATTGGAATCTTTCTCAGCAGGTGAAGGATATCCTTCATGCTTCCAGGAAACCTTCTACTAGACGTTCCTATGCTTTCAAATGGAAAAGGTTTTCCATTTGGTGTACTGAGAAGGGTCTTGACCCTCTAGCACTACCTTTGAATTCTCTATTGGAATATCTCCTGCATCTTTCCAATGCAGGCCTTAAGACAAATTCAGTAAGGGTCCATTTGAGTGCTATTGCAGCATCCCTTAAGCCCTTCAATAGACAACCAATTTCCTCTCCTCCTCTTATTGCAAGATTCATGAGAGGCCTAACTTTAACTAAACCTCCCATTAGACCTCCTCCGGTGGCATGGGACTTAAATCTGGTTCTTGGTCAGCTTATGAAGCCACCTTTTGAACCCTTAGCCACCACCTCCCTGAAATTTCTTTCCTGGAAGGTTATTTTCCTCATTGCAGTCACCTCAGCTCGCCGCATCAGTGAACTGCAAGCCTTAGTGGCTAATCCACCTTATACAAGATTCCATCATGATAAGGTAGTCCTTAGGACCAATCCACACTTTATGCCTAAAGTGGTCTCACCTTTTCATCTTAATCAAGAGGTATATTTACCTGTCTTTTTTCCAGCTCCTCATGCATCAAGTGCAGAGAGGAATCTTCATACTCTAGATTGTAAGAGAGCTCTTGCCTTTTACTTACAAAGGACACAGCAACATAGAAAGTCTTCTCAACTCTTTGTTGCTTTTGATCCCTCTCATTTGAGACTTCCAGTCTCTAAGAGGACACTGTCCAATTGGATTGCTCAGTGTATTTCTTTCGCCTATCAGAGTAAGAACCTTTCTCTGGAGAGCCATGTCACAGCTCATAATGTGAGTGCCATGGCCACCTCTATGCCTCATCAAAATTCTGTGTCCATCGACCAGATCTGTCGAGCGGCCACCTGGGCCTCGGTTCATACCTTCACAGCCCATTACTGCTTGGACAAGGACTCCCGCCAGGATGCCTTGTTTGGTCAGTCTGTTCTCAAACACCTGTTCCATTCTTAATCAACTCCTGCCCTTCTTCCCAGAATGGATGCCTGAGGTTCATAGGAGGAGGTAGAGCCCTTCCCAGGGTCTCATAACCTGAGGGATCTCCCAGGCATCTCTAGCTAGGGAGTCCCCATATGTGAAGACTCATTCCTGCTTGTTCCTGGAGATAGCACAGTTACTTACCTGTAACAGGTGATCTCTGGGAACAGCAGGAATAAGTCTTCACAACCCACCCACTTCCCCTAGGAGTTGTATCTCTCTTTCTATCTTTCCTTTCCTCTCTCTCTTTGTCTCAGCTTTAAAACTGAACTGAGGAGAGGCGGTTAGGAAAGGCGGGAAGGCAGCGCGCAGGCGCTGTGGGATGCTCCCAAAAGCTTTCCTTTTTGGGAAGCTGGGGAGCGTTCCCACGCAGGCTCCGTCGGTACCGACGTACCCATATGTGAAGACTTATTCCTGCTGTTCCCAGAGATCACCTGTTACAGGTAAGTAACTGTGCTATATCCAAGTCATCTTGAAGGACTACCAAAAGGGACTGCTACAGCTGGAAAGAAATCTGCACTTGTAAGTATTTACCTGCTGGGGAAAAGGGAATTCTTTGGGTTAAAGCTGTTAAATCTGTGCATTTTAGAATTCAGTGTTTTGTTAAGTTAGTCAGGGCTTAGTACCACCAGAGAGCTTTTCATTTAAATCAAAATCAGAGTATAGATTAGTATCAAAAGTAGAAAAGGGTAAATATTCTTTGAGTAGAAAGAAATAATTTCTAGAGACCTTTACAAAGAGGTCTTCCAGTTAGGAGGCAAGTGACCTGTGAAATTGTTTTAAATAGGTATTAAAACCAAGTGAAAGATCAAAGAGTCAATTTGAACGACTCCCTCTTTTAAACCAAGGGCTGTGTGAAACACCCAGGAAATTGTTAAAAGATTATCTTAAAAGCAGAAGTCAGGGCACTGTGTAGCAAATCAGATTACTAAGTGTTTCTCTCCCACCCACCTCAGGCATAATCTTAGATTTGTAGCCTCTTAAACCTATTAAAGGAAACGAAGTAGCCAAATTCACTTTCAGTTAGTTATCCTCATCAGGAATAGAATAATTAAGGCCTTAAAATTAATTAATCTTGAGGTGAACATAGTCCCTTAAACTCAGTAGGTATAGCTGTATTGGTATACGTATCCCTAGCAACTTTAATTAAGTAAACTACTTAAATATCTAAACAAATCCATAAAACTAAGATGCAGGCAACAGTCCAGCAGCGAGATGGGGGCAATCCAGTCTTTTGCTTTGACTGTCACATGTACAATTTTCTTCCAGTTGTTGAGAGGTCTTACGTGTGCACTAGGTGCAAAGAGCTCTTTGCTCTCAGAGAATGAGTCCAATTTCTGGAGGCTAAAGTAGTAGACTTGGAGGAGATAAGGAAGTCAGAGAGGTATATAGACGAGACCTACAGGGATATAGTACTGAAGTTCCATCTCCAGTCTGGCAGCCTCTATGTTGCCATGGAAGAGGAAGATCACGTGAAAGGATAGCATCACCTTGGTATTGCAGGAAGTGATCCTGTACCTAGGACCTGTCCTTTAGGTGATGTAAAACCCTTTTGCACTTAGGTGGTTTCTCCAGGGCTATGTGCCCATGAGGGAAGGGTTAGGATAGCTGTTATAGTTAATAATTTGATCATTAAGCATGTAGATAGTTGGGTGGCATATGGATGTGGGGATTGTCTAGCAACATGCCTGCCAGGTGCGAAGGTAGCAGACCTCATGTGCCACCTAAACAAGGTGTTAGATAGAGCTGGGGAGGAGCCTACTGTCTTGCTATATATTGGTGCCAATGACATAGAAAAATGTGGGAGGGTGATTCTTAAGGCCAAATTTAGACTTTTAGGTAGGAAGTTGAAATCAAGAACTTCCAGGGTTCATGAACCAACAAGAAGGGAAGCTATTGTGGACCTAGTCCTTCATGGAACACAGGATCTGGTGCAATAGATAATGGTGTTATGGCCACTTGGCAATAGTGATCATAACATGATCTCATTTGATTTAATAAATGGAGGGAGGATGGCAAGGAAATCCACAGTACTACCTTTCAATTTTCAAATGGGAGACTTTAATAAAATGAAGAAAATAGTTAAGAACAAAACTAAAAGGAGCAACTGCAAAGGTTAAAGGTTTACATTAAGAATGGGAATTGTTTAAAAGTATTCTATGCTTTAAGAAAGGTGGAAGGAATGTCAAAAAACTGCCAGCATGGTTTAAAGGTGAGGTCAGAGAGGCTGTTGTAGCCAAGAAAGGATCTTTTAGGAAATAGAAAAAGGAGCCAAATGATGAAAACAGAAAACAGCATAAGCAGTGGCAAGTTAGATACAAGGCATTTATAAGGTAGGCAAAGAGGGAATTTGAAAAAAAAAAGTTTGCTGTGGAAGCAAAAATGCACAATACATTTTTTTTCAAATACATTTGTAGCAAAAATCCTGTGAGACAGTCTGTTGGACTATTACATGATAGAGGGGTAAAAGGGGCACTAAGGGAGGACAAGACCATAGTGAATAGACTGACTGAATTCTTTGCTTCGGTCTTTACTGAAGATGTAAGGAAGTTACCCATGCCTGAAATAGTTTTTAAAGGTGATGTATCAGAAGAACTGAAACAAATTTTGATAAACCAGGAAGATGTATTACAACTATTTGATAAACTAAAGACCAGCAAATCAGTTGGACCTACTATTAGTAATCTGTGAACTATCATTAAAATTATCTATAGTATCTGAAGAATGGAGAATGGCCAGTGTAACACCACATTTTAAAAAGGGTTCTAGGAGTGATCCGGGAAACTATAGACTGGTGAGCCTGATAGCAATACCAGACAAAATGGCAGAAACCATTATAAAGAAAAATATTATTGAACATCTACATGTTTCTTTATAATGGTTTCTGCCATTTTGTCTGGTATTGATATCAGGCTCACCAGTCTATAGTTTCCCGGATCACTCCTAGTACCCTTTTTAAAACGTGGTGTTACACTGGCCATTCTCCATTCTTCAGATACTATAGTCATGATTTATTGGGAGAAAGTCAACATGGATTTAGTCTAGGAAGGCCTCATCATACTAATCTCTCTGATTTTTTTAAACTTGTGAAGAAACAGGTAGATAAATGTGGGATCAGTTGATATAGGGTATCAGGATTTTCAAAAAGCCTTTGACAAGGTCCTTCATGAGAAACTCTTGGCAAAATTAAAAAGTCATGGTATAAAAGGCAGTGTACTATTGCGCATCAGGAACTGGTTAAAAGATAAAAAGCAGAGAGTAGGGCAAATGGCCAATTTTCTCAATATAGAAAGGTAAATAAGAAGTATACCAGAGATCTGTGCTGGAAATGATCTGGAAATGGGAATAATGAGTGAGGTGATCAAATTTGCAGATGACACAAAATTATTCAAAGTTATTAAAAACCAAGAGGATTGTGAAAAATTGCAGTAGGACTTGATAAATTGGAAGACTGGGCATCCAAATGTCAGATGAAATTTAATGTGGACAAATGCACAGTTATGTACCTAGGAAAGAACAACCCAAACTACTGTTATATTATGTAAGGTTCCACATTAGGAACCACCACCCAGTTAAAGGATTTAGATGTCAACGTGGATAATACATTGAAACTCTCTGCCCAGTGTGCAGTGGCAGCCAAGAAAGAAAATAGAATGCTAGGAATCATAAGAAAAGGAATGCAGAATAAAACCAAGAATATTATAATGCTTCTGTATTGTTCCCTTGTGCAACTGCACCTTGAATATTGTGTGCAGTTCTGGTCACCATATCTTAAAAAGGATTTAACTGAATTAGAAAAGCTACAGAAGAAAGTCACCAAAATGGTAAAGAGAATGGAAGGATATCCCTATGAGGAAAGGCTTAAAAGGCTAGGGCTCTTCAACTTGGAAAAGAGACAGTTGAGGGGAGACATGATAGAGGTCTAAAAATTAATGAATGGAGCAGAGCGGGTAAACGTAGATTGGTTGTTTAATCCATCAATTAGTAGAAAGACTAGTGGACAAGCAATGGAGCTACAATGTAACCCATTTAAGACTAATAAGAGAAAATATGCCTGATTTTCAAAGACCTGTAAACCATATAAATGCCACTGAACTTGATATTCAGCGGCACTAACCATGTTAGTGCCACTGAATATCCCCAATTAACAATGCTACATGCCACAATGCCAACAGCTTAGCGTGAGGGCATGTTGGAGGTCTTCTGGGGTGGAGCAGAGGCGGCACCAGTCATTAACCAGGCAGCGGCCATATTGCAGCGCTGCCCAGTTAGCACCTGTGGGTAAAAGTTGCAGCAAAAGCTGGCCTATCTTTATCCGTGAGAGCTAACTGGGCAGTGGCTCAATATTGCCACTGCCTGGTTAGCTTCTGTGGGCTTGTGGACTGTGCATTGACCTTAGATATTCAATCTGATGATTTTTATAATTAACCACCTCAAGAAAAAATCTTGAGAAGAAAACAAAGCCAACGAGACAGATAAAGATACATATCATAACAAAGAAAACTAACCAAGTCCACAGTATAATGGAGAAAAGAATTACAAAATTCCAAAGGAAAAAAGAGAAATCAAAATAATCAATGGTGAGAGAAATCATTATCTAGAAGAGAGATAATAAAGTAAAGAAAAGGAGAATATACAACTCAAGGCTGACCCTCTTGAGCATTGGTGGAAGCAGGGTCTGCGCGTCCACTAGGTGGGCTAGGCAGGTGCCTAAGGCTGCACATCTCTGTGGGTCGCAGACCCTGCTGCCCCCTCATCACGTGATGAGCCGCGCTGCCCTTCCCCCTCCGTGCTGAACTGCGCCATGCTGCCACCCTCTGCTGCCACTAATTTCAGTGGCAGGGAGATGGCTAAGCTCAGCAGCAGACCATGTCCTTCAGCACACATGGCCTGCTGCTTCTGAATCCCCAAAATTATGTCAGAGGAGGGTCAGAAGCGGCCGCCAAGTCAAGCCATGTCCTCCCCTCGACCCTGCTACTGGAATGGGCAGTAGTGTGGCTCAGCACGGGAGGGCCATCCACTAGGCAAACTAGGTGGTTGCCAGGTAGGACAAGCCTCCCCCCTCCCCACCCTTCCAGCAAAGCAGCAGCTCAGCCCCCCCCCCCCCAGCCCACCATGCTGCTCCCCCTTCTGGCATCCATCTTCTCACCTGGGGGAGGGGGCAGCATGGCGATCCATCTGCTGCATGAGGCTTTGAAGTGCCCACGCTGGCGCACCCATGGCCTGCCACTCCTGCTCCTTCCAACAGGAAGTTGCATCAAAGAGGGGCAGGAACAGCAGGCCATAACCGCAACAGAGCAAGCACTTTAAAGCCCGATGCAGTGGAGGGATCGCCATGCTGCTTCCCTCGCCTAGGCAAGAAGAAGGATGCCAGGAGGGGGGCAGCATGGCAGGCTGGGCAGTGCCACAATCCTTGGGGGGGTGACATGGAGAGTCTGCCTAGGGTGGTAGAAACCCTCATTCCAACTCTGATCGGAAGTATAGATTATTAAGGTATTTTAACACTTTCCACTCAACTGTCCCATATATATATTCCTATTCTGATCATTTGTCTCACCCTGTGGGATATATGAATAACATGTTTCTTTCCCTCCCACCCAGCCCAGCTGCTAGCCACCCCAAGCATAATCCTTTATTTATAGCCTCCTAAACCAGTTAAGGGAGTGATCTCGCTCACTTTCAGGTTTAACTGATTATCTTATATAAGCCAAGGCCTTAGGAATAGATTAATTAAGTCCTTGCAGTTCAACTTGAGGTGAAAACTAAAAGTCCCTTATACTTATTATGTTGGTTCAAGTATCCCTATTCCCCTAGAAACTTTAAACAACTGAATAAAAGAAATCTTTAAATCTTATAATGCAGGCAGCAGTCCAGCAAAGAGATGGGAGCTATCTATTTTATTTATTTATTTAACAATTTTTATATACCGTCTTTCTACAAGTCAAGACGGTTTACGTAGAACATTTTGTGGCAGTATGTTTCAACTGTTTACATGGAACAAGATAACGATGGATACATATGATAACGAGAAGAACTAATTACAATGATCAATGATCAACAATTTACATATGTATTTACAAGGAGCCATATGGTTGTATAATAGAATTTGAGTGTTGCAGAAGGAGTAGGGAGGAAGGTGTAAAGGGTTATGAACTAAGGTGGAAGGGAAAAATGTTCAAGGAAAAGATGGGTTTTTAACTTCTTTCGGAACTCAGAGTGGTTTGAAGTTCCGAAGTTCGTGAGGAAGGGTATTCCATAAGGATGGAGCATAGAGGGAGAAGGCCCTGTTACTTGTAGATTGTTTGCAGTGACTCTTATTTATAGGGATGGTCAGTACGTTTTGGTAATAGAGCGGCGTGTTCTTGTGTTATTGGAGGAGAGAAGGAGAGGGGAGAGGCATGGAGCTGACTCATTGGAAATAGTTTTATGTGTAAGAGTAAGGACCTTGAATTTAACTCTGTATAGGATGGGGAGCCAGTGGAGATCGTAGAGGACTGGTGTGATGTGGGAACGTCTAGGGTTGTTAGTTATAAGCCAAGCTATCGTGTTCTGGGCTAGTTGGAGCAGTTGAATAGTGTTCTTAGGAAGGCCATGATAGATATGGTTACAGTAATCAAGAGAAGGGATTGTGAGGGCCTGGCAGACAGTACGAAAGGAGTTTGGGCTTAAGAGGGGTTTGAGGTTCCGGAGGGTACGGAGCTTTGCGTATATTATATTAGTGGTTCTCTTTATTTGGTCAGTGAATGAAAGGTTCTGATCCAGGATAACGCCAAGATATTTCACTTGTTTTTTTATAGTAAGTGTGAGATCGCTGATAGTAAGAGTGGGAGGTGGAGTGTATGCAGGATTGGAAAATACCTGGAGAACCTCAGTTTTGGATTGATTGATTAAGAGGTTGTGCTGGGAGAGCCACGTTTTTAGGCTAGTTAGGCATTCACTCAGTTTAGAAAAGTTAGGGTTAGAAAGGTTAAAAGGGGTGAAGCACATCATGTCGTCTGCATATAGCTGATACTGAATGCCATAGTTTTGGAAGATCTTGCAGAGAGGTTGGAGAAAGATATCGAATAGAAGAGCAGAAAGACTGGATCCTTGGGGAACACCTTGTTTTAGGATAAATGGGAGGGAGGTATCGTTTCCAATACGAACCTGTTGGGTTCTGTTATCTAGGTAGGAGCGGAACCAGTTCAGGGTTGTGCCTCTCAGTCCTATTTCATGGAGTCTGTTTAGGAGTTGATGGTGAGGGAGGGAGTCGAAAGCAGCTGATAAGTCAAGGAATATGAGAAGACATCCTTGAGAAGGGTTCTGGGTGTGGAGGTATAAGGAATCGAGTAGGGAGGTAAGAAGGGTTTCGACTCCATGGTTCTTTTTGAAACCATGTTGGAATAAGTCGAGGGGGGAGTGATCATCAATATAGTTCTGAAGTTGGGTTTGGACCAGCTTCTCAGTTATCTTAGCTAGGAATGGGATACTAGAGATGGGTCTGTAAGAAGTAGGAGAAGTTGGGTCGAGTTTTGTTTCTTTTAAGATAGGGCGGATAGTGGCACACTTAAGAGGTGGTGGTACAGAGACAGTCTGGAGGGATGTTTGTACAATATACAGAATGTATGGACTGAGAGAACTTCTGGTAGATTTAATCCAGGGAACAGGGCAAGGGTCAAGGGCAGAGGTTGAAGCATTTAAATCCTTTATGACATTAGATACATTTTCTAATGTAAGAGGGTCAAAATTGTACCAAGAGTTTGAGAGGGTAGGCTCATGTGGTTGGGTGCTGTAGTCAGCAAAAGGTTGGGAGCTGTAGTCAGCAAAAGGTTGGGGGTTATTAGTAGATAGGGGAGGGAGGAATTTGGAAATCAGGTGGTTGGCTAAGGCTTGCGCAGTTATTTTTGGTGGCTGGTCCTGATGTAAAGGCTCGTTAATTAAGGATTTGGTAATAGAGAACAGCTCTCTTGGTTTGTTAAGTGACCGTTGAATAATATTTTCATCATATTCTTTTTTATGGTTGAGGGTTTCAGAGCAGTAAGTTTGGAGTTTAGCTGTATAGGCAATAAGTGCATTAGGGTCTTGAGAGTGTCTCTTCTGTTGGAGCATCTATTCTGTTGCATTGAGTATTACATGTATGATTTTCTCCAAGTTAGTGAGAGGTCTTATGTGTGTACTAGGTACAAGGAGCTCCTTTCATGGAATGAGTCTGATTTCTGGAGACTAGAGTAGCAGACTTGGAACAGCTGAGAAGCTGAAGCAGACAGAGAGGTATATAGACAAGACCTACAGGGATGAAGTAGAGAAGTCCCACCTCCAATATGGCAGCCTTTTTTCTGCCATGGAGGAGAGAGGTCACGTGGAAAAATAGCATCATCTTGGTGTGGCAGGAAGCAATCCTATAGCTAGGACCTGTCCTCCAAGTGATATAATACCCTCTCGCACCGAGGACATGTCTCCTGGACTGTGTGCCCATGAGGGAAGATTTAAGATGGCTGTTATAGTTGATGATTTGATCAGTAGGTATGTAGATAGCTGGGTGGCTGGTGGATGTGAGGATCACCTAGTAACATGCTTGCCTGGTGCGAAGGTAGCGGACTTCACCTGCCATATAGACAAGGTTTTAGCTGGGGAGGAGCCTGCTGGCTTGGTGCATGTTGGAATCAATGAGTATGAAAGTATGGGAGGAAGGTTCTGGAAGCTAAATTTAGGCTTTTTGGTAAAAAGTTGAAATCCAGAACCTCTAGGGTAACATCCTCAGAAATGCTTCCTGTTCAACAAGTATGGCTAAAGAGGTAGGCGGAATTCTGGAATCTCACTGCATGGATGAAACAATGGTGCAACAAAGAGAGTTTTAGATTTGTTAGGAACTGGCAACATTCTGGGGGAGAGTGTTTTTCTAAAAGGATGGACTCCACCTTAATGAGGGGTGGAACCAGACTGTGGCATTAACCTTTAAAAAAGAGATAGAGCAGCTTTTAAACTAGATAATGGGGGGAAACTGACAGTCACCCCAAGAGCACATGGTTCGAAATGATGTATCTTTGAAGGATACTATCAAAACAGGAAAGTTAGGATATCCCAATAGAGAGGCTCCAATAAAGGTAAAAGTCACCCAGGTGCCTTTAAGTAAAGACCAGACCAAGATGAAAGATTCCAAATTATCCATGGCATCTGATAGCCAGACTGTTAATGTGAACAAAAAGCAAACTTTGAAATGCCTGTATGCAAATTCTAGAAGTCTAAAAAATAAAATGGGATAATAAGAATATATAGCACTGAATGAAAAGGTTAGATATAATTGGCATCTCAGAGACCTGGTAGAAGGACACTGTGATACCAGGCTACAAGCTACATCACAATGATAGGTAGATCACTTAGGAGGAGGGATGGTGCTATATGCTAACGAGAGCATTGAGCCAAACAGGATTAAGGTTCTGCAGGAATTAAAATACACAGTAGAATCTTTATGGATAGAAATGCCATGTAAAAAGGGAAGGGAATGGCAGTGGGGTGTAGTACCACCCGCGTGGCCAGAATGAATAGACAGATGATGAAATGCTAAAAAAAATTAGGGAAGCTTGCAAAGTTTACAACACACTAATAAAGGGGGATTTCAATTACCCCAGTATTGACTGGGTCAATGTTATATCAGGCCATGCTATGAAGATAAAGTTTCTAGATGAAATAACTGCTTAATAAGCAGCTCACTCAGGAACTTACTCAAGGGGAAGCTAGTTTAGATCTAGTTCTTAGTGGAACACAGGATCTAGTGCAAGAGGTAATGGTGTTGGGGCACTAACATTTAACTTTCAAAAAGGAGATTATAATAAAATGAGGAAAATGGTTATGAAAAAACTAAAAGAAGCAACTGCAAAGGTTAAGAATATACATCAGGCCTGGGCATTATTTAAATATACTGTCTTGGAAACCCAGACCAGATGCATTCCATGCTTTAGGAAAGGTGGAAGGAAGGCCAAACGACAGCCAGAATGGCTTAAAGATGAGTCAGAGGTTGTTATAGCTACCGTGGCTTTGTAAACAAGCCCCATAATCTTTTGTTCAAATTGAGGGCTCCCTAGCAAAATATCTGAAAGAGCCCGCAGAGCAGGAGGGAAGAGGGCTATAAGTGGGATTCCTTTTTCTCTGGGCCGCCATGTAATGCAGCAGTAGCTTAGGTAGAATTTGCACCACTGCTTTTGTGTGATCCATCAGAAGTACTTTGGATCACACCAAAGCTTAATGAAATACTGTGGTATGGAGAATGTGAGGGTAAACCTTCCCCCTCAGCACTCCACAATGACTTTTGAGCCTAATCTGATGTTACTTGCATAAAAAAGAAACCCATAGGACCTGCAGATACTGGAGACACCTGGTTAGTAGGGTGTTAAGGCCTACATTGGGCAGGAGCGTGCTGGAGAGACTAGACCCACAGCAGCAAGAAAGGTAGTGATGATAGGACCAAAGAAGAAAGCCAGACATGAAGTAGGAGTAAACCAGGTTAGCTATAACAAAACAGGCACAGGAATCAGAAGTGGAGGCAAAGCTGGAAATCTTGGCAGTGAGCGGAAGTCGAAACAATGCTTCACTGAACAATAAAGAAAGCTGGATTGGAGGTAGACACTGTACAGGCCCACCCAAAACTTGACTCAATTGTAGTTCAACTAGGAGGTAGGAATGGCTTCACCAGCTCTGCCCTCTTATTCCAAGATACGAGAATCTTCCCCCTGCCCCATTGCTAGGAGCAGCCACCTGTATGCTCTGTGGGCATAACTAAGGGACAAAACTATAACTGAAAGCAAGGATCCCAATGCCCCTAAATACAAAAACCAGAAAACAAAGGACAAAAAACATGTTTGAAGCTACAATGAGGGAATGGGATGGACTCTACTCCTCTGAAAAGCTACTCCTTCCTTCATGGGCCCTGCAACTTCACTGGGTGAGATGGAAGGTCATACTGGAAAAATTCCACCCATAAATGAACATGTGGGGGCGGGGGGTACAGTCTATCCAAAACCTCAAAAACAAATTGGAAAGAAAACCCAACAATGAAATTAAATGGGGACACTCTAAAAAGTTGCCGCCAAGATTTCCATCATACCCACAGAAGGGACAGATGGGGGAAATGTCTCATGTGATCCTATCTAAAAAACCTCTGGTGAGCACTGCTCCATGCACTATCTACAAGAACGGTCTCCAATGAATTTGTGAATTAGTATGGAGTCCTGAGACTCCCAGCAGAGACCCTCTTTGTCCCTCAAATGTTCCCTCCAGGCAGTGTCTGGGTCGAAGGTGAGGGTGAGGGTGAGGTAGTACACTATATGATCCACCAGCAGGTAGATATCCTTCCATGACACAGTGCATAAGGACCTCTAGGGAATTGCCTGCAGCCTACTAAAGTTATGAGGGTGCAAATGCTGAGGTGGAAAGGACACTCTAGATGGTAATCTAGGCCCCATATATAGAGCTGGAAAGATGGAGATCAAGGTCAAGCAGGGACGCCTGACCCTAAGAGCCCTCTTCATTAGGGCAGCTTGGCCATGAGATGAACAGATCTTGAGCTGCTGAAGGAACTTATTTGCAGCGGAAGGGTCGACCTTATCTTCCTGCTGGGCCAACTCTGAGGGTTCTGCCCACCACTGCTGTTGGTATTCCAGAAGGTCTCCAACCTTGGTGGCTCCAGCAAAGAAAAGCCAGGTGTTCACCAGAGGGTCCTTCAGCACCTTTACACCCAGAGAGGGCTTGTGGCAGAGGGACTCACTCACAAAGTTGTTTCCTGAGCCAGCTCCTTCACCATGGAAAGCATGTTCCAGGTCTTAAAAATTCTCAGAAGACTGGCAGCTGCAGCAGACCATGAGCATATCCTGCTGCATCAATGACAAAAAGTTTCCAATTGTACCACAGCTCACACATCTGAGAGAGGAAGAATGTCATCACGGTGTGCCATGGAGAGGGGAGTCTGCATACAGAAATCTCTGCAGGGCCTGAAGGTGGAGGGTGTGAACCTGACTCCTCAGGCATCCGAACCCTTACCTGCTCTCCCTTAAGGGGAGATTCAGGATGCCTTCAGAGACCCAGGGCCTTCTGCTGGTTTAGAATAAATCTAGTAGCTTCCTCTGAATCTTCCACAAGCTGATTCACCACCAAATGCCCTAGAAGGACACAGTCACAGCAGGCCTGACCATAATCTCAGGAAGCAATCTACCTTTTCCACTAGCTCTCACCAGTTGACAGAGACTGTGGCTTCTATAACAGAAAGGCAGACCTCTAAGTAATTCAGAGTTTCCCTGTCCCAGATAAAGGTCCCAAAAGGCCTAAGAATTTGACCTAGTTGATTTTGGAAGAAGATTCAGCTGAATAGATCCATTGGCAGGCACACATCCTCCCCCGATCTTCTAGGTCTTGAACAACAAGTACAACATCATTGGCATAGGCTGCATGTTGGATTCTCACAGCAGCAGTCTGATGAGATACCTGTGTAGAAGGAACAGGCATGTCTCAATGGCCAGCAGTATAGTTGCACAGACCGAGCAGCCCTTGCATGCTCCTGCACCAAAGGGGCTAGCAACACCCCCAAGAACCAGTTAACCTTGACAAGGCACTCTAAGCCAAGTAAAGGAGATGGAGAAGGGCCTAAAAACAGGGGTCTAACCCAAATGTTTGCAAGGTACCCATGAGGTCATGAAGTATGGTGATCTACCTGATCCAACACCAAAAAGGTCAACAACAGATCATCCTTATAAATATAATGAATTAAGCCCTGGACCAAAAAGATTATCACAAATAATCCAGCCCGGGATCATGCAAGACTGGTGGGGTGGATCACTTCTGCCAGTACAGTGGCTAGCTACTGTAATAGTGCCTTGGCTAGAAACTACAAAGAGCAGGGAGATTGGATGCCAGTTCCAAATGTCCTAGGGGTCTCCCCCTTTAGGCAGGAGGGCCAGCACTGTGCAATGGCAGTAAATCAGTGACCCTACCATTTCCAGGCCTTTGTTTGGGACCCAGAGGGCACTGGGCTCAAGTAGGTCAAAAAACTGACAGAAAAATTCCTTCATCAACCCACTGATCTCCGGGGACTTCCCACATGACATGTGGTTGAGGGTGGCAGAGAGATCAACCAGATTCAGGGGCTACTTTTATGACCCTCACTGATGACAGGAAGCCCCTCTTACAGGATTTTGAAAGTGTGTGGTCAGCTGGGTGCAGAGAGAAGAAGAGGAATAGAAGATCCAAGCTTTCATCCTAATCTTCAACTGGTCTGTGAAGGGAATGCCATTTACATCCAGCAAGCACACTATCTGCTTCTTGCACACTTTCCTCTACACCAGCTTGAAGAATAAATGTGAGTCATAATCTAGCTCCCGCAAGAATTGAATCCATGACCTTGGGTAGGTCTTAAAGCCTCACTGTTCTTCAAGGGCATGGAGGAGATGAGGGCATGCTTCTTCTTCACATACTCAAGTTGCAGGTCCTCATACTGGGTCCCAGAGAGTAGGGTCTCAAGGTTGAGCATGTGCTGCGAAAGCTGCTCAACTAGGCAACAGCATTCTCCATTGACACCACTAGCATACCACTGACAGACAAGCTGGAGAAGAACCCTTCATTACCCCACTAACTGTGGAGAGGTTGGTCTCCAGAATTCCTGGTTTGCTCTGACAAACCCCTCTTCCTGGATGAAGGAGTTGTTGAAATGCTAGTGGGTGGCAGAAGGTTTGACTGGGTTGAACCTCACCTTCATAGTCACAGCATTGTGATCCAAACAACTGCCATGTTCGCCACACTCTACAGGGCTCTTAGCATTAAGAAGTAGCTAAAATGCTACAGGTCAGACTGGGAGTGGGAGATACCATCCTGCTTTGCCTGAACACGTGTAAGTTGGCTGCTTTCCACAGATGCTGCCCATGCCAGACATTGATCAGTAAGTAAAAGCAAACAGCTCCCCCTAAGATATCCACCAAGGGGTAGGCCTTGCCAACTCCTCACCAGGATCTAGGGTCTCCAGATAGACCAACAACTGGTGAAAGAAGGCTGGCTCCCTGAGCTGGTTTACTTGAAAATACAAATTCATCAAATTAATCATGCAGCTGTCCACAAAATCAATATGGAGGTAAAGCATCTGGCTTGGCACCATGGATCGGGCATGACATATCTCCTATTTCAGGGATCGACTAAACAAAATGGCCATCTTACTACTCATTCCTATGATATGGTTTAGGATTACCTCGCTGCCCCACTCCAGAAGCCAAGAAGCTTCCAAGTCTGGAATGCTGTAGGTCTCCTGTGAAAAGGATACCAAAGTACTCTTTTGTTTTTAGGAATGAAAGCACCCTGCAAAGACCTTTCCTGCAGCTGTTAACATTAAAGGTGAGGAACACCAAAGCCATGTTTGTCAAGTTCTGGGCCTAGGCATCAGTGCCATCCATTACAGAGCCCCCTAATGCCTGCAAGGTTCCAAAACCTCAATGATCCTACTACAGGGGCAAGGAGACATTCTCTGGGATGCCCTCTCTAGATGTTGCAGTCCCCCCAGGGGCATGTTTGCCAACCTGATCTGGTTATCTTTTCTTCCTTTAGATGACCACCTCAAGGAGGAGGTAGAGGGTCTAGAGCCCTGGGACTATATGTTCACTCCAGGCCCTATTTTCTTGACCTATCTCTATCATATTCATACCTTCCTCCTCTGCCCACCCTCTCCTAGGGATAGAGCCCTCTCTGTACCCAGAGACAGGCCTCGGGCATGTTATTCCCTGTCCTAGGGTGAACACCAGGGTTGGAGAGTTCATTCCTGTTCCCATTCCCATTCCTCTAGATACCAATCCCTAGGGGTGGGTGGGCAGTCCCCCCAGGTGCATGTTTGCCAGCCTCATCTGGCCATCTTTGCTTCCTTCAGATGACCACCTCAAGGAGGAGGTAGAGGGTCAAGAGGCATGTTCACCCCATTGGAAGTCTACAGAAGTGTCAATGGCTACCAGGCATGTGGAAAAGGAGCACCAGTCTTGCATGATCCTGCTCTCCCTCAGGAGCTTCTTCTTCCCCTGCTTCACTGTAAAGGACAGTTCTGGGGTCCTTAGGGGAAGACAGAGCCTCTCCTGAGCCCTGTAGCTCTGGTTTCTCCTTGGATGACAGCTGGACCCTATTGTCTTCCACCCTTGGGCTCTCTAACCATGCATACCCTGAAACTATTAGTTGGGGAAGAGAGGGGGGAGGGGACTCTTGGGCTTGTTTCTGTGCGATTACCCGATTCTCTACCTGGACAACAAGACTAGGTACTAAGTGTCTATCTCCACCTCATGCCTCCATGGACTTCGCTGCTTCCACAGATCTGAAGAGAAGGAAGGTACCTCTTGGGCAGGATTAGGGATAGAGGAGTCACCCAAGAGTGATAACAGAGAGAGAAGTGCCTTTTCAAAGTCCATCATCATATGATCACTGTGTCTTCATCTCAGTGTAGGGGTAGGGTTGTCAGAATCTCCTCTAGGTGTTCTGGAAGCTGCCACAAGCACCCTTTGCTATCCCTTGTATACTGTCCCTTGGAGGAAGAGGTGGAACCTCTGACGAAGGAGTGGGATCTTCCTCCATCTCTTTCTACCTGCCTGTGGAAACAGAGAAGGGCAGATAGTGGAGTCCCTGAAATGAAATATCTGGAGACGCTTCTATCTCTCCCAATCCTGCTCCCAAGGTAAAATCAGGTGAGACCGTTTACCACATGCATTAAAAGAAGCCAATCCTTGAGCCACACCCCCTATTCTTTGCCTCATGAAGAGCATCAATCTGCAATTGGCATCACTCCAGCTCTGGTGACCTCTTATATAAGTGCCCTCTCTATTTATACCTAAATGGTTTAATTAAAGACTGTTTTTTTACAGACCTAAATTAAACCACTTAGCCATATGGATAACTACTGAATGTTGCCACTATGTGGCCAATTTTACAAAGGGCATATGTCAAGTTATGTCCAATTTAGGTGCTTAAGTCCCTATTTTAAAGGCTTACGCAAGTGAATGAGCACTTATGCGTGTACTTTGGTTTGTCACTATCTGTAAGTGCACACATAAGTCCCATTGTGCATATTTTCAGTAGGAGTGTGAACAGGAGCAGAGCTTGGGGTAGAGTGTAGGCGGACCCTAAATTTAAGCATCTAGGTTATAGAATACTATGGTTTATGTGTGTTTCAGCTCAATCTAGGTGCTTTTAACTACAACTGCTCTAGTGCAGGTATAACTGCTGCGACTAGGTTGAGGTGCATCAGTCCACCCATATTTTTAAAACCGAGGCGCATGCATGCTTCACTTTATAAAATATACCCCAAAAACGCGCATTAACTGCATGGAAGTTTATCAAATTACCCACTCTATATTTGCCTCAGCTTCCTATTCATTTCCACATACAGTTCAAACTTGTCCTACTGACCTACGAGTGCATGGATTCTAAAACTTTGCATTACTTCTCCTTTCTTCTCTCGCCCTACACCCCCTCATTGGTAACTCCATGCATCAGGTACATCGCTTTTATTTGAGTCCTTCTCTTCTGTAACTCTAGGGTCAGTTTCTTCCACCTTGCTGTTCCATACATCTGGAATAGACTTCTTGAGTCATTTTGTCAGGCTCCATCTCTAATCCTATTCTAATCCAGGCTAAAAACCCACCTTTTAAGGCTACTTTTCGATCCTACTCACCCCCCCCCCCCCCTCTTTGCTTCTACTTAGGACCCTTGTAGTTTTGTTTCCTTATAATGAAACTCCCTAGTCCTTTGTTAGCTCTGGTTGTCTGTCTTGAGTAGGTTTAATCTCGTTTGAGCAGGATCTGTCTCTTTTACATGTATATGTACAGCAGTGTAAATACCTAGTAGCAATATATAAATAATAAGTAGTAGTAGTAGTAGGTTGATGCTGTGGCTGTTAGAGGGATTTTCACTGCACTATCCATGATACTGCTGTTGAAAAGCCATGGATAGCAGATTTATACAAATAGGAGCAGTCACTAACGAGGTGATGTCATAAACATTTTACATGCATAAACTTAGGTCATGCCTAAAAGTATGTGAATGTATTTGGAGAGTAGGCATGCTCAGGGGAAAGGTTTGGATGGGGCATAGGTGGAGTCACCATTTACATGTGTATTTTATGAAATGTGTTCATACATGCATACTTTACATTCTAAATTTGCTCCTAAGAGGGCGTAGATGTCAGAACCCACAATCTATTTCTGCAGGATTTCTGCTAGTATTTTATAAAGACACCTTCCTCTATTTCCAAAACTAGGCACCCTGTTATAAAATTACTCTCTAAATGTATACATCCATTGAATATTGACCTGAAAGATACTATAAAACGGTTTCATCTTCAAATACCTCCTTCTGCTCCATGACTACTCTGCTTAGTTGAGATAATTAACTTGATTTTAAAAATGATCAGAATCTCATGCATCATGCAAATAACTCCATGGTACCACTTGGAAAATCCTGGGATTAGTCAAGTCCAAATGTTCATGTAATTCCCGAGGCAAATTGCTCAACTGATCAGAGGTCAACACCCAAAACTCTGAGAGGTTGATATCCTAGGCTACTGATTTTCCAACTCCAATAGAAAATATGAAGAGACTGTAATAACTAAAACAATAACTTTTTATACCACACAGATAATAAAGACTCTCAGCTTCAATAGCAAAATTACATATTTTAAATTGCCAGCTGCATAGTACAGTACATTAGAATAGATGACCAGAAATGTTGCATATCACATACTGCACATGTACAGAAAATCACGATGGCAGTAACCGAGGTAGGTTGGACACGGTGCTCCATGCCCCCTCCCACCATCCACAACCATCCCTCTCCCTCCCATTTGGCCCCGCCCCCTTTACCCACAAACTACACACACAAAACCGTTCTTAGGAAAACAACTGGTCGCAGCTTTATTAACCTTTATAACATATCGAACATTACATTCCAAGAATAATCTTAACAATCCAAATAGTGGAACAATGTCTCACCAGCCTTGCAATTAGCAAGGTGACATCTCTTCCGCTTCTGCCGCTGTCATGCCAACAACAAGCTTCCTACCCCCCTTTTCCCCTACCTCGCCATGTAATTAGCAAAAGTCGACCAGGAGTTGTCCAGGTCGGGGGCATCCCACCCCCGTCCCAAGTATAGCCTAAGGCTCCAGACCCCAGAAACCTCCGGGATCCCGCCACCGGCACAGGTGACATCAATGTCCCTGCACTGCCCCCCAACCACCAAGCTGCCACCAGCGAGCATCCCGCCAAACCACACATTCCAAGGCCTCCTGCCAGTCATTCAGGAGCAAATCCACACCCACTGGGGATAAGTGCACTTCATCCCGCCTATATAACCCCGCACAATCAATCTCTACCCAGGAATACATGATTTGATAACCTCCTTGCTCACAGACCCAACGACCAATCTGGCGATTAATTTTTGTCAATCCCCGCGACCAACGCCGTTGGTCCCAGCATGCAGGCCTTGGAATGATATCCGACCACATTAACACTATGCCATGGAACATTCACAGAACTACAGTGAGATCCCTCTTCACCACTCTTATCAATTGCTTGCATGTCCATGATACCAGGTCGTTGCCTCCCAAATGTAGCAGTATCAATGCAGGCTTACTCCTTACTCACTCATGGTGCCGAAGCAAAGGCATAAGCTGTGTCCAATGGAGACCACGCTCGCCCAGCCATAAAAAGGACACCACAGCAGGATCAAGTCCCAGATTAGGCCCCACCGGCCACACCGCTGCTCGCTGACCAGCCCAATAAACAAAGGAATGACCCAGCAGCCCCGAGGACTCTGTTCCCCATCTGAAAAAGAAAATACCAGTTAGTATCCATAGATTGCCATTCCCTTCCCTCACTCAAAGATGAACATAGCCCAGAAATGCCTGAGAACGCCATCTGCCGATGCTTTGTATCTCTTGTTCAGGCAATCCTGTCGCAGCCACACTAGTTGCTGTGCCAATGCGGAAGGAGTGTGCGGCAAACTGGCACGGGTCTTCGCCTATGTGCTGCAGCACTATCCTCAGCACTGCTGAAACTTGAAAGCGCGTCAACAGCCGTGAATCCTCATGCATGAAGAGCCATCCATCTGGAGCAGGACGCAACCACAAGTACACCCTCAATGTGGCCACCGGGCATGTTGACAGGCCAGAAATCTCCTTCAAGACCGCCCACAACCTTTTCCTTGCTGTTCCATCTTAAATTTAGCTAAAAGGACCCGTAGCTGCCCTTCCTCAACCCGCACATGCTGGCGCTGCATACTGCCACCATCCACAGACCTGCTGGAGTTTGCTACCAACTCACCAATACGGAAAGCGCCGAAAAATGCCAGACAAAAAACTGCCCAGAACAGGGTGGCTTCATACTGTGACACCGCCACCATGGGTAAGGCAGCGCAGAGTCTCACGAGCAATTCATGTGTAATCGGCCGACTGAAGTCATGAGGTGTTGGCCTCGAATGCACCCACCCCTGTAGCAGCCTGCGGACTAGGAATCCTCCCGCTGAGGAGTCCCATCCCACTGCTCTAGCAAAAAAGGAAAAGCCCACTAAGTGGGTACGCACTGATGATCTGGAGACTCCTTTTTCTTTGGCATCAACTACATATTATCCCATCAACTGATCAGACACCAAACCAGGCTGCCATCCATGGGCAACCAAAAATTCAACAACTTTGTCGCAACCTCGCCAATATGCTGACCAGGTTGCCGTCGACACCGAACTCCGCAGTAAATTCAGCATCTGCCTTGGTCAACGTTCCATAATTTCTCTGGGACCGCGAATCCCTCTGTGTCCGCTTCTGGTGCCAAAGTCCGAAACCGGTCCCACTTGAAACGGGAAAGAGTGTCAGCAATATCTTTAGTACATCCCGGGATATGCCGGACCTTTACAGACACATTCAGAAGCAAACATGCTAATACCACCTCCCTCATTAACGCCGCCACCTGAACACATCGTGGTGTGTAATGATTAATCACACTGACCACTGCTGCATTATCACACCACCACACCACCCTGCGGTTGCGAAGCCTATCGGGCCACAACTCCAATGCCACTAAAATGGGAAACAGTTCCAGGAAGGTTATGTTGCTGGTTAGACTAAATTCGCGCCACGACTGCGGCCAGCTATCAGCACACCACGCCCCCACAAAATAAATTCCCAAACCTATACCCCCTGCTGCATCCATGTATAGCTGCAAATCTGCACTGGAGATCTCGGCCTCCATCATCACCGACGTCCCGTTAAAGTCTTTCAAAAAGACATCCCAGATCCGCAAATCAGCCCGCATAACCTTTGAGACTTCAATACGGTGATACGTTTTACGCACTCCAGATGTTGATGCCGCCAGCTGACGCAGAAATACCCGGCTCATCGGGATGACCCTGCACACGAAATTCAGAGAGCCTATCAAAGCCTGCATCTCCCTCAACGTTAACTTAGTGGAAGCAAACACTTTAGCGACCAACACCCGCAATCTCGACACCTTCTCTAGAGGAAGACGAGCCACCATCTCCACCGAATCTAACTCCACTCCCAAAAAAGGTGATCCTCGTCAACGGGCCTTCTGTCTTACCCACCGCCAATGGCACACCCAATTCGCGAGACAATTCCACAAAACCTTCCAAGAGCTCAAGGCACCCCACTGACTGTGCTGTTCAACGAACAAAAGTCATCTAGAAAATGATCAACATTCGCACAGTCTACCTTCTGGACCAACGCCCACTGCAGGAAAGTACTGAATTTCTCAAAGTAGGTGCAAGAAACAGAGCAGCCCATAGGCATGCATTTGTCAAAATAAATTCCATCCTCAAAGCAGAAACCTAGCAAATGAAACACTGACGGGTGCACTGGCAGCAAACGAAAAGCTGACTCAATATCTACTTGCTCACAGACCCAACGGCCATCAATGCCTTGTGACCAGATTTTCTAACCAAATCAACCGCCCTATCAAACGAAGCATAGCGAACCGTACACAACTCCCGAGGGATGTGATTGTTTACCGATGCTCCCAACGGCAAAGACAAGTTATGAATCAGCCGGAACTTCCCTGGTTCTTTCTTAGGTATGATTCCCAAAGGTGATACCACCAAATTCGGGAAAGGCTGCTCCATAAATGGGCCCGCAATTCTGCCTAAATCTAGCTCTACTGTCAACTTATTCCTCACTATGGTTGCAAAGCGCCGAACCGAGGGCAAGTTTCGCGCCTTAGACCCTAAAACATTTCTGTGTACTGGTATAACGAAACCCCACTATAACCCCAACTCTAATACCTCCTTATCACCCTGCTTCGGGTATTGTCGAAGCAAAGTCCTTATGAATACATCGTTATTGCTTGGAGACTGGCACAGGGGCCAAAGAGACCCCTTTTTTAATGCATTTTGCAGCTGAGTGTCCTCTGCTACAGACTGAGCACACACGTCGGAATTTGCAGTCAGGAAATGGACAAGAGGACTTGTTAAACTTCTAGCACACATCACCTGCTCCGTTCCCCCATCTCTGCTGCAGCATGGCTCCTCTGCACGAAAGGAACGACCCCCACCTGCATTGGCCACTGTCCCCCTTTTGCCCCACCAATCCCCCAGAACCTGCTCTGGCTGACATCTGCATCAGCCAAAGGTTGATATCCTGCGTGCCCCACGACAATAATTTGTTCTCCTCCATTTTGTCCCGAAACTTCTCATCATAATTTAACCATGCCCATCCATTGTGGGTCTGTGAAGCCTGCAGAATTTAATCCGCGTACACCAGCAACATCCCATAATGCTCAAGATAGTGATGACCCCATACACTTGCTAAGCGCAAAAAGGCTCTCGTCCAGTTTGCCACGTTACGTGAGACCTTTTTGATTTGGCCCGCCTTCTCGTCTTCTTTCCTCTTTTTCTTACTCTCACCTGACTGCTTGCTGCCTTCAAGCAGGTGGAAAATATCTATATATCGCTGCTTCCTAATCTTACGGCGCAAATTCTTCGGAACTCCCTCCCATACTTCGAAAAAGATGCTAATGTAGGAGCTCCGCCCCCTAACCTGTTCACCGCCCCCACACTATTACTTACCACCTGCCCCGCGCATTCAGCTCTCGATGACGATGACAAAGAGTCGGCGGAGGAGGAGCAGGATGACTCCGAGCCATGACGCCATCGACAGGAATGCTTCCTTTTCTTGCACGCTTTACCCCCCAGTCCCTCCCGCGAGCTACTCCACTCTAACACCTCTCCATGTTTGGCCTGCAACTCACCTGCCGCCACTATATCCATCTCCAATGCTGCCGTTGGACAAGTTGTAGACTGGCAGACATCCTTGTCTCGCTGATGTAGCCCGTCTCTTCTCACGTTGGTAGCCTCCTCCGAAAAGCTCCGCCTTGCCATTATTCTTACATCCAAGCTCTCAGCTCCCAATTGGCCTCCCACTCCATATCCCGCAGTATGCTGATTAATTGCCGGTGCCTGTGGAGACATAAAAGGAAAAACAGGGGGGGGCGACTACCGGAGACCACGAAGGTTGCCAGGCCCCCAACCACTCAGCCCTGGATGGACCTTGGCCCCCCCCCCCCCAAGGAGTGTTCCCATGATCCAGGTCCCCCTACCGGCATATAACTTCCTTGATTTGCCGGCCAGCCCACAGGGGAGGATATACTTTGCCATCCCAAACTGGGGGCCTCTTGAACAGGCATGACCCTACCCCCACTACCCAAATCCCCCCCCCCCCAGCAGGTATGCATAGATTCCAACTGCCCTCACTCTGTTCCTCTTCCACTGGGGTTCTCTGCTGCTCTTTTCAAGCTACTAACACCTGGTCCCCCACTGTGTGAGGCATTAGCATCGTCCGCTACGCCACCACTCCCCCTCTCAGGGCCCCTAACCCACAAAACGCCAGGACGCGACCCCAGCTCGCCTCTGATTGGCCCATCCTGTCCCCAAGCCCAAGCCCCACGAGACCTAACTCTGCTCCTACCTATTTTGCGTAGAGCTATTGACCCTCCTCACCCTCTTACAGGCCCCTTAGCTCTTGCGGAGTCCCAACATGAGGCCACAAGACCCAACTGACCCCTCACCCCTACCAAACTCTCCACCTCCCCTGAATTCCCCTCAGCCACACCACTTGGAACTCGTCCCTCCAAGTCCACAAGGGAATGGAAGACACGCTGTCCTGAGGTTCTACCCGCCCTGCCAGGCCCTCCAACCTGGCCCTGCCGGCCCCTATGTGGAGGCATTAGGCTAGAGTTTTAAATCCCTTCCCTCCCAAAATAAAGGGCAAGGCCTTCCTTCCCAAGCAATGGGGGTTAAGTGACTTGCCCAAGGCTACAAGGAGTGCTAGTGGGAATTTGACCCTAGTCCTTTGGTCACCAAACAGTGCTCTGACCCCTATGCTACTTAAAAAGGAGCATGTGAGAATGAAACCGCACACTGAAGAGTCCAAACACAGCTCACCAATAGCAATACTAAACCCCCAAGCCAACTCCACACTCTCCACTTGCTTTTTTCTATATTATTATTATTATTATTAATATATATATATATATTTTTTTTTTATTACCCGCATGTCCCAATTTGTAATAACACTTTCCTTTCTGACCAGGAAGCCTTCACCATGGCTGCATGCTGCCCTCCTCAAGTTTGCCTGGAAATACTGTGAAAGAGGGGGCCTGCCTCAATTCCCCGAAAGCGCCGAAGTCAACGAACTGGCTCCGCAGCACTGCGATACTCCCACCGGCACCTGTCTTCTCTGTCCGGCTCCTCTGCCCTCGATACTGCCACTGCCGCGGGCTTCCTTTATCATCAGCCACAATTTTTCAGCAAAGTTTTATTCCAGCCACGCAGCCGGAGCCGGCACCTGGAGCCTTGAAAGTGAACATAAGAACATAAGAACATAAGATATGCCATACTGGGTCAGACCAAGGTCCATCAAGCCCAGTATTCTGTTTCCAACAGTGGCCAATCTAGGTCATACGTACCTAGCAGTTTCCCCAAGGAACACAGGTTCCACAATGCTTGTATTGGTTCAAGCATTGATATCCTGGGTCCCTTCTTAATAATGGTTTATGGACCTTTCCTCCAGGAACTTGTCCAAACCTTTTTTAAACCCAGCTACACTAACAGCCTTTACTACATCCTCCGGTAACAAATTCCAGAGTTTGATTACACGTTGAGTGAAAAAATATTTTCTTTTATTAGTCTTAAATAGTTTACCCTGTAGCTTCATTGCATGTCCCCTAGTGCAGAGGAGCAGGCGGACCATTGTGGATGCCTGGCTCATCCAGCCACTCCTCTCACCTCATTGGTTCCCCCTCGCTCATGCACATGGGTGGAGCCAATAAGTACAAAATACACCTCTTCGCCTCATCCCGCTGCTGCCACCACAGCCAACGGCCGCGTGCAGGATCCCCGCACCTGGCCAAACACCCGGTTACGAGTGGCCACTGGAACCCTGCCCCGCGGCCTTGCACTTCCAATGGAGGTATTACAGAAATAATATTTTATCATAAAATTTGTGAACATGAAAAAGACTTGTTCCCACATCTTTGAAAGAGATAATGTGGATCTAGGGCAGTTGAAGATATATATTAGTTTGAAGTATGTTTTGTACTCCTAAACAATGAAATAACTTCTCTGAATCATTTGTCTATCTTATTCCCATCCTCTCTTTCTACCATTAACAGATATAAAAGAGTAATGAAATATATGCAAAAAAAAATCTGCAAGTTATTTTCATCCCTTGAAACATTTCTAGAACTGGGGGGAAGGGGGAAATCAATGAAATATGATGAAACCATATGCTCATTATTTCAAAAGATGCTGGCTGCTTCAGGGAATATCCAGAAGATTTATTAATTCTACAAGTACTGCTCATTAAGTGTTGGTTATCTTCATACCTCTCATCCTCACCAAAGACTCCATGACAGAAAACAACCCTATGGAGTTCACTGCAACATTTCATCTTAGTGTTATCTCCAGCATCCTTTAAGGACTGAGGAGACAATCACGTAAACTACATTGACACTGCTGAAGGATTAGCAAATAACCATTGTTCCAAAGCAGGTACATAAAATAGGTAAAGCCTGTAAATCTCAAAGGAGAGTTATGTCTTCATAGATTGACTCTTTGTGCTATTTGCCATATGTGCATTTAATTGAGTTTGCTAGTTTCATAGCATAGTGCCATATGGACAGTCTACCGTGTGGTAGAAAACAAAGTTTGTTGCGCTCTCATTTGTCAAAGCCAAAGAATTTCAGTTTATTTTTCTCTTAGTAGCATGTAGGTCAGCAAGGAAGTGAAGTAAGCCAAACTTGAACTGCATTTATTTTTATTTAAAAGCATATCAACTCTTTGAACTTTTACATGGATATATATTTCTTAGATTTCCTATCTAGAATTATGTACTTTGATGCTGAGATAGTGAATTTAAATTTGTGGACCCAGTATTCAAAAATACCTAGCTGGTTAGCAGGAGCTGCTAACCGGCTGGTCCTAACGAGCCCAATATATAGCAGTACTATTTGTATAGTGTCGCTGAATATGTCCTCTGATTGCTGTGGCACTACTCAGATAATGCTGGGACAGTCTGTGGGCAGAGCAGAGGATATGGTACTTATATGGCTAGCAACAATTTGCAGTGTTACTATCTCAATAAGTATCTGCATACCTTAGGCCAGGTAAAAAGCGTCTAGAAAAAAATACTCTTTCTACATCTAGTGCAATTTTTCAAATATACCAATGTCCTTCATCTGCATCAGATTGGATTCCTTCCTTTTTATAGTTCTGAAACTATCTTATTTAGCCTAACACATTTGATCCATATTCATTTAAATGAAGGAAAGGTGCACTTAATAATATCATTCAATTTGACTGCCTCTTTCAATATGGTTGACCATACAATATTTTACTCTAACAGTGCCTCTACAACCTTGATTTTCAGGAAATGGTTCCATTCATATATCTCTGAGAGATCCTTCTCAGTTACTTGGAACAAGAAGTCTTCTACTTCTAAAACATCATCTTGTGAAGTTCCACAAGGCTTGATCCTTGCCCCAACAATGTTTAATTTTTTATATCTCCTTTTGCTCTAATAGCACAAGACTTTGTCTTCTCTCTATTTCTATATGCTGATGATATTCAGCTCATGGTCACTACTGACTAATATAAGGTACAATTTTTTTCAGGATATTTCAGCTGAATTTATGCAACTAACAAATTGCTTCCTAGGAAATAGACTTTTACTAAACACCAAAAAGACAGAAGCCATAATCTTGAGAATTAATGATTCCTCTCGATCTATTTCTCCTTCATTTGATGACCAGCTCGTCCCAATTACTCCTTCTACAAAAGTTCTAAGGTAATCATAGACATATTTCAAACACTGTGAAGAGTTGTTTCTTTTTTTAACTTAAATTTTATTGATTGTTAGTATCTTGTACTGTCTTTGCAACGTTCAATCACAATAAGAATAGTAATATACACCCCACCCACCAACCCCACCCATGCTATCTCCAGCTCTTCTCTCCATACCACTTCCCTTATCCCCTATCCCTCCCCTCCTACTCCTCCCACCCCCACTCCTTCCTCCTTGGCAGCATCAACACTCATAATCGCCACATTCTTCTTACATTTCCCCATCTGTTACTCTTACATGCCATAAATGTACTCCTCTGATATACAGTCTACTAACAATATTCAAAATTCTTGGAGTTGAACTGCTTCTCTGTCCCTTTGCCATTTCCATTCAAGCAGCAAGCATCACATACACAGCCAACCTTATCACAACTTTATTCCCTTCCTCCTCCCAAAGATTCAACAACACACCCACCAGATCCATTTCCAAAGAAACACACGCTATTTCTTTAAACAGTTTCCCTACCCCTTGCCAACACTGTTGCACCAATGGGCAGTGCTACCACATATGCATATAAACTCCTTTCATCCCTTTCATCCTACTCCCCTTCCAACACAGCTAACTGCCTTCCTTACTCCATTTACCAATTCTAACCGGGGTTAAATACATCTGGTACAACATTTTATAACAGTGTTCTTGCATTGCCACGGAGGCTATCCCCTCCCCCGCCCCATCAAAAACCCTTTTCTGTTTCTCTTCCCCCCATTCCCCTCCCAAATCCTTCTCCTGTGCTTCCATAAACCTTTCTCATCCTCCATCCTCTCCCAGCATTCCAAAAAGTCATGATAGCCTCCCCTTTGAACCATAGCAGGATTGATATACCTTCTCAAACATCGTTTCATGTTTACAGAACCCTCCTGACCTCAACTGACCCTTAAGAAAGTGGACAGCTTGCAAACAAGAATATCTGTTCACCTTTCTAATCCAAACTCCTCTCTTAAAGAATCCTTCCCATCATCCTGTATCAATTGACTCCAATAACACAGATCCCATCCCACCCACAGCTCAGAAGACTTAGACTCTCTCCCCAAAGCAAATTCCCCACAACTTTGAATCTCCCGCATCTTCAACCCATTCCCCTCCTCAAACAATTGCCCTTTCACTCTCCTCCACACCTTGCAAGTGTTCCCAATAATTGGATGGTCCCCCATTCTCAATTACACCCTTCCCTGCCTCCCCATAACAGATCCTCCAGAAGACAATCCCACACAACTCCCTGTTCTATCCATACCAACTGCTTCCCTTCTATCCCCACTCTCCAATCCAGTACTACTCCTACCTGTGCAGCTTATCAATACTCCCATAAATACAGAACTCCTAAAACCCCTTCTGCCCTTCTCCTATGCATAACCCTCTTTTTTACCTTTGGCAGTTTCCTCATCCAAATAAAAGAGAAGATCCTCTTTTGAAGTCTCTTTACCACCATCTCTGATACCTCAAACTGAAGAGACATAAACAAAAACAGAATCCGGGGAAAATATTCATTTTTACTATGGACATCCTCCCCACCCAACTAAAGTAAGGTCTATCCCATTGCTCCAAATCCCTAAAAATTGTTCAACTTGAGGGATCATAGTTCAACTTAACCAATTCCCCCAAATACCTCACAACCTGCAGCCCCAAATACATAATTGACCCCTAACTCATTGAAAAGGGAACACTGCCCTCACATGTCTCTCTAGATGGGGATCAAATTCCAGTTTCAACACCTCATTTTTTCGAACATTGATCTTGTACCCTGTCACCTTACTATACCCCATAATTTCTTTTATCAGATTAGGTAAAGTCACCAAAGGCTGCCCCACCATGCAATGCCACTTTAGAGTCCTTAGCCCACACCTTCATGCCCGATATTTACATTCACTCAAACTGCTTCCGCCAATGGTTCTAGGATCATTGCAAACAATAAGGGTGAAAGGGAGCACCCCCGTCTGGTATCCCTTTCCAATACAAATTCTTTCAAATACTTCCTATTTATATGTAAATTGCCCTCAAACACCCAATAAACGTATCCCCTACCCCCATTTGCCATAGAACTTGAAACATAAAACTCCACTCTACCCTATCAAATGTTTTTTCAACGTCCAACAACGCCAACACCAATGGTACATTTTCCTTCTGGGCCACCCAAATTAAATTGAGGAGTTTCCGAATATTATCACTCCTACACCAAATATGGCAGATGCACCTGTAGCCCATTGGCCAATATATTTGCCAGTATTTTGGCAGCAGTATTGATGAAGGATATTGGTTGGTATGAACCACAAATTGAGTTATCCTAACTGGGTTTTGGTAAAACCATGATGCCAGCCACTGCTGTAGAATCCAGAAAATCCCTCTATCTCCCAGACCACCTTATTAAACATTTCAACCAAGAATCCTCCCACCTCTGAGCTAAACCTCTTATAGAATTTAGCCATCAGCCTGTCAAGACTGGCGCCTTCCCTTCTTTCAGCAATAACTTGCAACACTTCCTGCAACTCAATATTCTTATCTAACATCCCCACTTCCCCTCCTGGACCTTATTCAACCTAACCCTCCCCAGGAAGTCCTTAGCATCTTCTTCTCCCCCAGAGACTTCTGAAGTATACAACTTCCAGTAATATTTACAAAATTTCCACTCCCCAAACTCCATTTCTCCCTGCTCATTTCTAATCTTTATTATATGATTTTTAACCCTCCTAGCCCTAAGCTTATTTGCCTAGAACCTCCCCATTTTATTATTACATTTAAAATGTTGCTGTTTCAATTTTGCTTGTTGATATGCCCATTCCCCCACCTTTAAATCCCTTAACGTCCCCCTTACCCTCTCAATTTTCCATAATACCCCCTTCGCCCAGATAACCTTATGCTCATCCCACAAATGTTTTAACCTCTTTTCCAACATTGCCTCCCGCCTATTCTGTTTCCTTTTTCTGGGCTACCAAAGAAACAAACCATCCCCTAACAAATGCCTTAAAACTATCCCAATTAATCTGATCTAAGTCCACTTCCAGAACCTGTGATTATTAAAAGCATAGTGATCCTGCTATAAGAATTATGCAGATGCGAATAAAAGGTATACTCCCTCCTACCCCTCCTGATATCAATAATCCACAGGGACCCATCATTTTCTTAAACTGTAGGCTATGATTAAACCTCCCACATCCCTCCTTCCGAAATTATCCACCTGCAGATATACAGTTAAATTAAAATCCCCTTCCATTACTATCGGACAAGGCCTCTTCCAACCATCCTGTAACATTCTCTCAAATATTGCCCTTAACCCTCATTCGGGGCTTACATGCAGACCACCACCATCTATTTTCCCACACCAGATCATGAATCTCCCCCTCACTGTCTCTTATCATCCCCTTCTCCTCCACCATCTTCTTTTTGGAAATGAGAATCCCTACCCTCTCTTTTCTTAGAACCCCCCTTTTAGCAGCTAGATGCACCCAAGGATACCTCTCAGATCTCAACCATCCTTTCTGCTTCATTTGCAAATGTGTTTCTGATATGAAAATGCTATCAGCTCTCATCCTCTCACCTTTCCTAGCCAAGCTCTTCCTCTTCTACCAGGCCTTTACATTGAGGGACATAAACACTTTCCCCCATCCCCCTTTTAACCCCCATGGTGCCTTATATCCCCCCTTTAATGCTTTTCAAAAAACTCACTCTATAACCCTTATCCCCCCCAACCAACCCTATACCCCTCCCCCATAAACCTCCTTCCATTGGTCAAAAATGACCAGCCCTTATGGAGAAGTGACCCCTCCGAGCCCAATACCCTACTCTCAGCCATCCAACATCTTCTCTCATCCATGCTGCCACCCAGCCACTCTATCACACCATCCCCTCCTCCCTTCCATCTCATACTCCTCCCCGCCCAAAAAAATATGCAACCCTTTACACTCTCCCCTATTTTCCACCCTTTCTACTCTCCATTCACCTCCACCCTCACACACTCCCCCATCAATCATACTCATTCAGCCACACACTCTTCAACAAAGTTTAATGCAGGCAAGAAAGCAAGAAGCAGTCCTGATCCAAACTTCAAGTCTTTCAAGTGTCCGATCCACTCCAGCCAGTCTTCTTTTGCTTGGTCTTGTTCTGTCTGTTCAGTTGATCCACTCTCTATCATTTCTGCTTTATTCCTGTGGAAGATCACTGACCACGTCTTTCATCTCCACATCTCATCCCCACGGGTATGCAGGGGAACACTGGGCCGTATCACATGCCACCTACTTTAGATACAATTTTAGAAAATGCTTGGGAGGAGCCTGCTGTCTTGGTTCCGATGACATAGAAAAGTGTGGGAGGAAAGTTCTGGAAGCTAGATTTAGGCTTTTAGGTAAAAAGTTGAAATTCAGAACTTCCAAGCTAGCAAAGATGCTTCCTGTTCCATGTGCACGACCCAAAAAGCAGACAGAGCTCCAGAGTTTCAATGTGTGGATGAGACAATGGTGTGAGGAAGGTGATTTTGGATTTGTTAGGATCTGGGCAACATTCTGGGGAAGGAGGGGTTCCAAAAGGACATGCTCTACCTTAATTAGAGTAGAACCAGGCCCCTGGCATTAACCTTGAAAAAGGAGATAGAACAGCTTTTAAACTAGATAATGGAGGAAAGTTGACAGTAACCCAAGAGCACATAGTTCAGAATGATGTTATCTTTGAAGAATAGTAGGAAAAAAACAAGGTTCCAATAAAGCTTAAAGTAATCCAGGTGCCTTTAAAATAAAAATCAGAAAGAGTTGAAAGATTCCAAATCACCCCTGTCATCTGATAACCAAACTGTTAATATGAACAAATAACTAACTTTAAAATAACTGTTTATAAATTCAAGAAGTCTAAAACTAAGATGGGAGAGTTAGAATACATAGAACAGAATGAAAGGTTAGATATAATTGGCATCTCAGACATAGTGGAAGGAGGATAACCAATGGGTTCTTATGATACCAGGCTACATACTATATCATGATGATAGGGTAGATCAAATAGGTGGAGCACGAGGGCATTGAATCAAACAGGATGAAGATTTTGCAGGAAACAAAATACACTGTAGAATCTCTATGAATAGAAATTCCATATAAAAAGGGAAAGGGAATGGCAATGGGGATGTACTACTGTCCACCTGGCCAGAATGATCAGACCGATGATGAAATACTAATAGAAATAAGGAAAGCTAGCAAAGTTTACAATTCAATAATAATGGGTGATTTCAATTATCCCTGTATTGACTGAGCCAATGCAACATCAGGCCATGCTAGGAAGATAAAGTTTCTAGATGAAATAAATGACTGCTTCATGGAATAGTTGGTTCAGGAACTGACACAAGGGGAAGCTATTTTAGACCTAGTGTTTAGTGGAGTGCGAGAGGTAATGGTGTTGGGGGCCACTTGGCAATAGCCCTCGTGAAATCAGAATCAGGACCACCTTGGGCGTCGCACTTCTGGTCGGCCGCACAGGGGGCTGGATAGCCTATTCAGAATGTGCCTCCATGTGGATAAAATATACAAATTACAGTGGTTTACACAAAAATAACTTCTCTATCAAAAGCGAAATCAGGTTTTCCTAAAGCAGTTTTTCACACTGATTCTAAATCTGTAATTAGTTTTTCTCTAGCACGTAGGGTTTTAGGGATATCATCCATATACATTTCTGTTGTTCTTGTTATGTTGTTAAGTGCCGTCGAGTCGGTGTCGATTCATGGCGACCCTCTGCATAGTTGTACTAAATTGTGTTCGGTCTTCAGTCAGGCGGCTCATTGTTGACAGACTGGTATTCGTAGCTGCTGTTATTGTATCGATCCATCTCATTGCTGGCCTTCCTCTTTTGTGCTGACCTTCTATCTTGCCAAGCATGATGTCTTTCTCTAATGATCTCTCTCTTCGCATGATGTGTCCAAAGTATGAACATAACATAAGAAAATAAGATATGCCATACTGGGTCAGACAAAGGTCCATCAAGCCCAGTATCCTGTTTCCAAAAGTGGCCAATCTAGGTCATATGTACCTAGCCATTTCCTCAAAAGACACAGGTTCCACAATGCTTCTATTGGGTCAAGCATTGATATCCTGGGTCCCTTTTTAATAATGGTTTATGGACCTTTCCTCCAGGAACTTGGAAAAACCTTTTTTAAACCCAGCTACACTAACAGCCTTTACTACATCCTCCGGTAACAAATTCCAGAGTTTGATTACACGTTGAGTGAAAAAAATATTTTCTCTTATTAGTCTTAAATAGTTTACCCTGTAGCTTCATTGTATGTACGTTTATCCGTTCCAATCCGTTCAATAATATCTAGACTTCTATCATATCTCCCCTCAGCCGCCTCTTTTCAAGGTTAAAGAGCCCTAACCTTTTTAGCCTTTCTTCATAGGGGTATCCTTCCATCCCCTTTACCATTTTGGTGGCTCTTCTCTGAACCTTTTCTAATAACGCTATATCCTTTTTAAGATACAGCGACCAGAATTGCACACAATATTTAAGCTGCGGTCGCACCATGGAACAATACAGAGGCATTATAATATCCTTTGTTTTATTTTCAATTCCTTTCCTTATGATGCCTAGCATTCTATTTGCTCTCTTGGCTGCCGCTGCACACTGGGCCAAGGGTTTTAACATGTTATCCACAATGACGCCTAAATCTTTTTCCTGGGTGGTGGTTCGTAATGTGAAACCTTGCATCGTGTAACCATAATTTGGGTTGTTCTTCCCTAGGTGCATAACTTTTCACTTGTCCACAATAAATTTCATCTGCCATTTTGATGCCCAGTCTTCCAATTTATCAAGATCCTCTTGCAATTTTCCACAATCCTCATGGATTTTAACAACTTTAAATAATTTTGTGTCATCTGCAAATTTGATAGCCTCACTTGTTATTCCCTTTTCCAGGTCATTTATGAATATGTTAAAAAGCAGCGGACCCAGCACAGATCCCAGGGGTACTCCACTATTCACCTTTCTCCACTGGGAAAATTGGCCATTTAGCTCTACCCTCTGCTTTCTATCTTTTAACCAGTTCCTGATCCACAGTAGTACACTGCCTCCTTTCCCATGACTCTTTAGTTTTGCCAAAAGTCTCTAATGAGGGACCTTGTCAAAGGCTTTCTGAAAGCCCAAATATACTATATCTACCGACTCACCTTTATCTACCTGTTTATTCACACCTTCAAAAAAAACCCATGACAGATTAGTAAGACAAGATCTGCCTTGTCTAAAGCCATGTTGACTGTCTTCCATTAAGCCATGACTATCTACATGTTTAGCAATGTTGTTCATTATAATGGTTTCTACCATTTTTCCCGGTACTGATCTCAGGCTCACTGGTCTGTAGTTTCCCGGATCACCCCTGGAACCCTTTTTAAAAATTGACGTTACGTTCACCATCCTCCAATCTTCAGGTATTACAGATGATTTTAATGATAGTTCACAGATTACTAATAGCAGGTCTGCAATCTCATACTTCAGTCTTTCAACATCCTTGGATATATATCATCTGGTCCAGGTGATTTGCTACTCTTCAGTTTATCAAATAGTTGTAATACATCTTCCCGATGTATTGATATTTCCTTCAATCCTTCCACACCTTTAAATACCACTTCAGTCATGGGTAACATCCCTACATCTTCCTCAGTAAAGACCGAAGCAAATAATTCATTCAGTCTCTCCACTATTGCCTTGTCACCTCTTAGTACCCTTTTAACCCCTCTATCATCTAATGGACCAACTGACTCTCTCACAGGTTTTTTGCTACAAATGTACTTGAAAAAGTCTTTATTATGCGTTTTTGCTTCCACAGCAAGCTTCTTCTCAAATTCTCCCTTTGCCTGCCTTATCAATGCCTTGCATTTAACTTGCCAGTGCTTGTGCTATTTCCAGTTTTCGTAATTTGGCTCTTTTTTCCATTTCCTGAATGATGCATTTTTGGCAATAACAGCATCTCTGACCTCACCTTTAAACCATGCTGGCAGTTTTTTGGACTTCCTTCCACTTTTCTTAAAGCATGGAATACAGCTGTTCTGGGCTTCCAAGATGGTATTTTTCAACAACACCCAAGCTTGATGTAAGTCTTTAACCTTTGCAACTGCTCCTTTTAGTTTTTTCTTAACTATTTTCTTCATTTTATCATAGTCTCCCTTTTGAAAGTTAAAAGGTAGTACTGTGGATTTCCTTACCATCCCTCCTCCACTAATTAAATCAAACGCGATCATGCTATGATCACTATTGCCAAGTGACCCCAACACCCTTATCTCTTGCACCAGATCTGGTCTTCCACAAAGGACTAGGTCCAATATGGTTTCCCCTCTGGTCAGTTCATGAACCAGCTGCTCCAAGAAGCAGTCGTTTATTTCATCTAGAAACTTTATCTCTCTAGCATGTTCTGCCGTAACACTGACCCAGTCGATAACGGGGTAATTGAAATCACCCATTATTATTATTGTGCTGTAACTTTTATAGCTTCCTTGATTTCTTTGAGCATTTCATCATCCATTTGTTCATTCTGGCCAGCCGGTCGATATTACACCCCCACTGCCATCGCCTTCCCCTTTTTACATGGAATTTCAATCCATAGAGATTCTACTGTACAGCAAATTTTGTTTCCTGCAAAACTTTATTCCCTTCTGACTCAATGCCCTCTCTAACATAGAGTGCAACCCCTCCATCAATTTGATCTCCTCTATCATTACGATATAGTTTGTACCCAGGTATCACAGTGTCCCACTGGTTGTCTTCCTTCCACCATGTCTCTGAGATTCCAATCATATCTAACCTCTCATTTGGTGCTATATATTCTAACTCTCCCAGCTTATTTTAGACTTCTAGCATTTGCATACAAGCATTTTAGAGACTGTATTTTATTCATATTAATCTGGCTATTGGTAGGCAGGGGTAATTTGGAATCTTTAAGCTCTGTTTGCTCCATACTCAAGGGCATTTGGGCTACTTTACTCTTTTTTGGAACCTCTCTGCTTTTGGTAGTATCCTTCAAGGATACATTCTTCTGAACCATGCGCTCTTGGGCGACTGTCGGCTTTCCCCTATTATCTAGTTTAAAAGCTGCTCTATCTCCTTTTTAAAGGTTAATGCCAGCAACCTGGTTCCATCCCGATTAAGGTGAAGCCCATCCCTTCAGAAGAGCCCCTCCTTTCCCCAGAATGTTCCCCAGTTTCTAACAAATCCAAAACCCTCATCCTTGCACCATCGTCACATCCACGCATTGAGACTCTGGAACACTGCCTGCCTTTTGGGTCCTGCACGTAGAACAGGAAGCATTTCGGAGAATGCTACCATGGAAGTTCTGGATTTTGACTTCCTACCTAAAAGCCTAAATTTAGCCTCCAGAACCTCCTTACCACATTTTCCTATGTCATTTTTACCGACATGTACCAAGACAGCAGACTCCTCCCCAGCACTATCTAAGACCTTATCTAGATGGCGCATGAGGTCCACTACCTTTGCACCAGGTAGGCATATTACCAGGCGATCCTCACATCCACCAGCCACCCAGCTATCTACATGCCTAATGATGGAATCACCAACTATAACGACTGTCCTAACCCTTCCCTCATGGGCACATGGTCCTGGAGAAACTTCCTCTGTGCGAGAGGGCTTTACATCACCTGGAGGACAGGTCCTAGTTACAGGATCACTTCCTGCCACACCAGGGTGATGCTCTCCTGTCACGTGACTTCTCTCCTCCATGGCAACATGGATGCTGACAGACTGGAGGTGGGACTTCAGGAATATATCCCTTTAGGTCTCATCTATGTACCTCTCTGTCTTTCTTATATCTTCCAAATCTGCTACACTAGCCTCTAGAGAATGGGCTCGTTCCCTGAGAGCAAAGAGCTCCTTGCACCTAGTGCACACATAAGACCTTTCACCAACTGGGAGAAAATCATACATGTGACACTCAATGCAGAAGACTGGAAAGTCCCCATCTTGCTGCTGGACTGCTGTCTGCATCTTAGTTTTAAGCTTGTGTTTAGATCTTTAAGTTCTTTACTTACTAAGGGTTGCGGTGGATACTTATACTAATAAAAGTTGAAGTCTTGTCATCTGAGCTTCTAAAGAAAGCTTAGGTTTGATCTCCTCTAGTACTGACTGCTTTGTTCTTCGGGCAGTCCATGGTAAACGCAATATTCGCCGCCAGCACCATAATTCAAAGGCATCAATTTTCTTCCTGTCTATCTTTTTTACTGTCCAGCTTTCACATCCATATGATGTTATTGAAATTAGCATGGCTTGAACAAGTCGAATCTTTGTTTGGAGAGAGACATCTCTGCTCTTGAGAATCTTGTCTAGGTCTTTCATAGTTATTCTGCCAAGAGCAATGTGTCATCGGATTTCTTGACTGCTTGTTGCTTCTTTATTGATAGTTGATCCAAGTAGGTTAAAGTTGTCTACGATTTCAATTTCTTCTCCTTCAACAATGAACTTGTTGATTTTGCCAATTGTCATGATCTTTGTCTTCTTTACATTAAGGTGGAGACTATGGGGGATGTTTACTAAAGTGCGGTAAACGTGACTAACGCACGTTATACGACATTAACGACCGTAAGTGCCGTATAACGTGTGTACCGACGTGCTAACGACCGTAAACGTGTTACTACGCGCGTTAAGCACAGATAACGACCGTAAAGTCCCGCGGAGCGTTAAAACAGCGCAGAAGGCGGAGAGTGGGCGGAGAGAAGGGGTCAATGGGCGGAGAGCGGGCGTGGAGAGGCAAACGCACTGATTTTCAGAGCTGAATTCCAACGCAAATGAAAACCTGTCATTAAAGGCATTTAAAGGCAAGAGAAACCATTTCCGTCAGCAATGTACAGAAAAACCGGGGAAACCCACCAAACGTGAGCAGTGTGATACATGTGCACAGAACAGAATATCACATAAAACGTTAAAAATGGCCAGAAGAAACATGTTAAAAAGCATAATGCAGCTGTGCAACAGTGATAACAATGGGCAAAAAGGAACAACAGTCCATGGCAAGCACCAAATAAAAACGAAATGATGTGTGGAAGTGTCTACGCTCCGCAGACCCTTTCAAAGACCATCTCATTGTAATGGAGCTGTCCTGGGAGTGTTGTGTAATGTTGCCCAATGATATCATTGTTGCCCAGCTTGGTTAGGGGTGTGTGCCCCTCTTATGAGTTCTTTTCAGAGGTTTATGTGCACCTTTGTCTGCCACAGTAAACCTGTTGCAGAGCAGGGTTTCCGACTCGTCAGGCCGGTTTAACAAACTCAAGGGACTGCACTGTCTCTGTGGCCACAGTGTGGTGCAACAGACACAACCAGTGCCTGTAAGACCAGAGGGTCACAGGTTCAAATCCAAGCTGGGGCTCCTGCCAACCCAGTCCCCATAGTTTACCCCCCAATAAACAATGATAGTAAAGACACCCCTTTATTGCAGAGAACATACGCATGGCCTATATTTTACCACACCAAACACAGACACCAGAAACAGGCACATTACCTAAAGCTGAGTCCTGCAAATGCAGTCCTGGAGGGCCCCACACCAGTCCGGCTTCATGCTGCCCCTAAGAAAGATGCCTGTGCTGCATATCTATGCACCGCCCCCATGGTATGCAGATGTAGCTCATGCATATTTATGAGGGACAGCATGAAAACCAGAACAGTGTTTGGAACAGCAGGACTGGAGTCGGGGAACTCTGCTGTAAAGCAGCAGCCAACAGGGCCACACACCCACCCATAGGCCCCATTGGCCAATGCCTCCTGGAGAGGCAAGACATTGGGCCCTGCCTGTAACCCCCAATACTAGCAGTTGCATACCGTAGCAATGCCACCCTACACCTGTGTATATGGTACAGAGCTATCAAACGTTCCCTATGATAACTGGCAGATATCAATTCCTACGTTAAGCACAGTTCGCTCATTGAGCTCCACCATAACAATCATTCTGATGTCTGCGGTTTTTGCTGCAGGTCTGGACTCTGACAGTGTTCACCACCCTTGGGAGTGACCCCCCAACAGCCCTGTGTACCATATCCATGCCTGTACTATGCCCATCACTGGTGTGGTGGTTATGGCTGCTGCCCACCTCTATGAAAATTCCCATAGCAGTAACGGTACTTCGCATTATGCTTAAGCCCTAAACAATGTATATCTGTATATAATGTATATAGTTTTGCACTGTTCTGTGCTAGTTAACTGTAATCATTTGTTTTCAAGTTTTATTGTCATTTAGTTATATGATGTTACATGTAAAACAAACTCTGCTTTGTTGATTGTTGTTTATTGTGAACCGCAACTGATGTATGGAAGATGCGGTATAGAAGTGATTGTTAAATAAATAAATAAAAATAAATAAATAAATAGTAGCACAATGCTGGCATAGGTGTGGGGGTGGCTGGCTGTCTATCCAGTGTGTGGTGGCTGCAAACACCTTCCACAGTCCACGCTGCCAGCAATGTTGTCGGTATTGGGCTGCCAATGTGCATAATGAGGAGCAAGGTACCATGGGTATAGGCCGGACAGGGTGGCCTGGCCAGGGTGCATCTGCACAGGGTATAGGGCAGTGACAGGCACATTGTAGTGGCTGGCCACCACCTACCCAGACAGGGTGACCTCAGTATATCCTGCTGAGAGCTCACTCTCACCCTGACTGTGCAGTGACCACAGCATGGCTAGGCACTCCCATGGTGCTATCTAGTATTTCTCTCATGTGATAAATATGGGTTTCCTTTTGGGGCCCAGTCATGGATGTATCTGCTTGCTGTGTATGCAGGCATCCCAGTTCTGGGTGCAGGCAGCTCCACTGGGCACTAGCAGCCTGTTTGCAGCTGGTAGGTGATGTGATGGAGTGGCTTGCACTGGGGGAATATCAGACAGTGGTGGGGAGCAGTATACCATATCCAGGCCTAATGTCTGTTTGTGATTGTGTTATGACTGTGTACAGAGCTGCATTGACTGCTCCTGTGGGGTGTCTGCTCCTCAGCAGGACTAGGGTCAATGTTCCCCTCTACTGCCACCTTTGCAGGGAGGTAGAATGTGGATCTTTTGATGGGTGACCCTGTTTGCCGCCCTGGGGGAGGGGGGTGGTGGTGTATGGGGCTACACCTGCCTGAAACAGACAGAGATGTCCAAGGTGATCCTGCAGAAAGTACCTATCCCACACAGTAACACTGCTTTGGACCTGCGCCATGGACGGTGCTGTGGACCTAGTGCTGGACGCCTCACTGCACCCTCAGGGTGAGCACAGTAACCGCATAATATGACGGTGTGTAGCTACTCTGTGCCAGTACAACACACGGTCACTACCCCCTATCAGGCGGAGGTGCTGTGGGGGTGCACATGGTCAGTTCCCCCTACCAGGCCGAGTTGCTGTGGGGGTGCATTCCCCATGGTGTGAATGTGTGGACAGCTGATTTGCATGTGCAGTGCATCCTGGGGGTGACTGTCACATTCCAACCCTGTGAAACTGCAGCACCAGCTCAAAGGCTCTGATAAACTATGGCCCATCACACGTACATCTGGTAGCATAATGCATAGGTGCAAGACACCCTACAGAGTCTGTAATATAGCAAATGCCCACACTGGTAAAACCACACGTACCCATGCACGTAAAAACACACGCACCCACGCACGATTCTACGCGCGCTGCTATGCACGGCGTTACACACGTACCAACGTACGTGGCTAGGCACACATACTCAATGTACAGAAAAACAAGCCCCCTCATTCCCTCTGTAATGTACAGGGTAATGCCTGGGACAACCGTCTGCGTTAGACACACTGGGGACTCGAACCCATGCTGCCTGTAACAGCGGTCAATACCGTAACCATTGTGCTACAGCTCTGTGTTAGTGCTTTGTGTCTGTACATCTTCTTACGATTAACGGCCGCAGCAACGCACGTGGCTATGCCCCCAGCAACGCACGTGGCTACGCCCCCAGCAACGCACGTGGCTACACCCCCAGCAACGCACGTGGCTACGCAGCACAGACACAGTCTGAACAAATGGCAGCCATGTCGAGGAAGCCTGCATTCAGCCAGAGGGATCTCTATCTCTTAACCGAGCTGTTCTGCCTCCACCAGCAGAGGCTCTTCCCTGGCTCCTCCAGGAGGCAGAACCTGGGAAAGGTCAGGAGGGCCTGGGAGCGCCTGGCCCACAGGTACAACTGAAGCTCAGACTACCCACGTGAGGTAAGTGCATGGGGACAGGTACCCCAAATGATGAGGCTAAACATAACACAACCAGCAACCACAGCACAAAGATACAATGCACTGACAGGGAATAGCAGGTGCTGACACATCCTGCGGCTAGCAACGTCTGCCACACACCCCAGAAAAAGACACCCCTGCCCCAAGGGGGTTGATGCAACCATGGCAGAGGTGCACCACAAATCACCGAGGTATGGTATAGGACGCCTTTTCAGGCCAGGGATGTCCCCCATCCTCAAGACACCCCAGTCCCACCTCTCAGGCCAACAGGAAAGGAAGGGGTCTGCACCATGTCTCTTTTAACCATCACAATCACAAAAAGCATCCGCCGATGCTGCAGGCCCCAAATGAGGGCACCCCTCCCCATCCCTGCCCACTGTCAGCTGGAGCCCTGTGTGATCACCAAAAGACAAGCCACAGCTCAGAGCTGCTGCAAGCCCCATATGAGGGCACCCCTCCCCATCCCTGCCCACTGTCAGCTGGAGCCTTGTGTGAGCACCAAAAGACAAACCCCAGCCCCGGGGATGCAGGCCCCAAATGAGGGCACCCCTCCCCATCCCTGCCCACCGTCAGCTGGAGCCCTGTGTGATCACCAAAAGACAAGCCACAGCTCAGAGCTCCTGCAAGCCCCATATGAGGGCACCCCTCCCCATCCCTGCCCACTGTCAGCTGGAGCCTTGTGTGAGCAACAAAAGACAAAACCCAGCCCCTGGGATGCAGGCCCCAAATGAGGGCACCCCTCCCCATCCCTGCCCACTGTCAGCTGGAGCCTTGTGTGAGCACCAAAAGACAAGCCCCAGCCCCTGGGATGCAGGCCCCAAATGAGGGCACCCCTCCCCATCCCTGCCCACTGTCAGCTGGAGCCTTGTGTGATCACCAAAAGACAAACCCCAGCCCCTGGGATGCAGGCCCCAAATGAGGGCACCCCTCCCCATCCCTGCCCACTGTCAGCTGGAGCCTTGTGTGAGCACCAAAAGACAAGCCCCAGCACCTGGGATGCAGGCCCCAAATGAGGGCACCCCTCCCCATCCCTGCCCACTGTCAGCTGGAGCCTTGTGTGATCACCAAAAGACAAACCCCAGCCCCTGGGATGCAGGCCCCAAATGAGGGCACCCCTCCCCATCCCTGCCCACCGTCAGCTGGAGCCTTGTGTGAGCACCAAAAGACAAGCCCCAACCCCTGGGATGCAGGCCCCAAATGAGGGCACCCCTCCCCATCCCTGCCCACTGTCAGCTGGAGCCTTGTGTGAGCTCCAAAAGACAAACCCCAGCTCCTGGGATGATTCAGGCCCCAAGAGGGGTTCCCTGCACCAACCCGGTGCCCTTGGAAACAGGTCCTGAATGGGATCACAAATGACAAACCACAGGCCAAGGAGTTCCCAGGGAGCACTGCAGGTGACAACCTCCCACCCCAGCAGTGGCTGATTGGCACTGGCAGATGTGTGTAGGTGGCACACAAAGCTGTGATGTGTCATGTATGTGGGGTGCACATACAGGGCACATGGGGCACCGACCTGAGAGGCATGTGTGTGGGCCACACATGGGGCTGTCTCCCGTGAACGCAAGGGGGCATGAGTGCCTCACCCAATAGGGGCAGGCGCTTGTGATATGAAGTGAGAGGGGTAGATGCAGAGGCAGGGAACCCCCACGTGTCCCCACAGTAGCTAAGGGCAATGTTCGGTGTCACCCCTACAGGTGGAGGACCTGCGCAAGAAGGCAAGAGAGATAAGGGCCCGGTACCCCAGATTCGTGGCCAGGGTTCAGCGTGAGAGGATGACCCAGCAGAACGGTGAGTATCGGGACATGGCCTTGTCGGGGAACGAGTGGTGGAACCACAAGTCCACAGTGACTGCGGAATAGGATGTTCTCCCAGGGGATGACATGTATTATCTCTCCCACAGCTGATGCACGTGCAGCCATCGAGGCAGAGAGGCCGGGAGAGCCTGAAGACGGTGTGGGCCTGGAGGGGGTCCACGAGCACGTCGAGCATCAGGTCGGCGGACCAGAGGTGGACCCAGAAGATGCTGACGATGGGCATGTGCTTGCATCCCCACGCCCCAATGAGGGAGAGGAGGGGGATGAGGATGTGGGCCATATGGGAGGGAATGGGGGGGATGAGACTGACATGGGGAGTGATGGTGTGGAGCCTGGGGAGCGGGGAAATGAGGGGGGGGGATGTGAGTGAAAGGGGAGGGGAGAGGGAGGAGGTGGGTGTCAGGGAGAGGGAGGGGGAGTTGGGGGGGAGGGGGATGGGGATGTGGGGAGGATGTTGGAGGCAGGGGGGAAGGAGGGGGTTTACAGTGGAGGGGATGGGGAGGGGCAGGTCCCCAATGGCACGCTCCGCCACAGGGCACTGGGGGCACCAGCCACCTGCCCCATGAGCATGGCGAGGCACGCCCTCTGGACGTGTGCCTGCCACACATGGCCGCAGGCAGGTCTGCCGTGCATGCAGCCACACAGACACGGGGAGATGTGTGTCTGTGCGGCTGCATGTGCGGTCTGCATCTGGCTGCGGCTGTGCGTGCCCAGGCACAAGCCCAGAGGCAGTTCGCCCTGATCCAGGGGCATGTGCTGGCGACCCTGTCCATGGTGGCTGACCGTCTGCAGGAGTGGGATGAGCGCCCTGCCCGTGCCGCACCCGGTCAGCCACCATCCGACAGGGGTCCCCAGGGTGTGTGATGTGTGGGGACACATGGCACACCCGCCCTGTGACGGACCGTGCCATTTGTAGCACCGCCGCCCTAGTGGTCAAAGGTGGTTAAGGCAGGTCGGGTGGACATGAGTTATGTTATCCAGTTTGAGTTTGGTTCGTGTATGCGGGGTCTGAGTATCTGTTCCCAGTGGCCTTCCGTGTACCAAAGCCGCAAGTAAACACAAAGTCCAAGGGTAGGGAAGGAAAGGCATTCTATTTCCCTTAATGCACAATGGTTCAGGTAGTGGAATCTACGTCAACATAAAGAAACCTTACTTCAGGTAGAAAAGACACATAACCAGATTGTGTTATCCACTGTTGTCTTCACAGGAATGTATACAATAAATCATACAGTCCTTGCTTGCTGAGCCCTGCTTTACACACTAGGCAGGGATTCTAGGCTTCCTGCCTGACAGTAGCTACAATCCATGGGCACTTCAGAAGGGTCCTCAATAAATTCCACCTGCATGGGCTGTGGGTCTGAGAGCTGTGACTCTGTATCAGTGCAGTCTGGTGAAATACGCTGAGGCTTTTCATATACTGCTTGTACCAGCCTCCAATGTTCTGGGCCTAGGTTTGGGCCTCGGTCATACGAATGCTTGCTATGTGAATACCTTCCTTTGTCTTGGTGCCTTGTATTAAACAGTCTTTTATCTGGTAAAAGCTTGTTTCTTGTCTTACAAACAGCTTGATAAGGCGAGCACACCCTTGCTCCTTGTGCTCCCTGTGTCACCAGGTTATAATGATTAGAAGTATAAATATGTGGATTACCTTGTTCTCCAGGTCTATCCCAGTGAGCTGAGGTTTGAGGCCTAGTCCTGCTGCAATTCAGCCTTACTCGAGTAGCAGGCCTCCCACTGTCCAGCTGGCCTTCAGGTGGAGTTATCTCTCTCTCACACCCATACCTCTTTCTCCGTGACTAAGAAGTGTTACCTCCTATGGCAATGACTTCACCACCCTTCTGGTAACTTCCACAGGGTCCTGAGTCTGCTGGTACCGGTTCATCAGATAAACCTCTGACCTTGGCTTCTCTCCTGGTACCTTTCCTCCCAGTGTCTCTTTGCCAAGAACTCCTGGTATCTTGCTGCACCGGACTCCCTGTGTCTCCTTGCCAGGAACCCCTTCCCCTTCTCCTCTCCAACTCTCCTCCAACTTCCCAGCCTTTCTTAAAAGGAACCTCCCCTTTCCAGGATTGGCTGTTGGCCGGCATCACATCACAAGCTCTGGGGTGCGGTTCTCTAGGCCCTGGAAGGTCTCTCTTGCACCCCCTATCTGGCTCCTCGTAATGTCTCATCTGGTGTTGGAATCTTTTTTCTGAATGTAAAACCTTTTTGTCTGTTTGCATAGGCTCTGCAGTACCACACATTGCATGTACACCACAATGGACACAGGGATGGGGGCGGCCAATGAATTTTGCACTAGCAGGCGTGGTTGGCCATGCTGGTCGTCAACTGCCAGCATGTACTATGTTAGCCGGATGTCACATGTGTGTCCTACTGTACATGGGGTAGATATGTTTACTACACAACAGTTATAAATGTTCGACGTTAAACATATGTACCTGGTGGTCAGATGTCCCTCATTGCCTGTTGACAGTGGTGTGCGAGTGATGGGTGTGGCAGTGTTCACTATTAGAGCCAAGGGAGGATGTGGAACAGGTAAGGTCTGTGGCGCGAGCACCCCCCACAGACATGTCACAGCTACGTTGCTGTGTGGGTGGCCCACCAAGAAGGGTGGAGAGTGGCGTGCATGAGTGACGTGCAACAGCATGTGTGTTGGTAGGTACGGGGCATACAGCACAGAGTGACAAAGGGACATATGGCGGGGGGTAGTGGATGGCCTGTGTATCCTATCGAGCCTGGCCCCATATTGTGTGCCTGTGGTGGCAAGTGCAGGATGTCTGAGGTGTATGCGTAGCGGTGGGTTTAGGGGGGAAACACAGAGGGTGCATCACAGGGGTTCCTGAAGCTGGCGCCTGAGGGGGAGGGGGAGGTGAGCGGTGTTGCGAGGTATGACTGTGTAGTGCCCGGCAACAGCTGTCTGTATGGCAAGCACGTGTACCAGCATGCAGAGTGGAAACGGGGGACGGTACAGGATGGGTCAATGATCCGCTGTGGGACGTATGACCACCCTGCCGTATGTTGGTATGGGTGTACTGGCTGGTCACAGGGGGTGCAAGAGCATATCGTCAGTGGAGTGCATTGGTCCTTCGGTGGTGACACTCACAGGGGTGTAGTGGTCGGGGCGTGGCCACAGTAGAGGGTAGGGACAGGGCCCTAGCGGGATAATGCCCAGAAGGGTGGCACAGTGTGGTGTAACTGTGGCTGGTGTGGAGCGCAGTGTGGATGGTGTGACCGATGACAGTTGCTGGATGTAGCTCCTGGAGGCCAATGTGCCAGTAGGATGTGCCATGATGGGGGCCAGGGGGTATAGGTGTATATTGCGGCCACTGGTGCACAGGGGACGTGTAGCCATTACAGGGGGTGACCCTAAGGTGGTGACAGATGCATGGCTGTGCTCAGGGGACCACAGTGGACATGCGTGACAGTTGTGACAAGGTGGATGTATGCGGGAGCATGTAAACCGGAGTACATGACATGTACAGTGTACATACTGTGCTTGATGAGCATGCTGTGAGCGGCAAATGTGGCTCCCCTTGCAGGACATACAGTGCACCCACAACAGCACAGAGGCCAATGGTGGCTGAGGGCTCCACAGGGTATTGGGCCATGGGGTCCCTGGGCACCCATGACACAATGCACGCCACCACGACATGGGAGTGATGGACCAGCACTGCAGCCTCTGGGATTGGCTGCATACCCATGGTGGACATGGCTGTAGGGGGTGGAGACAGTGGTGAATGACATCTGGGGGTTCGTGACGTGCCCTGCCCATGGGGCAGGGGGTGGGGTGGGGTGGGATGAGGGTGTGATTGTCATGCCACAAATGAGACAGGAAGCACATGTCACCATCAGTGGCCACCTGTGTGGCCCTTTATTTAGCCCTCCCCCTGCCACCCCTTGGGCGTCCCCGCCCAACCCTTGGCGGTTGCCACCCCCCTGCTGCTGTTGCTGTTGTTGCTGCTGCTGTACGTGGTGGTGTCGCCTGTGGCCGCTGTACATGGGGACTTCCTGGCCCCCTCCCTGCTGCCTTACGCTCCTGTGCGGCAGCCATTCTTTTGCATGCCGCGGCCATGCGGTCCACATGACCCAGGAGGCCCGACATGGTACGCTGGAGGCGCCTTTGCAGTCTCAGTTGGCGCTGCTGTATCCGGGCCATCGCGCGCAGTGCATGACATATACCTGTGGGGAGAGGACATAGTACACTGTGAGATGGGGGAAACAGCAACACCTGCTCGTGTCCATATCTACCATTGCAGGATAAGACACTCACCCTCTGCATCTCTGTGGACTGCGTCAGAGTGGGCCTACATCTCTGCAATTACATCGACAACAGCAGCCAGTGCCTCATTGTGCTGTTGCACGCGCACATCCACAGGCACGTCCCCAGTGCCTTCTGTGGTGAGTGTTGCGTCCACATCAGATATTTCTGGGACTTCCATGTCCCCATCACCAAGGGGTGCATCCTGGCCCTTGCCACACACATTGTCGACCTCCACAGCAGTGTCCACGGGGCTTGGTTGTGCCACGGCTGACACCACTTGTGGCTCCTCCACTGTTTCGATGGCGCGGGGATCACCTGGGTGCCACAGGGATACATACGTCAGAGGGTGCGTTTCGCTGCCTGCCCACCCCATCACATACCCCCTCAGACATCTGTGGGTTAATGATCCACGTGTGTCTGTGGCAAGGCTGTGGTGGCAGCCCACTACGTTTGTGCACTCCCCATGCAAGTGTCACCTGTGGTCCGCCCTCTCAGGACCCACCCCCACCCCTGGGTGCTGACGCACACCACAGCCAGGGCCATCATCACTCTCACCCTGACCCCACCCAGCATGTCCTAAGAGGGTGCAGTGTGTCATCGGGTAGGCCATCCCCTTACACGTGTGGCCCTAGTGCTCCTGCCAGCCCAGCCATGTGAGGCATGCAACATGTCAACACCCTCTGCTGTCACTGTGGGGCGGACCCCCATGCCCAGTCTCCCATTCACTGCATATTGCCACCCACTGCCACCCATAGACATGCCCCCCACCCCCCATCGTGGCTCCTGAATGGGTGTTCCCACTGTGTCTCATTTGTCCCCCTCATCCAGGACAGCCACTTACTGCCCCCCTCTTTTTAGTCTCACACCATGTGACTGTGCGACATTCCACCTTTGGTCTGCATTCCCCCCTTACCTGCTTGTGGGTGGGCTGTGTCTAATGCAGCAGGTAGTCCGTGGACATACATTGTCCCGAGCCTATCGGCCAGGCGTCTCTCCAGCTCGCTCAGGTTAGCCACATAAGCTGGGCCCCCTCCAGTGCCTTGGGCCCCACGACGCTCACGCACCAGCTCAGCCCTCACATGCCGCTTGATGTTGCAATAGCGCTTGCGGAGATTTTCGACGTCACGGTGTGGGCCCTCTGCTGCCGCCACCGCTGCCTGTACCTCACACCACGCCCTTGTCCGCATGGCTATTTTGAGGGAGGAACTCTGCCGGCCAAATAGAAGGTCGTAGCACTCCAGGACGTTGGCCAGCAGGAGGTCATTCTCCTGATGGCTGAAACGTACGGCCCTGCGACGTAGCTCTGCCGGGAGTGGAATCCTGGGCTGGCGTGGTCTCCCAGCTCTATGCCCACCTGGAGCCTGCTGCACCCCAGATGGTCCTGCAACTTCATCCTGTGAAGCTGTGGCTGGTGCTGCTGTGTGTGAGGGCTGGTCCTGAGGATGGTTGTTGTCCTGTGTCTGTTGCTGCTCCATACTGTTGAGTATGTTCCTGCACGGGGGTTAGCCATACAGTGCCAATCCTAGATATAGGTTATCATGGGGTGTGGCTCGCGGGGCGTGGGGTACACGCTGAGCCACGTGTGCCATGAGGCGCGTTCCGTCGCGCATTGCTACGCGCCCTGCTACGCGCAGGAAGTGACATCATATGTGTGCGTGTAGGCAGTAGTAGACAATGCACGGATCCCTCCTACACATCCCTTCTAGGGTGGTTTCGTTCTGTGTAATGCTGGTGCACATGTACCCACCTTTGGTAGGGTTATGTTTATCTGCGCCGTAGTGGTAGCGCTGGCTGATGCAGCACTACGTGAAACGTACGCGACCTCACTCTGACGTTGCACGCCTTGTTACGCGCGTCGCAACGCGTCTTCCGTTGCCTGGCCATGGGCACATGCATTCTACGTCACTCCTGTATTGGCATCTGGGTGTGGCTTCCAGTGTGATACGCAGTTTATATTCACCCTGCGACATCGCTCGGACTCACCTACATAAGTGTGACACGTGGATGATTGTCCTCGGCTGCACTACGTGAACGCGCGAAGCAGCACACGCTGCACTTTCATACAGGTACATCTTCTATTTATTGGACTCTGGAACTTTCTGTTTCCCCAGGTGAGTGGCAATCATGTGGTGTCCATCCCCACCCACAACACTATTTCTAGCCCTGCTATCCTCCAAACTGTGTCTATCATGGCTCATACTGCGCATGCAGGTGGTGCAGTGGTTGCATTAGTCGAGCTGGAAGACGTTCTTTTCCAGGAGGAGGGAGATGTTGTTCCTGGGGCTGGGGCCCTGGGCATAGGTGCACTGCCACTGCAACTCAGGCCTGCAGCTGTGGGGCCTGCACAGGCGGGTTTGGTTGACCAACGGCGCCGTAGGCGTGCTGAGGTACACCAATGCCTGCGGCGTCTCTACAGGCCCAGGGTCTTGCTCCAGGACCTGCGAGAGGGCCAGGTATTCTCCCTCTACTGGCTGGACACAGGGGCCATTAGGGAGCTCTATCAGGAACTCAGACCTGACCTTGAGCCCCTGACTGCCCGGTCACATGCTATACCGGGTATGACCAAGCTCCTGGCTGCCCTACATGTCTTTGCCTCTGGCTGTTTCCAATCCTCGGTGGCAGCAGTGGGTGGGATGAGTAGGCCCACCTTCTCCCGCTGTCTCCACCAGGTACTGCGTGCCATGGTCAGCCGGGTTGGGAATTACATAGCAATTCCCAATGGTAGGCAACAGTGGGCGGCCCTGGCACAGGCATTCCATAGGATTGCTGGGATACCACACGTGATGGGCGCTATAGATTGCACACATGTTGCCCTTGTCCCGCCACACGACAGAGAGGTTGTGTACCGCAACTGCAAACACTTCCATTCCCTCAATGTGCAGGTTGTCTGTGATGCAAGTATGCGTATCCTGAATGTGGTTCCACGGTTCCCAGGGTCTGCCCATGACTCCTATATCCTTCAGAACTCGGCAGTGTTTGGCCAGTTTGAGACTGGTCAATTTGGTGACTACGTCCTACTGGGTGGGTATTCAGCGTATATGACATGCACCCACTGTAGGTGGGTGTGTCTACTGCATTGTCACCATTCTGCACTGGTTGCCTGTCATTGCTGCGCTATTTCTGGGAGAACACTCTTGGGTGTGGCTCACTACCTCATGCCGTGTCACTGGTGTCTTGATCACAGACATATGTTTCGTGACACCCATCTCTCTGTCTAAGATGTGTGTTGGTTTGCTCCCACATGTGTGTCCCAGCAGGCCATGTGGTGTCTGTTTCTCCATGGCCTTGCCCTTCTTTATTCGGATAAACTGTGTCCAGGGGCGACCACGCTGCATATGCTGTGTCCCCTCCATGCCTGTGAGCTACACATGCATCCTGGCCATGGCCTCCATATCCGGGCACGGTGCATACTGCACTGGCAGTTGTACCCATGTCTCCCAGTGGGGTCAGTCACTTGGCCAGCCCATCATTTTCATGGCTGTCTGTGAGGCACCATGGGGGGGGGGCATAGACCCACCCTCATGGGGGTCAGTCTGTATACTCGGCCTACTCTTTCTGGGCATGCTGTGTGCTCGACAAGAGATGTGCTGTGGCCCATTCAGCTAATACACATGTCTGCTGCATGGCTGGGCACCGTCTTCGGGGTCCCCTGTCACCACCGCCTTTTGCTTCCCCCACACCACCCACGCAATGTATCCCAGTAGCTTGTGCTGTGTATGCGCCAGATCGGGCCAGCCACCTACTTGCACACCTGTGCCTCCCTGCACCCCCAGGTGCTATTTGACAATGTCCGGCATCTTGCCTCACAGCTCCCGCCACTGCATTTGGTGCAACAGGTCTTGCACATGTCATGTGTCACGGTTACATGGGTGTGCACTGCCACTATCAGCATGTCATGGTCATTTGCCACTGGCCTCGCAAGCCTCGTCTGCACTACCACTGTGTGCACTTCGTTTGCCTCATATCTGTGTGCACGGCCTCTCGGCTGTCCAGTCCTGAATTGCTACATCTGTCATTCCATTATTGACTCAGCACGCATGTGACTTTTCACCATTATTTTCTGCAGGTGATGCAGGATATGGGTGTCACACCTGGCTGCTCACCCCTGTGCGTCTCCCTCGGACAGGTGCAGAGATACGGTACAATGAGGCCCATGCCTCCAGTCGCTCAGTGATTGAGCGCACCTTTGGCGTTCTCAAAAGTCGCTTCAGGTGTCTGGATAGGACTGGCGGGGCCTTACAGTACGAACCGCTGACTGTGGCAAGGATCATCATAGCCTGTTGCATCCTCCACAACATTGATCTCAGGCACAATGTTCCAGTCGAAATTAATGAGGATCTCGGGGCGGATCCTATGTGCCCTCCTGCACCTGGCCATGGTGACACACGTGCGGGGATGGCAGCCAGGCAACATCTGATCGAGGAGATCTTTACCTGTAAGTTATGGGTGTGCTGGGGACGTGTCTCTGGGTTAGCCATGTGTTAGGTGGTGTGAGGATTGTGCAGCACTGCCATCTGATGTCTCCATATCTCTGTCCTGTTCTTGGCTCCACAGGATGAGCTTCTGTGTTCCAGGCCCACCCGGATTGCCTTATAATGCTGCCTGAGGCTGTGCGGCATGTGTGGGGGGGTGTGTTCATATATGCAGCCTTCCTGTTGGCTCAGGTGAGTTGCCAGGCAGTGGGGATTGCATGGCAGTCATCACGTCTGGACACATATATGTTGTTTTCTCTCCACTGCTCCTATGGTGCTGCACATGTATTTGGACCACTGCTCCTTCACCCTTTGCTTCCATCGGTCACAGATGTGGCCTTTACCTGTTCACATCTTGGGGGTCTGCATGGTGTATCTTGCACACATCTTGTGCGGCTGTGTATGTACTCTGGAACAGGACAGTGTATAGTCGGAGGCTAGGTTGATCAGCCACTGCCATTGGGTCATTTGACAAATATGTGCCACTCATGCATGTGATGTGCTGTGTGTCTCCATTTGTCATTCAGTGTTGGGGGGCAGTACATCTGGGCTTTGTGCATGCGTACTTTCTCACACTCTGTATATTACTGATTATTAGTGACCTGTCTACATGACCATTCCGTATGCGCCACCCTGCCTCTCTGTGTTGTAGGGATGTGTTTGGCCCCCTCTCCAATTATGTTCCTACATCCATATGTTACCTTCCGCAGATGGGTGTTACCTTCCTCAGATGGGTCACAGTTTTGATGGTGATCCACTGTACATCAACATTGTGTTTCCGCAGGACACACTGCACCGTGGACATGTTCCTCTCACAGCTACCCATGCAGATGTCATGCTGTCCGCCGTCCATTGGTGTCTGGATCCGCTATTGGGGCTCTGTGTGCATTTGCCTGACACGGACATTCCCAGTCAGGCCACTGGTGTACCTTTCAGGTGGCCCTCGCCTTCCATCCTCTGGGACGTACACCATGTGCTTATTCTGCATTTTGCCTATTGCTCTCAGGCTGTCGTTAGTTGTTTTCTAGGTATGCCACCGCTGCTGCACATGCTCTTGGCCCCTGCGGTGTATGCGTGTCATGTGCATGTACATGATCATATTGGGATGGTGCCGTGGTCTTCACGGACATCTACTTCAGTGGTCCATGTGCAACGTGCTCAGTGTTGTGGCCATGTAATGTGGTGCTATCTATGCATTAGGTGTGTGGCTGTTTTTATGTGTGTGTCTCCTTTCTGTCCTCCAGGTGTCGTGGGTGGGTGTGTCAGTCCCTTACCTGATATCCGCATCATTTCACACAGGACACAGGCACCAATGTTGACACATGTGTTCCACTGCATCGTGTGATCACGTCATCCATATGTGCTTGGCCACGGCACCCATGTGGGCGTGTGTCCTGATGTTGGTGACACAATGAGATAGTTCTCTGCACGTTGGACAAAGGCCTTTTTCTCAGACTCATTGCTGGCCTATTGTCACTGTTCCTGCGGTGCCTGGCCTGCCATTGCTGCCCAGACCTGTTTGGGTGTTTCCTCCTTTGCAATAGGGGGGTGTTGAGCTGTACATGGGTTGGTGATTTCTGAACTGTCACTGTTGGCATGGCATGTGGCCTTGTCACTCTGCATGCTTTTTCCAGAGTCGTATGTTTGATGGGGATGGTGTCTTTTGTGCATACAGTGCATGTATACACTGTGCATACATGTCGTGTTGCGACCCTTCACCTCACATATTGCTGGCTGTTTCCAACGTCTGCTACTTTTGCGCTTTTGGTTTTGTGGGGTGGCAGCAGGGTGTGGTCAGGGTGTGTAGGCTCCACTGGCATAAACAGGTGGGTGGCGTTGTAGGTTGGGGTGGGTGTGTCCTTGCGACGTTGGCTGCCACACAGGCCCCATGTAGTTCTTCACGTCATATGGTGCACCGCACTGACGAATATCCTTTCTGCTTGGGTCTGCTGATTGGCTGTTGGAGACAGATGTTTGCACATTCATGGTTTGGGATATTTGGTGGTTGGGTCACCGCATTTCATTGACACTCGGGGGCTTGACGTTTTCGGTGACACCTGCACGTTGTCTGTTTCTTCCTTGTTTGCTGCTTACTTGGCCATATCATGTGTGCAGGCCCGTCACATCTCTGCCCACCCATACATGTTTGAGCTGTTCCTGTCCGTGTCGCATGTTTGCTGTCCCTGTGCCACATTGTCTGGACTAATAGTAGTGCTCCTTCTGGAGTGGTGCATGTGATGAGCTACCTGTGCACTGGTTCTGCTGATGTGGGTTAGCCTGGGCCTCATCCCTGATCTGGTTGGTGATTGACATGCTCCGCTTTTAGTCCAGTGCCCCTTTCCACAGCCCATCCAAATGGGCCTCCATTGGCCTATCCAATTCCACCCCTCATGTGTCACTCCCCTGATCAATTGCATGTTGTTTACAGTACATTATATCTGCTGCTGTGTGTGTGTGTGTGTGTGTGTGTGTGTGTGTGTGTGTGTGTGTGTGTGTGAACCTGTTCATTTGTGTCTTCCATCCCACCTGTGGACTGTGTTGTTGTCTGTGGACCCCTCCTCCACATGTGTACTGCATTTTGCCTACGCTCTGTGGTTCTATCTCCTGCCACGCAGCTGTGGTCTTTGATGATGGCATGATGTGGTCCTGTCTGCATCCATTTCTGTGTGCCTCAGTGTTTTTTTTCGGGTCATCTCTTTTCTCCAGTGCTTTCCATCCGAGTGGTCATAGCTTTGCACTCTCTCTGTTCCTCTTTTCCTCTGCCTTTCCCGCACTGATACCTGTTGTCGCTGTAACACTGGTTTCTTGGCTTCTGCTACCTGTCTGGTCATATTATCGTGATCACATTTGCTGTCCATCCTTTGCTCCATGTATTTGCATCATTGTGGGGTGAGGTGTCATGTATGCTGCTGTGGATTGTTGCCCCATATCCTACCCTGCTACCGTTGTCTACATAGCATCTCTTTTTGCTTGTTGATCCTGTGCCTGCTCTGCATTTTCTGCTCACTTCTCTGGCCACTTCACCCTCCACTGGGGGACACATATTCTCCTCACCTGCCACACACTGTTTTTCCGGTACACCAGGGTGCCCACACCCTTTGCTGTGATGCTGTTGCTACCAGCATGTTTGTCTGTGCTGATGCCATACACGTGTGATGCTGTCATGTTTGGGGGTCCGTTAACTCCCTGCTCGCCCTCCAACTGTCGCCTGTTCATTGTCTTTACTGTGGGCTCTAGGTGATGTTTGTGCTACATCTGTCTCTGTTCCACCCAGGTCCTGCAGGCCCTCCAGGCACGCCTTGCAGCCTCTAGGGCACACTGACCTTTGCAAACATACCATTTTTGATGCACCGTGCCATATTGTTCTATGGGCCACAGTTCTATCAGCACTCTCCTATCCCGATTTACCGCATATTGCAGTTAACGTTGGACACCTGTCTTGACACTGTACTGGTACACCTTTTCAGGCTTGTTCTTGCCCACACTGTTGGCCTACTGTCGTTTGATGCTCTATGGCAGTGGCGCACATATTCCTATCTCCCTTCCGGTCCAGGCGCTGTGGGGGCGCCTACCCCCTCCTATGGTCATCTCTGGACTGCTGCTGTGCATCTGCAGTGCACCATGGGTACTGTTGCATACTCCCATATCCTTAGCACCCCAGCAGGCACCTTGGGTGATGACATGGCGCCCCTTGATGCACAGTCAGGGGGTTTGGTTTCAGCTGTTACGGACATCTGCATGTTTTTGCGCACACTAACCATAGTATGTTTGTTCTTGCTTTTGCTTTTGCCAGTGACATTCCGTTTTGCAAAGTGGTCTGTGATGTTATTGGGCCTTCTATATTTGGTAATGATCATGACCTTGGTCTTGATTGTGTTTGCCATATGCCCTTGTTTGCTGAGACCTTGCTTTGTTTCTTTGTCAGGCAGCCCTTGCATGTACATAGTGCGACTTCTGTGCTTTTGGTTTGGGTGATTGGGTCATTTGGCAGTTTTGCTCCAGGAGCTGGCCACCTCATTATTGTGACTGTGTTATGTGCACTGGCAGTATGAGCATATAGTTGCTTCCATGCTTGGGGGTGGGGCCCTAGGTCATGGCTTTTAACACACAGTGGGTCATTTTGGGCACCTTGGGGGGCTTTTTGTTATCTTGCTTTACATTGGTGCTAACAACAGCAATGCCCTCACACTGCAGACTCCTCACAGTGACTCATCATGGACCCTGTAACATGCCCTATGGGGCGCTTTGTGGAGAGCCCTATGGGGTGCTGTGGCAGACAGTGAACATTAGCCTTTGCCCTCTGGTGTGGCTTTCATAGGTTACCCTATATGACACCTTCAAGTTACATCCCTGTGGGTGGGTGTTTGCCAGCAGAACTTGTTGGACATACAAACCAGACTACCTATGACATTACTAATCTAGTATAGGGGCCATGTCGCACACCCATCCACAGATACGCCCACCTTGCAGGGACACATCCACTTAGTACAGGGCCCATAGTTGTGGCACACAAAGCATGTCCTGGTGCTGTTTGATGCTGGATTCCAATGGCAGGGCAATTGGGTTGTCCCCTGCATTGTTTCTGGTACAGTTTGACATGGTCTTTCCTTTATTACCTGATTTGTGTATATTTGACTTTGTACATTTCACACACCCGGTTCTGGCTGCAGATTCACAGTGTTTTCTACCTTTGGGGGCTGCGCCTCTCTGGATTACACGGACACTCCCAACGAGGGGTGGTGGGCATATTTTCATACCTCTCATGTTCTTTGTGTCCGACAACAAAATGGGGTTATCTATGGTTCAGGCTGAGGGGTGACTGGTTCAACATATGTGTGACTACTGTTTGCGGAGGGTACTGTTGCAGGCAGCCTTGGTCTTTGGGCACACAGGTGGAATTGAACTCACAGACCCTGCAGCACCAGGCAGTTTCTTACCCATTGTGCTAATGGTCAGTCTGCCTTCACTGACACATTTTCTAGCTTCTTCTGGGGCACCCTGTTGGGATACTTTCTGTTGCTACTGTGTGCAGTGACGCACACAGTCATTTCACTGTACCATACCAGGGAGCTATGTGGGTACGTACCCCTTCTTGTGTTCATCTGTGGACTGCTGGTCTGCATGTGCAGTGCACCATGGGAATGCCTGCATTGGTACAGATCCTAGCCAAAACAGCAGACAGTTGGGTGGTGTCCTGCTGCCCTTCAGTAGACAGCCAGGGGGTGGTTAGCAGCTATGGGGCTGCAGGCCAGTGGGTCATTCATTGCCTGTGGAGCCAGTAGTCATGGGTTCAGACCCACAATGGACTCCTTTTATAGGGCTGTCTGCTGCATTATATGTTTTACATACACAGGACTGCTACCGGCGACAGCCCCTCCGCGTAATATTACCTTCTGAGCCTCATGGGCCCACCATGTGTCACCTTATCTGGCTCCCTTTATGTTCCCTTATGGACTGCTCTATGGGGGACATTTTGATGTGCCTCACTGGACACTCCACTTTATAATGTAGCCTATGTTGTGCGTTCAGGGGCGCCTTCTGCAGCAACTTTGGGTACGCCACTGTGTGGGTGTGTTTGCTAGCACCCCTACAACACATACAAGACATATACATGCCCCCACACTCACTATATAATGTGTGGGTGTGTTTGCTTGCACTCCTACAAAAAATAGACCATATACATGCCCCCTCACTCACTGTATCATGTACAGGATGCTGCATCAGCCAGCCTTCTGCATCTGGCACCCTGGGGACTTGAACCCATTATGCCTGTATCAGCAGTCACTGCAGTAACCATTGTGCTACAGCTCTGTATCAGTCATGTATGTATACTAGCAACCCTACAACACATACAAGACATATACATGCCCCCACACTCACTATATAATGTGTGGGTGTGTTTGCTTGCACCCCTAAAAAACAGACGCAACATATACATGCCCCCTCACTCACTATATGATGTGTGGGTGTGTTTGCTTGCACCCCTGCAAAACAGACACATCATATACATGCCCCCTCACTCACTATATAATGTGTGGGTGTGTTTGCTTGCACCCCTACAAAAAATAGACCATATACATGCCCCCTCACTCACTGTATCATGTACAGGATGCTGCATCAGCCAGCCTTCTGCATCTGGCACCCTGGGGACTCGAACCCATTATGCCTGTATCAGCAGTCACTATTGTGCTACAGCTCTGTATCGGTCATGTATGTATGCTAGCAACCCTATAACACATACAAGACATATACATGCTCCCACACTCACTATATAATGTGTGGGTGTGTTTGCTTGCACCCCAAAGGGAAATAGCACATATACATGCCCCCTCACTCACTATATAATGTGTGGGTGTGTTTGCTTGCACCCCTACAAAACAGACGCAACATATACATGCCCCCTCACTCACTATATGATGTGTGGGTGTGTTTGCTTGCACCCCTGCAAAACAGACACATCATATACATGCCCCCTCACTCACTATATAATGTGTGGGTGTGTTTGCTTGCACCCCTACAAAAAATAGACCATATACATGCCCCCTCACTCACTGTATCATGTACAGGATGCTGCATCAGCCAGCCTTCTGCATCTGGCACCCTGGGGACTCAAACCCATTATTTATTTATTTAACATTTCTTATATACCGCCTTTCATGATATCAAGGCGGTTTACATTGAACAAACTGAAATTACATTGAACAGGGCATTATAACTTGGAGATAACTATTTTACAGGGAACATGGGCTATGGAGGGTTAAGTGGCTTGCCCAAGGCCACAAGGAGCACCTGTGGGACTAGAAACCCCAGTCCTTCCGGCCCAAGGTTGCTGTCCTCTAGTGGGATTTGAACCCACGACCCTCCAGCCTGAAGTACCTTGCCCCAACCACTAGGCTACTCCTCCATTATGCCTGTATCAGCAGTCACTGCAGTAACCATTGTGCTACAGCTCTGTATCGGTCATGTATGTCTGGGTGGCTTCTTATGCTTAACGCGCGGTGACCTGCTAATGCGCCCTGTATCGCTCGTTAGTTTTGTAACGCGCGGTAGGTGTTCCGCTGTCCCGCCCATCTCCTTAGTTGGGGGTTTGTCTTTTTAACGCGGATCCTAACGCGAACTGCACTAACGCGATTTAGTAAACATACCCCTATGTTACATATTGTGAACATTGAAAAAGTCAGATGTCACACGTGCTAATCACTATATTTGGCATTTTTGCATGTAAGAAACACACTAAAAGTGTTTTACAGAAGACTGTCTGCTGTAAAGTTTGTCAGGATTGTCACAATACAACATCCAATAGTAATCTGCCATCATGCTCTCATCCCAGAATCCTTAGTAACATTTTATCATGGTCTGAATGTCTTGGTGAAACCTCTCACCCAGTTCGTCTCTCACTTCATCCAGGTTTGGTGGAAAAAAGTGAAGATGTGAGTGCATGAAGTGCATTTTCAACAACATGTGGCAACCAAGTTTATGATATGTGTTAAGTAACCTCTGTATTCCAAGTTTTCACAGATCTATTTAAAGGCTTGCCATGCTTCCAAAGCATCCAGGTATCCAGACATTTTTTTAAATTCTTCATCCTCCATCACCTGTCTTATGAGACCCCACAAAAATGCCTTCTTTCAGTTTTGCAGCATTGATCTTTGTAAATCTAGAAACAAGATACTGAAATCCTTTTGAATTTGTTCGCGCTGCTCTTTTCACTAAAGTTTTCATTAAACCCATTTTTATAAGCAAAAGAGGATGGAAAATATTTGCTGGATCGACTAATGAGACATGACTAACATTGCTGCTTCCGGGATAGGCAGTTCTTAAAGGTTAGTTGTGAACAGCACAATGATCTTTGACAGCGTGACTGTCCCAGAGGCAGAGAAACCAGCAATATTTGGTAAATCCACCTTGCATGCCCATCAGCATGCCAATAACTTTAAGATCCCTGCAAATCTTCCACTAGTAATTGTCATAGCATATAGATTGGAGCAATATCTGTAGGTTATCATATGTCTCCTTAAGGTGTAATTAGAATAGATGGCTTTATATTGCTGTTATGAATAAGAATGGTCTTGAGGCTTTTTTTTGAAGAATCAATGAATAAATGCCATGCTCTGCAAGATAATCAGAATACACAACATTGATTTCCACATCTATGCCGACGACATCATGTCGTACAGTCCTCTCCACACCAAGCAACCAACATACACAAGGATTCAAGAATGCTTTGCTGATGTCTCCCACTGGTTGACAGCCAATAACCTCTCAATCAATTACAAAAAAACAGAGGTGCTATCCATCACGAGAGACAACACATTCACCCCCCCCCCATTCACCCCCCCATTCACCATACCAGTGAACAACATTCAAATAAATGTATGCCAAGAACTTAAATACCTAGGCGTCATTATTGACCAAAACCTCACTTTCAAGACACAAATAGCAGTTACAACCAAAGCAATATTCTACAAATCCAAGACTCTGCAATTCCTATGGCCAAACCTCAATTCATCAGATTTCCGCTCAGCCCTCGAAGCCCTAATCCTTCCGCATGCTGATTACTGTAGCACAATATACCATGGTCTCGCACAGTCCACCCTCCTCCCACTACAAACTGCCCTCCACACTGATGCACGCATCATACAAGGAGCATCCAATATGACAGAATCATCCCTATACTCAGACAGCTTCACTGGCTGCCACACTCCTGCAGAATCACATACAAAGAACTACTACTAACATACAAGACTCTCCTCTGCACCCCTGCTACTCATCTTCAAACCCTTCTTCAGCCCCTCAACCCCAACAGGCCACAAAGACTCTCCGTGACCCACAAACTCACTATACCACACTCCAGAACAAAACACTCACAACAAATATGCCTCCAAGCCTTCGAATTATATGCCCCCTTCCTCTGGAACACACTCCCAAACCATATAAGAAATATCTCTGGCCTCCATTCCTTCTACAAACACCTCAAAACCTCATTCTCAAAACACTTCAACCCTGACTCTTAACCAGGAACATACTGATCCCCTCAGTAAATGTGCACACAGAATCTGCCAACCCTATGGACCTACAAGCTACCTATATATATAGCTATAATGTACCATGTACATAGTTAGCTGTTATATGTACCATGGCTGTTCTAATGTACCATGTACATAGTTTTTGTACATAGTTGGCTGTTATATGTAATTTGAATTTGGTTCAATGTAAACCGTTTTGACCTGGTGAAAAGCAGTATATAAGCTCTGCTAAATAAATAGATTCTGATGGTCTGTATACCTGTGAGAGGGCTCAAAAAAGCACAGAGATATTATTGCAATAACACATTGGACTGTCTACTTTAAAGAACATCGCTAAATTACGATTGCACATGCGATAGTGGCAAATGAGAACATTCTTTTGAAGTAAGTTCTTTTCCTTCAGCCTTGAAGCAAGAAGTTCCACTTTATCTTCTGAGAGTGCCAAGTCTCGTATAAGATCACTAAGCTTTTCTTGGCTGAATTTCTCTGGGTTGCCATCGCTTTCATCTGGCACGTTGGCTGCATCTTCCGACTCTTTAGGTTAGCCGCTACTAGCACCTTCATCTACCATTTTGTCTGGTACAGAAGACAGTCCATCTTGTAGAGGAACTGGAACAGGAAGTGTTTCATCATGTGGGACTGGTTGCATTGCAGGCATAAGATTTGGATACACAATGCTGTGCTTCGCAGAGAAACTTGTGATATTAACCAGACAAAAATAGCAATCGTCATGATGGTTTCTTGGCTCCCTCCATATCAGTACAGCAAATGGCATCACTGTTTTCCTTCCATTTAACCAATCACATAACAGAGGTACACTAAAAAATTTTTTTTTTAAACTGCCTCTAATGTTTCGATTGATTTTTACGTTTTTTGGTGCGCTGAATCCAAATCTGGTAACCAATTTGCTCCATCACGTACAGATCTTTTGCTACATTGGGTTAGCAGTTTGAGGTGAACGTTTCAGATTGAGTGCGATCGAGATAAAAGTTTCTTGGATGAATTCTTTATACTAATTGTTTAGTAGTTATTCAAATAAGAATAAAGAAAATTGTAACAAGGCAGCACATAAGAATAGAGTAATGTCAACAAAACACACTGTGATGGTAGCAAAATTGTCTGCACTTAAAACAGCCACATACATGTGCACAAACATTGAGCATATAAGAGTGAGGTTAGACACAAAGCAAAGCAAAGAAATGTGCAAAAAATGTTGTACAGGTATGTATGTAAGAATAGAAAACGCAAACCGCACCATTGCAATACATGAAGACAAACACCCGATGGTGTGAAAATAAAATTCTAATAAATGAGATCCGACACTGCGGTAATAACTAGCAAATTTTTATTTCAAAGTTTAGTAAAAACACAATATTTGTCAACACAGTTTAGATTTTAAAGTCATTCTTGGGTCAATCAATCTCCTGGTGGGCCCGTTTCTTCTTCCCCCGAATGCTTCTCTTGGTGCGCTGCTTGGCGTATTTTTCATCTGGGGTTTCCCGCAGCAGCAACCAGCAGAAATCAGCCATCATAGTGGTGTTCCATCTTCCTTGGTACCTTCTCTCTGCGTCCTTGATGTCCTGGTGAAACCTTTCACCTTGTTCTTCACTGTACGCCCCCAAGTTTTCGGGAAAGTAGTTCACATGGGAGTGCAAGAAATGGACTTTCAGGCTCATGTTACAGCCTTGTTCTTTGAAAGCATTGAGCATCCTGGCAACAATATCCTTATAGTTCTCATCCCGCCTGTTCCCCAAGAATTTGAGAACATCCTTGAAGGAATCCCAGGCTTCTTTTTCCTTCTCAGACATCGTTTCAGCGAATGCTCCATCTGAAATGAGTTTCCTTATATCAGGGCCAACAAACACTCCTTCCTTTAGCTTTGCTTCAGAAAGTCGGGGGAACTTTAAGCAAAGGTACCGAAAGCACTCACCATCTTTTGGAAGGGACTTGATGAATTGCTTAATGAGACCCAACTTAATGTGGAGAGGTGGTAATAGAATTTTATCACGAGGTACCAAGCTCTCATGAAGAACATTTTTCTCACCGGGTCTCAAATACTCCCGAATTGGCCAGTCTTTTTTCCCCCAGTGTAGGTCGCGGGCCCGGCTATCCCACAAGCAAAGGAAGCAGGGATATTTGGTGGAACCGGATTGCTGCCCTAATAGCATGGATAGAATTTTAAAGTCTCCACAAATCATCCACTTATGCTCATCATAACGAATCTTCTGAAGAATCAGGGCCAAATTCTCGTATTTTTCTTGAAGAATAACAGAGTGAGCAATAGGAACTGAAGCAAATGTGTTGCCATTATGAAGAAGAACACCTTTTATGCTGTCTTTTGACGAATCAATGAACAGCCGCCATTCAGCAGGATCATACTTGAGTTTAAACTTTTCCATCACTCCGTATATCGTTGCAAAATACCAAATCTTCCTCTTTGCTGAAATACTTCAAAAATTGTGTCTCGCGGTTGCAGTACCAATAAAAAGTTGTTCCTGGTGACAATAGATTTTTCTGTTTAAGCCGAGAACCTAGCAGTTGGGCAGCATCTTTTGGGAGTCCTAAATCCCGGACTAAATCATTCAATTCAGCTTGAGAGAAAAGTTCAGGTTTCGGATCTGGTTCAGTTTCAAACTCGGAAGTACTGGACTCATCGGGAAAAGCCATCTGATGAGTCTCATCATGATCAGAACCGTCCACACAAATATGATCCAAAGATTTTGGTGGTTCAGGCACAGGTACTTCGTTGCTATGAGGCATAGGCCTAATTGCTGAGGGAAGGTTGGGGTAACTTTTTACGTTCTTATTTTTTAAGTTGTATCCCTTCACAATGCAAGAGCAAAAATAGCAGTCACTGCTGTGGTCTCTTTGTTCACGCCACATCATAGGTATTCCGAAACAAAATGCTTGTTTTTTACCTTTCATCCATAAGCGTAGATCTTCCTCACATGTCTTTCACACTTTGTGAGGAGCCCACGGTTTGTCTTGATCGCCTAACTTCAAACCGAAATAGGCAAAATATACTTTTTTAATAAATGCAGAAATGTTCCTCTGCCGCTTTTTCACGGTATATTCCCCACAAATAAAACAAAAACTGTCCGGAGAGTTGACGCAACCTCTGGCTCTGTGAGCCATCACAAATACACAGCACTGCAAACTACAAATGTAGTGAACCACTTCAGAATAAAGCTGGATTACAACTGAGCAAACAAAAGGTAATAATGAACTTGCAAGAAACTGAAATTTGACAGGAACGTTCATGTCGCAACCACCGTGTTTGAGCGAGCGAACGAGGCGAGGCGAACAGGAAAGAACATGCGCCAGCGCGAGTACTGGATTTAGCCCCCCGCCTCCCAATTGTCCTGTTAATGTATAAAATGAATATAAAACACTCTAAAATATCATGAGGGAGTGTTTCTAGTTAGTTAACCATTACAACCTCTATTTTGTGCCAAGAAAATAAACTGCAGTCGGCTAAAAAGAAATTATGTGAACATTCCTTATATGGGTAAGAAATCTAATTTTGCAAGAAAACGTGACGTGATGGAACATTTTGGCTATTTTTCCTGGATTCAGCACCCCAAAATCTATAGGAATCAGTTGCAAAACTGGAGGCAGTTTTTTGGTAGTGTACCTGTGTAATCCATTGGCACAGGTAGTGAAAATGATGCTAGCTGCCCTTGGCTTATCCTGGTCATCCAGTGGGCAACCAAAATATAACTTGTACCTTTTGTGCAGATCTGACGTTATGGTATGATGTTGAAAAACAATAGCAAATGAACCATAAATGTAATAAAAGAACATCATAATGATTTCTACACTGTCTTGGCATGACTATTTTATTTCTAATGATTTCTTCAGTGTTATTATTACTAAATACATAATCAAAATAATAAACATGAAAAGCAAGCTAACTACCAATCAATACTGGTAATCACTGACACAGTTTATGTCAATTCGGTTAGTATAGCAAAATATCCAACACTATCATCCTTCAAACCTGACGTGATACAACAAAACCAAAACCAGTTTTGAACATTGTCATCATAGGTTATCTAATACACCTGAAATCATTTGTGATGATTTTTTCATGCTGACCAGTGTTATTGTAAAACATACATACTTTTATCCAGAGTGGACAATAATCAAAGAGTCTTTTTCTATACGTACATAAACCTTTTGCTGAAGAGTTCCCAGGTAAGTGAAGAAAGCCCCCAGTTAAGTGAAACATTAAATACATCTGTAGAAATGGGTAATAGGGGCAACATCTGGAAAGCAGTGTGCATGAATACCTGTAGCATGGGAAATAAGATTCCAGATGTTGAGACTTTAATGGAAGAGACTGACTTGGATTTAGTGGCGGTTACAGAGACATGGTTCATGGACAACCATGACTGGGATGTAATTATACCAGTCTATACTTTATTCAGGAAGGACAGGGTAGGAAGAAGGGGAAGTGGAGTGGCACTACATGTAAAAAATAATATTAAAGCTATAGAATTGCAGGGCTTAAAAGGGAGAGAGGAGACACTGTGGGTTAAACTAAAAAGAGGGAAAGGGAAATCCATTTGCACAGGAGTTATATACAGATCCCCCTGACACAGAATAGAAGTGGATGAAGATTTCATAGAAGACATACACAGTATTGCTATGAAAGGAGAAGTGCTACTGACAGGTGATTTCAATATGCCGAATGTGCATTGACACCCTGCTGTGGTGTCATCTAGGAGATCCTGGATTCTCTACAGGGAGAACTATTCAAGCAACTAGTAACAGAATCCACACGTGAAGGGGCCATACTGGACTTGGTGCTTACCAACGGGGAAAGTGTTTCTGATGTTACAATAGGAGATCAGCTCGCATCCAGTGATCACCAGATAGTGTTGTTCAGTATTAGGACTAGGGCTGATAAAATCCATTCAAAAGCAAGGGTCTTAGACTTTAGTAAAACTAACTTTGCCAAGATGGGACAATACCTCAATGAGTCATTAGTGGGATGGGAACAGCTGGGGGATATAGAAAAACAATGGGCAAAACTGAAAGGGGATATTTTAAGGGCACCAAACATTTTTGTTAGAATGCTAAATAAAGATAAAAGGAAAAGGAGGCCATTATGGTTCTTAAAAGAAGTAGCTGAAAAGGTCAAGAAAAAGAGGGGGACCTTCATGAAATACAAAAGATAACAGAGAGAGGAAGATAGGCATCTATATTTGGAAAAACTTAAAGCTAGCAAAGTAGTCGGGAAAGCAAAGATACAAAAAGAAGAAGAAATAGCTAATGCAATAAAATGCGGAGATAAGACATTTTTCAGATATGTTAGTGGAATTTCTTAACAAATATTTCTGTTTTATGTTCACAGATGAAGATTCAGGATCAGGACCTCAGAAAACACCCACAAACATGATCATAAGTGACGTGGATCTCAAATGATTTTCAGAAGACTGTGTTTGTGAGGAACTAGCTAAACTAAAAGTAGATAAAGCCATGGGTCCGGATGGATACATCCTAGGACACTGAGGGAACTTGGGACATTCTAGCAGCTCCACTGTCTGACCTCTTCAATACTTCTTTGGAGTTGGAAGTGGTCCCAAGAGAGAAAGGCCCATGTGGTCCCTTTACACAAAAGCGGATGTGAGGATGACATTGAGAGCTACAGGCTGGTTAGTCTAACCTCTGTAGTTAGTAAATTATTGGAAAGGCTACTATAGGAGACAATAGTGAGGTTCTAGAGTCTAATGGATTGTAGGATCCGAAGCAGCATGGATTCACCAGGACACGTCTTGTCAGACAAATCTGATTGACTTCTTTGACTGGGTGACCAAGGAGTTGGACCGAGGGAGAGTCCTAGATGTGGTGTATTTAGATTTCAGTAAAGTCTTTGACATCGTTCTGCACAGGTGACTTATAGACAAACTGAGCACTCTAGGAAAGGACCCTAAAGTTACTGATTGGGTTAGAAATTGGTTGAGTGGGAGGCAATAAAGATACAGGCAAATGGAGCTCACTATAAGGAGCAGGAGATTACTAGTGGTATGCCACAGGGATCTGTCCTAGGTCCAATTCTTTTTAACATTTTTGTTAGTGATATTGCGGAAGGGCTGTTAGGTAAGGTTTGCCTGTTTGTGGATGATACCAAAATCTGCAATAGAGTAGACAACCAGGAAGGGGTAGATAACATGAGGAGGGATCTAACTAAGCTTGAAGAATTTGACAGCTGAAATTTAATGCTAAAAAATGCAGGGTCATGCATTTGGGCTGCAAAAATCCAAAGAAGCAGTACAGTGTAGGGGTGAGGTACTTCTGTCCACAAAAGAGGAGCGGGAGCTGGACGTATTTGTGTCTGACAATCTTAAAGTAGCTAAACAGATAGAAAAAGTGACTGCAAAAGCCAGAAGGATGCCTTGGTGTATAGGAAGAGGAATGGCCAGCAGAAAAAAGGAGGTGATAATGTCTCTGTATAAGTCTTTGTGTGACCTCGTTTGGAGTATTGTGTGCAATTCTGGAGACTGCACCTTCAAAAGGATATAAGCAGGTTGGAGTCAATGCAGGGGGTGGCTACTAAAATAGTTAATGGTCTTCATTATGAAGCATATGAGAACAGACTTAAAGATCTTAATCTGTATACTTTAGAGGAAAGGCAGGATAGGGGCGATAAGATAGAGACATTTAAATACCTCCGTGGCATTAATGCGCAGGAGGGTCTCTTTCAATTGAAAGCAAGCTCTGCTATGAGGGGACATAGCATGAGAGTGAAAGGGGATAGACTCAGGAGTAATATACAGACACATTTCTTTATGAAAAGAGTGGTAGTTGCGTGGAATAGTCTCCCAGTAGAGGTGATGGACATGAGGACACTATCTGAATTCAAAAATGCATGGGACAAACACAGAGGATCTCTAAAGGTAAAAAAAGGACTATTGTAGTTGATATGGAAGGGCACACTAGATAGGTCATGTGGTCTTTTTCTGCTGTCATGTTTCTATGTATTTATGTTTCTATTACTGCCCTCAGTATTTATACTAGAAAATCTCATGAGCAAGGTAAGATATTTATCCAATGTCTAATAAGTAAATTAAGGGGTATGTTTACTAAAGGGCATTAAGGGAGCAAGTGTGCCGTTAACACCTGCTATTGGCATCCTTCCGCCCTTAGCGCTGTGAAAAAGCTGCATTAACAAGCCTTAAAAGTTCCGGCAGCGTTAAGGGAACTGTAGGCAGAGAAAGAGAGCGTTAACAGGATGGAAAATGGGTGTCGACAGCGGGTGTTCCCTTAACGCCTGTTGTGCAATCACGCCATAGAGCCCTTTAACACTGGGAATACTAACACCAATGAAATCCTCGAAGAAAGGGGATATATTGAGGGGAGCGAGTCTATTGAAACGTCTGCAATGTGATCTACATACAGGGGAAACCAAGACAATGGTAATAGTGCTTCATTAGCAGTAACAGCATAGTGGCCAACCATGAAAGGCCACTACATCAATGTTGCAAATGACCCAAAAGAGGTACCATGGGGGTGATGCAGTGGGGGTTTCTGGTGTGTAGAGATGACCATGCAGCTTCCTAGGAGGCACAGCTGTGAAGGCTGGCATGACCCCACAGTGACATTGGCAGCACACAGACATGCTACTGCTGGTGAAAAGGTGATACACAAACGTTGGATGGACTAAGGGGCCCTGACATCTCAGGCAGATTCAGTTGCCGGCACCTATCCCTGTTGTTGCCGAGGATGTCTCTGTAGGCACCGGCTGTCAGCAGCAGTGGCAGTACCCCTAAAGGTGCCAGGAAAAATGCAGTCTCCTTTGAAAGTACTAGTGTTGCATGTGTTTGCCTCCTCCACAAGAGATGGAAGTGGCAATAGCTGGGGAGTGGGGGTGGCAGTGGCAGGTGGATGGGAGGGGCGCTCGACTGGGCATGTGTGTTGCTGCTGGCCAAACTGGGCCTGCCTAACCAGCCCAGTGGATGGGCCAGCACTGTACCCCAACCCCACAGACACCTTGTTGTCATGTCAGCATGCTGCTTGTGCTATGCTGGCGGGTGCTGTGCCCCCACTAGCAGCAGACAAAGTTTCTGACCTGGCCCTGCATGTCGTGTGCGATGCCACAGTTGCCTACATCACCCTGAGGATGAACAGTCCAGCCACAGGAACAGTGGAACATGTGATGATCCCATACCACTGAGGTCAGTTGTACTGGGGCGCATGCCCTGACCCCAGTAGAGGGAGCCAAGAGCGCCAAGATAGGCACAGCTGTATGGATGCAACAGCAGGGATGCCGACTGCTGCACTGAACCTTTGCCTCTGCCATGATGGCAGAGAGGGATGGCGTGGTCAATAGGCTCCCCACAATGACTATTGGCCCATGGCACTGGTCCCAGTTAGTGGAGTAGAACATTTGTGACATAGATTGGGATGGTCCCCACCCGCACATAGTGAGTGGATATGTGCATGTGTGGGGGAAATATGGGTGCTGTGGAAGAGATACCACACAATAGGAGAACAGGGCATGTCAGAGGTAAAATGCCTACCCAGCAATCTTAGCTGCAAGGTGATAACACTAGTAGCACTACTACATATCATTCATGAAGTGCTACAAGGCATATGCAGTGCAGGACAAATACATAGGAAGACATTCCCTGGCCAAAGAGCTTCCTATCAAGTGATGACAGACAGTACAGTACAAGAGAAAGAAGGGTACAATAGGGGGAGAAGACACCAGGGAAACATGAGAGAAGGATCCAACAACAGATCCCAGAAGTATGCCTTCTGCATGGCTATGGCAAGGGAGACAAATGAGACATGACAGAAGGATAAAGAATACTTGCACCAGGCATAAGGAGTAACAAGGTGATAGGAGGGAAGTCAGAGGATGGCAGTACCAGAACTGGCCATAGAGAGTGTGTAAGCAGAGGAAGAGCGAAGTCCTCAGGAAGGGGTGTAGGGATGGAGGAAAGGTGCTGAGGGGCAGTACAGGGGATATATTTATAGGCTAGATGAAGATGTCAGATATGGATAGGTAAACCTACGGGGAATCAGTGAAGTCATAGCAGGAGTGGGCTGATATGATTGTCTTGGGGCTGGTGGAGAATGGGCCATGAGGCAGAGCTCTGCACAGATGAATGGGGGAGAGATGACTCTGAGGGAGACCAGCGAGGAGTAGGGTGCAGTTGCAAGTTGTGAGGTAGCAAAAGGATGGACACCAGTTTCAGTCCAGCGTTCAGAGAACAAGGTGCTCTGTGTGAACGTGGAATCCCTCCATATTAGCGAATCCACTCATCAACAGCCATCTGACGCACATGTGAATCCATGTCAGCCAAGTCCATCTGCAAGATGTGACATTATGGCCTGACTGCACCATAAGCACCCATCAGGTATGGGTGCCCATGGCCATTCTGCTTGTTTTGCCATGGCATGCGATGTATAAATGGACTTATCCCATGTGCTAGACAAGAATGTCATGTTCACCAGCAGCTTAGACAGTCAGTGCAGCATACAGATTGAACATATCTCCCTTGCACACCCGCAGAACACACCTTGTCAGACAGGTATGGCACAAGGCCAGCAGAGATACCAGCAGACATGGACAGACTGCTCTGCATGGCTGCATCCACACAGACAATGACCACATTTGCACCCATGGATTGTTAAATTCCTAAGGCTGTTCTGTGGCTCAGCACACAAGGGCAGTGGGTATTTAAGAGGATGGTTGTAGGTTCATATGCAACTCCCAAAGACCCCAGATATTTGAGACAGGGATAAAGGTTCATCTTCCAGCAGGATAATGACCCTAAATATACTGTTAAAGCTACACTGGAGTTGATTAAGGGGAAACATTTAAATGTCTTGGAATGGTCTAGTCAAAACCCAGACCTTAATCCAATTGAGAATCTATGGCATAACTTGAAGATTGCTGTACACCAATGCAACCCATCTAACTTGATGGAGTTGGAGCAGTTTCGCCTTGAGGAATGGGTGAAAATCTGTGTCTAGATGTGCTAAGCTAATAGAGCTATACCCTAAGAGTAATAGAGATATATCCCAGCTGTAATTGCAGCAAAAGGTGGCTCTTCAAAGTATTGACTTTGGTGGTTGGGGGGGGGGATACCTATGCACATTCCTGATTTCTGGGGGGGGGGGGTTGTTTTAATTATTGTTTGTATCACAATAAAGGTTGTTTTGCACCTTCAAAGTGGTAGGCATGTTGTGTAAATCACATGCTGCTAACCCCCAAATCTCCATTTTAATTTCAGGTTGTAATGCAACAAAACAGGACAAATACCAAGGGGATGAATACTTTCACAAGGCACTGTATGTGCTTGCAGGAAACACAGTCAGTGTATATTAATGAGCAGAAGTGATGGATCACTGCATCCCCAATTTGGTGTTCAGCTGCAGGATGCTATTCTGCGTGTGCAGTGCATCATGGGGAATGGAGGAGCTAACTTATTCTGGCACACACAGCGACACTGCAGTCAGGGATCTGCAGTCTCTGTGATTCCAGACATAGCTGAGCAGAAGGGTGTAGAGGTTTAGCTTAATGCCTGGGACAGTCTAGGATCTGCTGTGCCTGGCTGCCACACATTTTTATGCTTTGTCATGTGTTCCTCCCTCACATTAGGTCTGCACACATGCTGAAACCCATTGCAGGGGGTCAGACATGCTCACCCTGCAGATCTCTACCACCTGACAGGAAGCATAACCTAATGGCCATGGTATTGGCTTATGAGTCAGGAAACGGGTTCAACAGCCCCTGCCACATTTTGTGGGACTGGTATGATGCTTTAATTGCAGCTCTTTTATGTGTGGCACAGTCCTTATTGGACGTCCACAACTCCTTTTGACCTTGGGCAGATCACTTAGGCCTCCATTGCCTCAGCAGACTGCAGCATTTCACAGTACCTCTTGTCCATCATCCCTTACCTGGGTGTACACTGTACACCACTTTGACTGCACAGGTACGGTGATATAATAGAGGGCAGTGACATACATATAGATATCGTCTACCTGTGGTACCTGATTGAGGTAGTACCTCGTGACTGTGACTGTATAGGTTTGGCTCCATCACCTCTCTGCATTACATGCGGACACATCCTACCCTTCGAATGGCCACCTGCAAGGCTCAACTCAGATCCCTACATGCCCCATTGGCCCAGTTTTTGCAACCCCTGTCCAGTTGTTGTATCCACTTTTCTCAGGAGAATTGAATGGTGGTTGGGAGACTGGGCCAGCTGTGAGTGCACCTACACAGTATTGTGGCTTCCACGTGGCACAGACACACTTTTTTGCCACACACTAGAAGTGCATAGGTGATGGCACATGAGGTACATTAGTGCTGCAAGCCCATGCCACTCTCTCATCTACCACCATCCTTCCTTCAGCCCATTCATCAACCTCTACCTCCTATGTGCAGTCAGGTATTCTCCTGCTGCAACAGAATGGACCTCACAGGAACCTTTTCCACATTTCCATGTCTCACTCACACCTCTCCTGTGACTGATCTGCATGTCACCACTCCTGCTCCATCATCCTTTTGATGAACACATCATGGCACTCCTGGCTCTGCAGTGGGCCACGTCTTCCCCATTCTGTGCCACACACTGCCATTAGAGCATTTTACATGGGCACCCCTCAGCGCACCGTTACAGCTGCCTCCCACATACACATCCCACTTACTGACTGCCAGGTAGGGTGCCAACGGATCTGTCAGATCCATCAGCTTCCACCTGTCCTTCCAAACATCACCTTAACATTGCCTTTCCCTGGCGCTCCCTTATCCAGCATTAAGGGGACAGTCATTCTTGGGCATTAGGGAGCACACTGGCCAACTTAACAACCAATGTCCACTTTGCACACGTTAAGTGGACCATTGTACCCTTACCACCGGAACGCTTCCTTCCTGCCCAGAAACGTTTTCACATGTGACACCCCTTAACACTGCCGTTTGCGCTCATTGGCCACTGCTCCCTTAATGGCCTTTAGTAAGTATACCCCTAAGTATAATTGCTCAAAAATCACTTGGATACAAACCTAAGATTAAAATAATGAAGTATATTGTTAGAATCAGATTTTAAAATGACAAAGGCAGGTATACCTTATAGACTAACAAATGTATTTAGGCATCGGCTTTCAAGGACATGAGTCCATTTTATCAGATGGCTTTGAGCTGGCATTATTCCTTTACCACAGGAGTCACTAACTTGTAGCACTGAGTTATTGCAATTAGTGATTCCTGCAGTAAACTTTCTGTGGTAAAATCCAAGATTTTACTGCAGCTTAGTAACTACCCCCCTAAGTTGGCTGCCTCTCTGAAGGTTTTAAAATTAACTATCTAAGATAAAAATGTATCAATTTCTTTCTGTTTTTAGATGTAGCTAATGAGAGTTTATGACATTTGTGAGGGAGATGAATAAACAATTAACAAGGAGAATTGTTCAGCATGACCTACTTTGCACTGCTTTATCTGAGTTTGCAGATCTTACAAGAGCTCTTGAAAGCTGACTTCAACCTAACACAAGGGAACATGATTTCTAAGCGTGACCTTGACATGCTACCTCGTGAATACAGATTTCAAGGGTTAAGAAGCAAATAGTGAAAAACAATCTAGGAAAACCTAAAATGGAAAAATAATAAATGCATAGATGGTCTTTATTTCGCACAATTTTTTTTCACTTCTTTAAAAATATGGATTCCAGACATTTGACTTATAAAAACGATTAGGTCAATTTTCAAAGGAAATTATAGGCTTATTGGCAGTCAATAAATGTATAACTTCCTTATCCATAGATATTCAAAGCCTACAGTATTTGCATAGTACTGGAGTGAAACTATGGTGTTCCTTTACTAAAGTCCATTAGGCAGTTAACGTGCGTTTTAATTCATGGCAATTGGGAACACTAACATAGGAGCATGCCAGCCACCACACGTTAAACACACATTAACCTATCATCATGGGATGAGGCAGGAAATGGGAGGAGTGTGGGTGTGGAGAGCTCATTATCAGTAGCCCCAGGGCAATTGTGGTCCGCTCAGTGGGAACCTGGGTCTTAACACAAGTTCACTTAATAACACTGATATGGGTGTTGTTAAGTGAACCTGCCTTACTGGAGTGTATGTTAGAGTGGCTCATCATGCGTCACACCACCCGACCTCTAACGCGGAAACTTTGCACTTAACGTGTGTTAGTAACGTATGGTAAATACGAAACCTTAATGGACTGCCCAGCACTATCTATATTGAGAAGGGGTGGAGAGAGGGCAACAATAAATATCTATCCATATAATAGTGATATTGAGATGCAATACAGATAGTTTATACTTTTAGGGTCATGTTTACTAAAGTGCACTAAGCAGTTAGTGCAGGATTTAGTATGCGCTAACCATTAGCGTGGTCCTGAGGTAACAGCTACCACATGCTAAAAACAGCCAGAGCAGTAAAATTCCTATGGTAATTGCTTAGTGTAATGTGGGGTGGCGAGTAGATGGGTTATCGGTGAAAAATGGGTGTTGACTGCACAGTGTGGTAATGTTGATACTTTTATCATATGCTATCTGTCACAGCTATCAATAGCATGGGTGCACTTTAATTCAACTGTGCTATTAACATGCAGTAGTGTACTCACTACGGATAAAAAAATACGATTCCCCATTCCAGCATCCCTACCCATCCCCATCAGGCCAATCCCCCGAATCAACAACCATAACTAACAGGCTGATGACCTGTCCAGCATCCCCACCCAACCCGTACCCCCTGATCAGTATCCCAGTCCTCATGATAGCCTCGCTGATGATGGTTGGAACTATCCTCACCCATCCATTAGACAAACTAGACGGTCACCTAGGACAGCAGACCCTGTTGGGCAGCATTGCTACCCCCCCCCCCCCAGGAAGTGGCAGCTGAACTTCCGCTTCAGTGCCATGGTGGGCTTTAAAAACACCTGCACACCTGCGCACAGTTCCGGCCTGCTGCTCCTGCGCCCTCCAAGGAAGTTGTGTGCACGTGGGCACTTTAAGGTCTGACACAGCGCTAAAGCGGCAGTTCAGCTGTCTTCACTTCAGCGCATTCAGCCCAAGGAGAGGGGAGGGGGAGGCATGGTGGGCTGGACGGCTACAGTCTTGGGGGGCAGCAGCAGCATGGAGAGTCTGCCTACGGTGACAGAAACCCTTGGGCTGCTACTGATAGAGCAGATGCAGTTTATCATGTACTGTGTGCTCAATAATCACTGCTAGGGTTGCCACCTGGCTCCAGATGTGCCTGACAGGTTCAATCCAGTCCTGGGTTTACCTCATTGCATGCAGGGATATATAGTTCTGATTTCTCCATTGCACTCCATAAGAAAAGGAAAACTACAAGTAACTGCATGCAATGAGGTAAACCCAGGACTTGAGCAAGCCTGTTGGGCACATCTGGAGCCAGTTGCCAACCCTAGTCACTGCACAGGCTTTGAACTTACTGCACATTAAATTTTGCACTTAACATGCGGCAAGTGCAAAAACATACCACACTTAGTAAACATGTCCATTAGTTCAGGTCTGCTGAATAGGAAATCTAAACTAAACAGATAGTGGCTACAGCAGTCAGTGATTAATACGTATGTTCAATGCCACTGATTATACATACAGCAGTACTCAATGTACATAATACTTTAAGCACCATGGCCAAACGTTAAATGTAAATGATAATGCCAGCAGAGCATATTACCCCCAATATGCATATAGAAACATAGAAACATGATGACAGAAAAAGACCACATGGCCTATCTAGTCTGCTCTTCCTTATCGACTACAATAGTGCCCTTTTTACCTTTAGAAATCCTCTGTGTTTGTCCCATACTTTTCTGAATTCAGATACTGTCCTCGTCTCTACCACCTCCATTGCGAGACTATTACACGCATCTACCACTCTTTCCATAAAGAAATATTTCTGCAGATTATACCTGAGTCTATCCCCTTTCACCCTCATCCTATGTTCCCTCGTAGCACAGCTTGCTTTCAATCGACAGAGGCTCTCCTCTTGTGCATTGATACCACGGAAGTATTTAAACATTTCTGTCATTTCTCCTCTATCCTGCCTTTCTTCTAATGTATACATATTAAGATCTTTAAATCTGTACTCATATTCTTTATAATGAAGACCACTAATCATTTTAGTAGCCACCTTCGGCACCGACTGCAACTTCTTTATATCCTTTTGAAGGTGCGGTCTCCAGAATTGCACACAATACTCCAAATGAGGTCACACCAGAGACTTATACAGAGACACTATCACCTCCTTTTTTCTGCTAGCCATTTCTCTTCCTATGCACCCAAGCATCCTTCTGGCTTTCTCCGTTGCCTTTTCTACCCATTTAGCTACTTTTAAAATTGTCAGACACAATCACACCCAGGTCCCGCTCTTCTTTCCTGGACTTCATCGCCTACGCTGTACCACTCCCTTGGAATTTTGCAGCCCAAATGCAGGACACTGCATTTTTTTAGCATTAAATCTCAGCTGCCAAATTCTAGACCATTCTTCAAGCTTAGCTAGATCCATTCTCATGTTATCTTCTCCTTCCTAGGTGTCTACTCTATTGTAGATTTGGTATCATCTGCAAACATCCTCAAGTTCCTTCAGTATTCTCGGATGTATCTCATCTGGTCCCATCACTTTATCTACCTGTTCATTGTAAGCACAGATCAATTATTTGAGATGTGTGGTTTTTATGTTCATTGTAAATCGCACTGATGTGGAATAGCGCGGTATAAAAGAAACTGTAAATAAATAAATAAATAAACAGGCAAACCTTACCCAACAGCCCTTCTGTAATATCACTAACAAAGATGTTAAAAAGAATCAGACCAAGGACAGATCTCTGAGGCACACCACTGGTAATCTCCTTCTCCTCAGAGTGAACTCCATTTACCTGTATCCTTTGTCACCTCCTACTCAACTAATTTCTAACCCAATCAGTAACTTTAGGGTCCATCCCTACAGTGCTCAATTTGTTTGTAAGTCGACTGTGCGGAATGATGTCAAAGGCTTTACTGAAATTTAAGTACACCACTTCTAGGTCTCTCCTTCAGTCCATCTCCCTGATCACCCAGTCAAAATTAATCAGATTTGTCTGACAAGACCTGCCTTTGCTGAATCCATGCTGCCTTGTATTCTGCAACCACTAGACTCCAGAAACCTCACTATGCTCTCTTTTAGCAGCATTTACAATAATTTACTCACCACAGAAGTTAGACTAACCAGTCTGTAGTTTTCAACCTCATCCTTACTTCCGCTTCTGTGTAAATGGACCACATGTGCTTTTCTCCAGTCCTCTGGGACCACTCCCAACTCCAAAGAAGCATTGAAAAGGTCAGTCAGTGTTGCTGCTAGGACATCCTCAAGTCCCTTCAGTATTCTCGGATGTATCTCATCTGGTCCCATCACTTTATCTACTTTTAGTTTAGCTAGTTCCTCACGAACACAATCTTCTGAAAATCGTTCAAAATCCCGTTCTCTGAGGTCCTGCTCCTGGCCCTTCATCTGTGAACACAGAACAGAAATATTTGTTAAGCAATTCCAAATTTATCTTCATCAGCTTCCACATTTTATTGCATTGGCTATTTCTTCTTTTTGTGTCTTTGCTTTCCTGACTACTTCGCTAGTTCTCTAAGTTTTTCCAGATATAGATGCCTGTCTTCCTCTCTCTGTGATCTCTTGTACTGTATTTCCTTAAGGCCTCCCTTTTTTTCTTCACCTATTTAGCTACTCCTTTTTAGAACCATAACAGCCTCTTTTTCTTTTACATTTACAGTATTTACCTTTCTAACAGTTTTGCCCACTGTTTTTCTATATCCCCCAGCTGTTCCCATCCTACTAATGACTTCTTGAGGTACTGTCCCATCTTGGCAAAGTTAGTTTTCCTAATGTCTAAGACCCTCGCTTTTGAATGGATTTCATCAGCTCTAGTCCTAATACTGAACCACACCATCCGGTGATCATTTGATGCAAGATGATATCCCACGATGACATCAGAAACACTTTCCCCATTTGTAAGCACCAAGTCCAAGCATCAGTATGGCCCCTTCACGTGTGTGTTCTGTTACCAGTTGCCTGAATAATTCTCCCTATAGAGAATCCAGGATCTCCTTACTTCTAGATGACACCGCAGCCGGAATATGCCTATTAACATCTGGCATATTGAAATCACCTAGCAGTAGCACTTCTCCTTTCATGGCAATGCTACATATGTCTTCTATTAAATCTCCATCCACTTCTTTTCACTATGAGGGGGATCTGTATATCACTCCAATGCAAATGGATTTCCCTTTCCCTCTTTTTATTTATTTATTTATTTATTTAACAAAGCTTATATACCGCCCCTTCCTGGGATCAGGGGTGGTTTACATGGAACATCGAAACATGTTTACAATAAACATAGGAACTATGTACTTTTAACATCAGAACTATGTACATTTAACATCGCAACAAAGGAACTATGTACATGTAACATTGGAGCTATTTACATTTTGCATGTATGACCGTGTACAGATGGTTGTACTCGTCTTATTTGTATTTAATGATTGAACTAGGGCAATTTTGTTGTTTTGAGGTTTGGGTTAATAGAATGGGGGTGCTTTAGGTTTTTTGGGAGCAGTTGAGGGTGCTTGAATCACCGAAATGTTCTATAAAAAGATGTGTTTTTAGATTCTTGCAGAATTGCTGAAGGTCTTTTATTACTCTTATGTCATTGGGACATATTGCTCTTATGTCATTGGGACATTTTAGTTTAACCACAGTGCCTCCTCTCTCCATTTTAAGCCCTGTAATTCTATAACTTTAATATTCTTTTTTACATATAATGCCACTCCTCCTCCCCTTCTTACTACTCTGTCCTTTCTGAATAAAGTACAGCCCAGTATAATTATGAATCATGTCTTTGTAACCGCCTCTAAATCCAAGTCATCCTCTTCCATTAAAGCCTCTACATCAACAGTAGGATCTTATTTCCCATGCTACAGGCATTTATACACACCACTTTCCAGATGTTGCCCCTTTTACCCATTTTTGTAGATGTATTTAATGTTTCACTTACCCGAGGGCTTTCTTCACCCATCCCCAACGAATCTAGTTGAAAGCCCTCTTCAATAGGTTAACCAGTCTGCTGCTGAAGACACTTTGACCCTTCTTGGACAGATGGACACCATCTCTGCTCTGCAACCCATGGTCCAGGAAACCAAAACGCTCTTGATCACACAGTCCACGCAGCCATGCATTCATCTCCAGGATGCAAGCTTCTCTGCTTTGGCCTTTACCTTCAACAGGGAGAATTGAAGAGAACACCACCTGAGCACCTATCTGCTTCACTCTCTGTTCCAGAGCCATGAAGTCACTTTTGATAAACTCAGAGGGATAACTAGCAGTATCATTTGTGTCAACATAGATAAGCAACATCGGATAATAGTCAGTAAGCTTGATGAGTCTCGGAAAACTCTCCATAATATCACAGATTTTGGCACCTGGCAGACAGCACACCTCTCTGGACATCAAGTCTGGTCAGCAGATGGATACCTCAGTACCCCTCAGAAGAGAGTCACCAACCACCTCTATTCTTCACTTCCTTGTGGTCACTGATTCTGCAACTATGGGGTTCTTGAGCTCTGGTTCTTCCCTTTCCTAGGATGCTTTCACCTTCTCCTCTTCCAGAGCCATGTATTGGTTCTTCAATTCAAGGGCTGGAGGAGTTGGAGTGTTCATTTTTCAGGCTCTGGTGACTCATGTCCAACTTTCTTCATTCTATAGCCTCCCATCTTCACCTCTGTTGGAGAGCTTGGATGTTTCAGAAATCATCTCAGCAATGAACTTCTCACAGTCTCGAATGCTTCTCAGCCTTGCCACCTCTTCTCTGAGCTCCTCCTGAGAATTTCAGCATGCAAGCATGCTGTACATGGAACCCATCCTTCTACTAGCATTGAGATCTCTGTCTGGACAGAGGCAGAATCTGTAACGGGGGCAATAGCTTTGGCAATATGAATTTTCCTAGCCATTGTTCAGTTGGTGGAGCTTTGGTACCTGTTGAAGTAAAAGAAAGAGACCTATCAAACTCCCTACCTGTTCCTCAGCTGTCCTTTAAGAGGAAAAGCAGCTAACCTCTTTTACATGTGCTATGCTTACTAATAAGACTGTAAAAGTCAAGGAAAGTTTTCAAAGACATTTTTAAAAGTAAAGCAGTGTTTCACATGCAGAAATGGCTGGTTAAAAAAATGTTTGCCCAATATGAAGTAAACTTTCATGCATATAACCTGAATACATACAAGTTTACCTGCTGTTTAAAGAGACATTCCTGTAGGTGAGTTGTGGTAGGTTTTGCATTTTTTTGCACATAATTAAAATTCAAACTGTATGTGTATGTATAAGGCATGAGAGCGGCCATGTATTTTGAGCATTATTGTGAAACTGAGGTATGAATCCGAGGGCTAAGCTGTGTAGAGATGCTTATACAGTTCTATTGACAGCTTTTCAAAACATAAGTGCTGTGGTATGCTATGACTACTGGGGGACTTGTCTCTTTAAATGCACTGAGCAGCAGTAAAAGATGCAACTTTTTGAAACCTTCTTCTGAGCCTTTTATGGCTTACATTCTGATCAAATGGATACAGTAAAAAATAGTGGGTCAAAGGGTGGACTTTTATGTTTTTCTTTTGGAGGAGAAGAGAAAAACTCTTTATTTTCCATAGGATTTTAGGACAGCTATTCCATAAAAAGAGAATCTGTTCAGGTTCATACCTTCTCTGAGCAGAAGTGTATTTGGGGTGGAGGCTTAAGGAAAATAAATGTCACATATATAGAATGATGAATTACCAGATGTTGACTGGAAAAGGGATTTTAGATTTAGCTTTGCCTTTTTCTGGAGTAGTTCAAGATGAGTTACATTCAAATACATTAGGTATTTTCCTTTTCTTGGAGGGCTTACAGTCTAAGGGGCATGTTTACTAAACTGTGTTAGCCAGTAGTGCCTGCTTTAGCACACGGTTAGCACATGTTTGGTTGCATGGTAGCAAGATGTACATGGCCCAAAACTGACCACACTAGCCGAGCAGCACGCAAATGGGTGGGGGTCAAAGTAGAGATGGGGCAGAGACATGGCGGAGTCAGGGCACGCAGTGGGGCAGATGTGGTATTCACACGCTAGATGCACAAATATGCCGCTAGTGCGGGTGCAGTTAACACCAGTCTGTGACCAGGCGTTAGCTGCACGCACCATGCCTACATGCTCTGACCTTGTGGAAATATAAAGGGCAGAAGCAGGGCAACATATAAGAAGAGGATAGGAGCACAAGGAGATGTGAGCAGAATAACAAGGCACCCGCCTAGGACACTAGCCACAAAACCAGGGCCTTCAAGTCAGAGGTGACCCTATGTGGGACATTGGGCAAACATCCACAGACACTTTCTCGCAACATGACAGTGTGGCAGCAAGAGTCATCCAACCCCTGCCTCCCCTATATGGGGAGGTGTGTTGCAGTAAATCATGTACTGCCAGGGGCCATGTTCCTGTGGGGAGATGGCCCCTTACCCATTCTGAGGGAGGATGTGCCAGAAACCTACCAGCTCTGAGCAAATACATAACACTTCAGTTACTGAATGTGGGTCTCCAGTGTTGTAGCTCATTGATCGACATCCCTTTTTTGGCCAAGGGCTGAGGCAATCCATGTGATCTTTCCAGGTGTGGTGGGCTGTGGTTGCCAGGAGAGCTGGGAGGCTCAGCCTAGGGGCTATTTGAGATTCATCACCTCTATGTGATGTTCTCCAGAGCACCTTCCATTAAAAGGGAGCATGGGAGCCCTCTGTGGGTGGATGACTGTGCTTCCCCCTCACTCATGCTGTAGAGGCAGACCACAAGGGGGTGTTTCAACAGGGTGGGTCATGGGGATGCTGCCTGACCCTATTGCCTCCATCTGCATGCTGCCTTGAGCACCTGTGTGGACTGTGCTTAGTATCCAGATCCCCTGGCCCTGGCACCCTCTCTCCACAATGGCTATGGTGCTATCCAAGCCATAGTCAGGGGAGGGAATGAGAAGGAGCCCATCCCATCACCACCAAAGGCCTTCTACTATGCTCCTTGCAGCCTAGGTGAACGGCACCCTTGGTGCCTCAGGATGAGGGATCCCCATGATGGATACTATGGACCCTCTGCCTGATCCTATACAAGGCCCCCTGCATCCCCAGATGCCACATTTGCACACTATCTCCTACACAGACCATACTCTCTGCATTTGTTTGCTTTTCTGATTTGCATGCCACGCTGTCTTGTACTTAGCCCCTATGGTCCCATTCCCAGTCAACCCTGTGTATTCAGAACTGGCCAGCTGATACCCTCCTGAATGTGTGCTTGGGGCACCGTTCCCACTATCCACAGTGTTTCCCTTTCCTCCACCACCTTATTATCACACCCGTAGATTTCCTTTCCATGCCAGTGATACAATTAGTGTGAAGGTAGTAGTGTAACGCCACTATGCCCCTTGTATCTATCACAGCCACTGGGCTCCAGTGCGATAGAGATGTGTGATTTACTTGGGTTAACCCTGCACTCTCTGTCAGTAAACATGCCTGAGGCAATAGAGGGTTACGTAAATTTTCCAAGATCACAAGGACTAGTCTGATTATCTTTCTCAGATCCTTACAAAGGATCCTTGGGTCCTTCAAAAGAACCAGAGTTACAACCACTTAGAAACATAGAAACATAGAAACATGATGACAGAAAAAGACCACAAGGCCCATCTAGTCTGTCCTTCCATAACAACAACTACACTTTCTACCTGTAGAGATCCTCTGTGTTGGTCCCATGCTTTTTTGAATTCAGTTACTGTCCTCATCTCTACCACCTCCACTGGGAGACTATTCCACGGATCCACTACTCTTTCCGTAAAGAAATATTTCCGCATATCACTCCTGAATCTATCTCCCTTCACCCTCATCCCATGTCCCCTCGTAGCAGAACTTGCTTTCAATTGAAAGAGGCTCTCTCCCTGAACATTTATGCCACGGAGGTATTTAAACATCTCAATCATATCACCTCTATCCCGCCTTTCCTCTAAGGTGTACATATTAAGATCCTTAAGTCTGTCCTCATATGCTTTATAATGAAGCCCATTAATCATTTTAGTAGCAACCCTCTGCACCGACTCCATCCTGTTCACATCCTTTTGAAGGTGCGGTCTCCAGAATTGCACACCATACTCCAAATGAGGTCGCACCAAAGATTTATACAGAGGTATTATCACCTCCTTTTTTCTGCTAGCCATTCCTCTCCGTATGCACCCAAGCATCCTTCTAGCTTTTGCCGTCGCCTTTTCTACCTGTTTAGCTACTTTAAGATCATCACACACAACCACGCCTAGGTCCCGCTCTTCTTTAGTGGACAAAAGTACTTCACCTCCTATACTGTATTGCTCCCTTGGATTGCTGCAGCCCAAATGCATGACCTTACATTTTTTAACATTAAATCCCAGCTGCCAAATTCTAGACCATTCTTCAAGCTTAGCTAGATCCCTCCTCATGTTAACTACACCTTCCTGGGTGTCTACTCTATTACAGATTTTGGTATCATCCGCAAAGAGGCAAACCTTACCCGACAGCCCTTCCACTATATCACTAACAAAGATGTTAAAAAGAATCGGACCAAGGACAGATCCCTGGGGCACACCACTGGTAACATCCTTCTCCTCAGAGTGAGCTCCATTTACTTGTACTCTTTGTCGCCTCCCACCCAACCAATTTCTAACCCAAGCAGTAACTTTAGGGTCCATCCCTAGGGTGCTCAGTTTGTTTATAAGTTGCCTGTGAGGAACAGTGTCAAAGGCTTTACTGAAATCTAAATACACCACATCTAGAGCTCTCCCTCGGTCCAACTCCCTGGTCACCCAGTCAAAGAAATCGATCAGATTTGTCTGACAAGACCTGCCTCTGGTGAATCCATGCTGCCTCGGATCCTGTAATCCGCCGGACTCCAGAAACCTCACTATTTTCTCTTTCAGCAGCGTTTCCAATAATTTGTTGTTATGGAAGGACAGACTAGATGGGCCTTGTGGTCTTTTTCTGTCATCATGTTTCTATGTTTCTATGTTACTCACCACTGAAGTTAAACTAACCGGCCTGTAGTTTTCAACTACATCCTTACTTCCGTTTTTGTGTAAAGGCACCACATGAGCCTCTCTCCAGTCCTTTGGCACCACTCCCGACTCCAACGAGGCATTGAAAAGGTCAGTCAGTGGAGTTGCTAGAATGTCCCCAAGTTCCCTCAGTATTCTAGGGTGTATCCCATCCGGTCCCATCGCTTTGTCTACTTTAAGTTGAGCTAGTTTCTCACGAACACAGTCTTCTGAAAATTGTTCAAGATGTCCCTCGCTTCTGTTCTTATTTGTGGGTGTTTTCTGAGGTCCTGCTCCTGGTTCTTCATCTGTGAACACAGAACAAAAATATTTGTTAAGCAATTCCGCTTTATCCTTATCAGCTTCTACATATTCCCCCCCTGCACCCTTGAGTCTGACAATACCACTTTTGCCCTTCCTCTTCTCACTAATATATCTGAAAAATGTCTTATCCCCCATTTTATTGCATTGGCTATTTCCTCCTCCTTTTGAATCTTTGCCTTCTTGACTACTTTGCTAGCTTCTCTAAGTTTTTCCAAATACAGATGCCTGTCTTCCTCTCTCTGTGATCTCTTGTATTTCATGAAGGCCTCCCTCTTTTTCTTCACTTTTTCAGCTACTTCCTTCGAAAACCATAGCGGTCTCCTGTTCCTTTTGCCTTTATTTACCATTTTAACAAAAAGGTTGGTTGCCTTTAAAATACCCCCTTTCAGTTTTGCCCACTGTTTTTCTACATCCCCCAGCTGTTCCCATCCCACTAACGACTCCCTGAGGTATTGGCCCATCTTCGCAAAGTTAGTATTCCTAAAGTCTAAGATCCTCACCTTGGAATGGATTCTAATAGCCCTAGTCCTAATACTGAACCACACCATCTGGTGGTCACTGGATGCAAAATGATCTCCCACTACAACATCAGAAACACTCTCACCATTGGTAAGCACCAAGTCCAGTATGGCCCCTTCACGTGTGGGGTCTGTTACCAATTGCCTGAATAGTTCTCCCTGTAGAGAATCCAGGATCTCCTTACTTCTAGATGATACTGCAGCAGGAATGTGCCAATCAACATCTGGCATATTGAAATCTCCTAGCAGTAGCACTTCCCCTTTCCTAGCAATGCTGCGTATGTCTTCAATTAACTCTCTGTCCACCTCTTCCTCTTGTGAGGGAGGTCTGTATATCACACCAATGCAAATAGATTTCTCTTTCCCTCTTTCTAGTTTAACCCACAATGCCTCCTCTCTCCCTTTTAAGCTCTGTAATTCCAAAGCTTTAATAGTAGTTTTTACATATAGTGCCACTCCTCCTCCCCTTCTTCCTACCCTGTCCTTTCTGAATAAAGTATAGCCAGGTATAGTTACATCCCAGTCATGGTTTTCTGTGAACCATGTTTCTGTAACTGCCACTAAATCCAAGTCAGCCACTCCCACCAAAGCTTCAACTTCAGGGATCTTATTTCCCATGCTACGGGCATTAATACACACTGCTTTCCATGTGTTACCCCTGTTACCCATTTCCATAAAGGTATTCACTTTTATGACATGCTATATCAGGAAAATTGCTTTTTAGCCCCTGTTTGTGAAATGAAGACCCATATCTCTTGGAATTGAATCACCCCAGCATAAATATCATTTTCATTCAGTTGATACAAGAAAAAAAATCAATATCTGACATCTTTATCACCTTTATGGTCAAATGTATTTTAAATGCATCAAGCCTATGTCTCTATGCTCAACACCTTGTGACCCTGAATATCCACTTCAATACAGTGCCCTTCCTAACCAATATAGGTCATGGATTCAGATAACTCTTTAGGCCCGCTTTGGAGCAATTTTACTTCTCCAGAACAAAATACTGTACAAGGGTGACCTAATATAACAAACCTTTCAAGTTTCTTAGCTTAGCCTAACAGTTTTGATAGAATGATAAAATATAATAGCCGCATTGAGATAGACAGCTTGTATACTGACACATCCAGTACAGGTCAAATCCCACTCCAACAGTATGCCTTAACATCATGAGGTAAAAAGATTCTGACAACAAAACGTCCCCTTGTAACTTTTTATATATTTTTTGTTGGAGCTAGTCGGCACAGTGTAAAGAAGTTCTCCATACGCCACTGCGACCCCTCCTTTTAATCAGAAAACTTTAGATAGACGAATTTTTCATAAGTTTTGCCAAAATATAACTTAGCTTTGTTGATGCTTTCTTTGAAAAACAGAAGCAGCTTAAAAAGCTCTTGCCAAGTACACCGAAATGACGACGTGCCACACGTTTTGGGTTATTTCAAATTATTGCATAACCCTGCTTCAGGTCCATTCATTACTGGCAAAGTGCAAAACTTTCATGGCATTACTGGCAAAGTGGCAAAACTTATGAAAACTTATTGTTGTTCACTCAGGATAGAGACCCTTTTTCATTTTTTGCAAACCAACTTTTGTCTTGACAAAACTACAAGTGCCTTAATTGTTTTGCCATGAATAGATCCTTGCCCCATATGTGTTTGTCCTTTGTTCGTGTTGCCATGAATAGACTTTGGCTCCATGTTTGTTTGCCCTAAATTGACTTTTGTTCCATGTTTTTTCTTGACTTGATTGTAAGCTCTGACGAGCAGGGACCGTCTCTTGCATGTATATCTGTACAGCGCTGCATGTGTCTGGTAGCGCTATATAAATGCTCAATAGTAGTAGTAGTAGATGAGTTACACATCAGCATCTATCCCCTATACCACTGGATAAAGCATAGCTGTCATGAAGGGGGGGGGGGGACAGGGGCCACAGCCCCACCAAAACTTTGCTTCTGCAATCAGGGCTTCCCCTACTTTGGCCTGTGAGGATCCGATCTCTCGCAGGCAGTAGGGGAAGGCTGGTGATCGCAACCTGGCAAGCAGCAGCCTGTCCGTGGAGATCCCATCCTCCACTGGCAGAAGAGTGCTGCGATCATGGCACAGATCACTCCTGTCTGCCCAGGGGAGATTGGATCCCTATGGGTAGACAAGAGGGGAAGGCCAGCGATTGCAGCCGCATGGGGTTCAGCTGGTCTAGGGGTGGAGTTTGGTCCTCCCCATTGGAACATGGTGTTCCAATGCCTCTGAGATAAGAATTAATTTCCACCATGCTACTAGCAAGGTAGCTCCATATCCCCATCTCTGCATCCCCAAGAGCAGTTTACTGCCCCGTTGCCAGCCTCGCCATAACCATGTCCCTCCCCCCTAAACCTGTTGCAGCAGATAACCTTTAAAATCACATACCAACCCCTGTGTGTTGAGCCATAGTGCTGCCATATGGTTGCAGCATGCCCTGGGGCTGACATGTTGCTCATCAGAAAGACCTTGGCACATGTTATGATGCACACAGAACCAGGACATGGCTTTTTGTTTGCTGCAGGCAGGTGCCACTGCACCTGCCGCCAACACCCCCAAACCATGCTGACATGCCAGCAGACTATTAGTGGTGGTTGTACGCAGTCCTGGCCTGTCCAACATACAGGTTTCGCGGGTGCCAGGACCGGATTGGGGGGGGGGCAGAGGCACACATGGACGGCCACACTGCCCCTCCAAACATCTGCCACTGCTGGGATGCCATCCTCGCCTGCCACCGATACATCTTGGGGGGAAGAGGACAGCTGCAGTTGTGGCATTTTCACAGGTAGCTGTATTTTGCAGCTACCAGTAGAGCTACAGCTGCTGGAGTTATTGGTCTCTTTCTCCAGAGCCAGATTCAGCTGCAGGGGAGGGATGGCCAGAGTCTCTGCCTAGGGTTCCAGGAAACCTTGGACCGCCCCATGTGACACATCACCTTTCCACAGCAGCAGCATATCTATGTGCCACCTCTGTCGATGTTGGATCATGACGGACATCACAGATGTGCCACCTGGGCAACTGCCTGTTTGGTCTTGCGTACCAGCAACTCCTACTGCATGACCAATGTGCTACCTCCTTTGCCCCATTTGTACCATCAACATGGTACCCTTTCATACTTGGGCACTATGCTGTTGCTGCTAATGGAGCACTACTATCACTAGTTTGGGCTCCCCTGTCTGTGCATCACATTGCATACGTTTAAATAGGCTCTCTCCCCTCAAAATACATCCTTTCCGCGAGATTTTACTTGCCGTTAGGGTTCCCAGCATTAAAGGGCTCTAACACACACTTAAGCAACAGGCATTAAGGAAGAATCTGCTAACATTGTCCACTCTCTGTCTACTGTTCCCTTAACACTGCAGGAGTCTTTAACACTCGTTAATGCAAATTTTTCGTAGCGTTAAGGGCACAAGGGTGTTGATAACAGACGTTAACGGCACTCTTGTTACCTTATCTCCCTTTAGTAAACATATCCCCTAGTTAAAGCACATTTTAACGTACCTAAGTTAAGTCTATTTTATAAAGACAAGTAGACACCTACTTTCCTTATAAAATACTACTGTTTCTGGTGGAGAAAACACCTTAAATTAACATGAAATTGCATAAGGCTTCAGACCCGGTCACAGTGTTGAAACAGTTCTCTTAGGCTTCTTAAATGAACTCCGCTCTGCTCACGATCGGGGTGACCTTTCGGTGGCGGTTTCCCTTGATCTATCAGCCGCTTTCGACCTTGTTGATCACTCCCTCCTCCTTGCCCGTCTCCGTGATGCAGGTCTTTGCAGTACTGTTCTTCACTGGTTTCATTCCTTTCTTCACTCCCGGTCCTTTTCCGTCCGCTCTTCCTCTGCCCCCTCTTCCTCTACTACTTCTAAGCCTACCCCCCTTCTCTGTGGGGTCCCTCAAGGTTCAGTCTTAGCACCCCTCCTCTTCAATATCTTTCTCACACCTCTTGCCCTCCTAGTCCAACAACACGGGATATCTGCTTACTACTACGCTGATGATTTACTTCTTCTTTATCACACCTCTCCCCTCTCACCTGATCTCTCTCCTCTCAACACCTGTCTTACTTGTCGCCGACTGGCTCACTACTCACTGTTTACACCTCCACCTCACCAAAACTCTTGCTATGTGGTTCACTCGGGATGCTTCTCCACCCACGCTTTCCCCTTCCTTCTCTGGTTCCCCGGTTCCCATAGTCTCCTCTCTCCGTTACCTTGGCGTTCTTTTCGACCCTACACTAACCTTCCGTGATCATATTGCACATATCTCTCGGCTTTCCTTCTTTTATCTTCGCCAAATCCGGGCTATTCGACCTTTCCTCTCCCCCTCAGCCCTCACCACTCTCCTCCTCTCACTCGTCATGTCCCGCCTTGATTTCTGTAACTCTGTCTTAGCCGGTCTCCCTAATGTCCACCTCCGCCGTCTTCAACTTATACAAAACACCGCAGCCCATCTGATCTCTCATGCCTCCATCCGTGATCACATCACACCCCTCCTCATCCATCTACACTGGTTGCCTATTCAGTCCCGTATCCACTATAAAATTCTGGTAATTCTTCATCGAGTCATCTACACCCGTACACCCCAGTACCTGTCTAATCTCGTACATTTGCATGCCCCCGCCCGTTCCCTCCGTTCTCTCCATCTTAACCGCCTCTATCTTCCCTCACCCTCCTCTGCTTGACTTCAGTCCACCCGTGCATCTGCATTTTTCTTCCTGGCACCTGCTCTATGGAACTCCCTGCCCTCCTCTATCAGACTTGAACCCGAACATTCCACCTTCAAAAAAAACCTCAAGACTCACCTCTTTGCCCGTGCATTTGACCTCCCCAATCCTTTTGTGTGATCCACTCTGCTCTATCCTCCTCCCTTCCCCATCATCTCCTGTTGTATGATTCTGCTCTTTTGCTTTCCTGTCTTACATTGTAACTTCCTTTTCTTTTCCTAATTTAATTCTACTATGTAAACCGCTGCGATGTATTTTCCTCAGCGGTATATCAAATTCAATAAACATAAACATAAACATAAACATACACCAGCCTCAGAGATAGCATAAATAACTGTGCCTACATTTTGCAAATATGCACACAAATTATTGTACTTTATAATCAATATTCATATTTGCTTGCAGTACCCACACATGTCTATGTGTATGCCCACAGTGAAAGTATGAACCATACAATTAACGTGCGTAGGTTTCCGCTGCTCAGTACTTTATAAGAGATCATTTAGACATGTAAAAATGCAATGCAATGTGTGACCAGAAGTAGATTGCCAGACCTTTCTTCCAAGGCAATAGAGGGTTAAGTGACTTGCCCAAGGTCACAAGGCGTGCTAGTGGGAAATGAACCCTGGTCTCTTGGTTACTAAGCCAGTGCTCTAACCATAAGTTGCCACTATCATGACTAAATGGCAAGCTGTGCATTCTTATTTCCTAAAATGGGCACCTCCTTACGTAATTATCTCCAGGTAGTTTTATAAATCATTTTTGCATGTAAATTAGCTCTTATAAAATTGTTGTTGTTAAGTGCCGTCGAGTCGGAGTCGACTCATGGCGACCCTCTGGATAGCTATCCTAAATTGTGTTCGGTCTTCAGTCAGGCGGCTCATTGACGACAGACTGGTACCCGTAGCTGCTGTTATTGTAGCGATCCATCTCATTGCTGGCCTTCCTCTTTTGCGTTGACCTTCTATCTTGCCAAGCATGATGTCTTTCTCTAATGATCTCTCTCTTCGCATGATGTGTCCGAAGTATGAAAGTCGAAGTCTTGTCATCTGAGCTTCTAAAGAAAGCTTAGGTTTGATCTCCTCTAGTACCGACTGGTTTGTTCTTCGGGCAGTCCATGGTATACACAGTATTCGCCGCCAGCACCATAATTCAAAGGCATCAATTTTCTTCCTGTCTGTCTTTTTCACTGTCCAGCTTTCACATCCATATGATGTTATTGAAAATACCATGGCTTGAACAAGTCGAATCTTTGTATGGAGAGAGACATCTCTGCTCTTGAGAATCTTATCTAGGTCTTTCATAGCCATTCTGCCAAGAGCAATGTGTCGTCTGATTTCTTGACTGCTTGTTGCTTCTTTATTGATAGTTGATCCAAGTAGGTTAAAGTTGTTCACGATTTCAATTTCTTCTCCTTCAACGATGAACCTGTTGATTATGCCAGTTGTCATGATCTTTGTCTTCTTTACATTAAGGTGAAGGCCCATTTTGAGACTATGTTCTTTGATTGTGAGAAGCAAATGTTTCAGATCATCTTCGCTTTCAGCCAGTAATGTGGTATCATCAGCATAGCGAAGGTTGTTGATGAGTCTTCCACCAATCTTCACACCTCTGTTGTCTTCATACAGTCCTGCTTCTCTGATGATTTGTTCTGCATATAAATTAAACAGGTAGGGGGAAAGTATGCAGCCTTGTCTTACACCTTTGCTTATTTTAAACCATTCTGTTTCTCCTTGTTCCGTTCGAACTGTTGCTTCTTGATTAATGTACAGATTACGCAAGAGAACGATCAGGTGTTCTGGTATACCCATGCTTCTTAATGTGGCCCAGAGTTTCTCATGGTTTACACAGTCAAAAGCCTTGCTATAGTCGATAAAGCACAAATAGATATCCTTTTGGTATTCTTTAGTCTTTTCAAGGATCCATCTCACATCCGCAATGATGTCTCTCGTTCCTCGCCCTTTCCTGAACCCTGCTTGCACTTCAGGTAGTTCTTGTTCTAGGTATGGCTGTAGTCTCTTTTGAATAATCTTCAGTAGAATCTTGCTGGCATGTGGGATCAGAGCGATTGTGCGGTAATTTCCACAGTCAGTTGGATCACCTTTCTTTAGTATTGGTATAAACACAGATCTTTTCCAGTCAGTTGGCCATGATGTTGTCTTCCATATTTCTTGGCAGAGCCTTGTAAGTACGGTAACAGCTGCATCAGATTGCTGCAATACTTCTATGGGAATGCTATCAATGCCTGGTGCTTTGTTCTTTGATAAGGCTTTCAATGCTGCTTCAACTTCTTCTTTCATCACCAATGGTTCCTGATCATAAGGTATAGGTTGAAACGGCTGTTGGTCCACTTGATCTTTATCATATAAAAACTCTGTATATTCCTTCCACCTTTTCTTGATCTTCTCAGAATCATTCAACATAGAACCTTGAGCATCTTGTAACATTCCAATTCGAGGCTGGAACTTTTTCTTTAACTCTCGCAGCTTTAGGAAAGCCGATCTTGTTCTTCCTCTAATAGTTTCTGCTTCTATTTCCTTGCAAGTGTCATTGTAGTACTTTTCCTTGTCCTGTCTTGCTGCACGTTGGAAATCTCTGTTGAGTTCTGCGATTGTCTTTCTTTCTCCTTTGGCTTTAGATTCTCTGCGTTTCTGGGCAATTTTCAGAGTTTCTTCCGTCATCCATTTTGGCCGTTTTTGCTTTTTCACCTTTTGTAGAGACTTCTCACTTTCTTCCAGCACAACCTTAGAGATTAAGCGTTCGCTGACTGCTTTGTATTTCATTACAGTTCTTGCAAGTTTCTTCTTTATTATAAATGCAACACCATTTCTTCTTTGTTTTTCATTTCCAGCATAGTAGACCATGTGATCATCTGATGCAAAGTGCCCGATGCCAGTCCATTTCAGTTCGCTGACACCCAACAGATCAAGTTGTACACGTTCCATTTCATTCTTGACCACCTCCAACTTCCCTTGGTTCATGCTTCGTACGTTCCATGTTCCAATATGTAAGACATCTTTACAGCTTCTGACTCTCATTTCATGCGCAGCTACATCAGCAGTCAGACTTCCCGAGGGCTTTGATCCAACCACATCATAAATGCTGGCTTTACTCTGAAAAGTCTTCAGCTCTTCCCCAGTAGCTAGTTGAGTGCCTTCCGACCTGGGAGTCTCATCTTCCAGCACCATAGCACAATTTGTTTTGTTGTAACTATCCATTGGGTTTTCATGGCAAGATACAGAAGTAGATTGCCGGGCCTTCCTTCCGCGCAGTTTAAGTTTGGTGTTGTTGCCGTTGTCACAGAAATGTGATCCTCCGCCGTCAACACTATCCCATTCTGCTGCTATTCATAATGGCTAAGTTTGGGCAGAGCATGGTCGGAGTCATGATTTACATGTGTATTTATAAAATATGTACATATTGTGATAAGGAAGCTTATCATAGCTCAGGAAGGAGCTATAGGAAAGGTGAAGTGACTCTGAACAAGCAACCTGTCAGTTCTGGTAGAAATAAGAAAACAGAACTTTCCCATAAAAGACTACCAGTCCCAGAATGCACCAGGTTTCCAACAGCCATTAGAGGAGCTGAAGTGGGGAAACGTGTGTTCAATCAGGAGGGCTATGAGGTAATCCCCAAGCACTCATCTCAAAGGGCAGGGCCTGATTCAGCACAGCTGCGCTGTGATAAGGTGGAGCACTCATCAAGGCAGAATAAAGGTAGAGTTTATTCTACAGAGAATCATCATCATCATCTTCATGATCAACTTGGATATCCTCATCCTCATCCTCAGTTTCTTCTGGAGGATCATCAGAAGCAGAAGCCAAACCGGACGGACAGAGAGGGAAAGAAACCCTTTGGAAGAAAGAGGAGAAAAGCCTTTGGGAGGTCTAAAGGAGTTCATAGCAGTACATATACTGGAAGGCATTCCAAGGGCCAGCATACACCATTGGACTGGGGAAAGCCAGAGGAATGGTGCTGCAGAGCTAGGAATCTCCAGACGGTACCTGTGAGGGAGACGGCTGCACTTGGAAGGGACCCTAAGACCCGTGCCAGAAGGTATGTGAAGAGAGACCCAGTGTCCAGGGATCTGGATTGGAAGGCTGGACATAGGAACTGGACTACATACTGGCCAGGCTATATAGAGAGGAACTCTAACAGCAATGGGAGCTCAGGTATGAACACTGATCTATGCCCTAGCTATAACCTTGAAAGACAGCAGGGAAACAAGTATTCTCCTGAAAGTGCTCCATTGAGAAATTCATCTGTGCCAATCCATGATATTGAGCCCATGATTGTTGAAGAAGGGGGAGACGTTGCAGATGAAGAATGTGTTTACATGGACTGCTCTCTGTCTAAACTCCTTTGGTAATTTTCTGTTACAAAGTACAGCAACCATCACCAAGAAATACAAACTTGTTCTTTAATCTACTCAGAAAAGCTCCTGAGTAGGATTTTTAGCCACGCAGTAGAAAGCAAGCCAGCTAAGGGGTTTCAGCTGGGTAACTGCTAGCAATTGAGCCTTACCTAATTGCTTGTGAGCTCTGAGGGAATCACTTCTGAATCTATGTGGGAAGATATAAGAAGTTAACCTGAAAAGAACAGTTTTTCTCTTCTTTGTGGATATTGTTTGTTGTTTGATACACTGCTAAGAAAGTATTAGCTAAAGCCTACAGAAAAGACCAGTTTGTTACCAACCAGGTCTTATTTCTTTTGCTTTGATTGCCTGACAAGTTCAAATGTTGTTTTCCTGATTTTGTTTTTCCAAGTTTAACACTGAAAGCAAGTAACCTGATTTATGTGCTACCAAGCATATCTGTGTTGGGAGAAATAACCCCATAAATAAATATCTTATTGGCTTTACCCTCAAGCACAACTATTTATTGTGAGCAGCTGTGTCTGGTGTGAATGGACTGCATTGCCCACAATCCCTTGCCAATCATATTGATATATGCACTTGCCAAGACTGTGAACATTCTCACCCAGGCAGCCGTCTGACAATATGCATATAAAGTACACACTAACATTTATACCTTCTCAAAGAATAGGGATAATGTCCACATCTTCATTCTAGGTAAGATTGCTATAGGACTTGTGCTAGCATTTTATAAAGCCACATAGAGGCCTTTGTATCTTTCAGAAATAGCCTTAAAATAGGTGCTTTCTTGGCCTCTAAACATAGGCAACCTGTTCTAAAATTACCCTCATAATTCAGGTTGTCTTAGAGAATTCAGAAGTACAAGTCCATCAATACAATACATAGATAGTAACATAGTATATGACGGCAGATAAAGACCATCATGGTCCATCTGGTCTGCCCAGCAGGGTGGGAAGAGTAGGTGCATCTGCCTCACTGTGCAGGTCACCCCTCCCCAAGCATTTGTTTAGGGCTGTACCCACCGCTCTGTGCAGATCACCCCTATTTGTTGAGATAGCAGACACAGATAAGGTTAATTTGATTTTATCCTGTCAAAGATTGTACATATTGTAGATACAAATTGTAGATAACTATCTGAAATTGTATATTGTTCCCCTGTTGAATTCCAAGTTCAATCCCCTGTTTCATTGTTAGTGCCTACTTTGCACATTATCGTTATATATAAACCGCGCTGATTTTTAAGAGTGCGGTATATAAGAACCTTAAATAAATAAATAAAATAAATAAATCCTGTTGCTATAATGGGATCCCGTGTCATTTTGAATTCTGTCACTGTATTTGCTCTCACCACTTACATCGGGAGGGCATTCCAAGTATCCACCACCCTTTCAGTGAAAAAGTATTTCCTGACATTGCCTTTCAGTTTACCCCCTTGCAGCTTCATGTTATGTCGTCTAGTTTGCATTATAGCACTAGGTCATGCTTAGAGGGACCCCATTCATGCTGAGGTAATTTTCTGTCTTTTGAATCTGGTTTGCTGATATGAATAATAAGGATCACTTCTTTTTTACTTTGCTTGTCAGTTGGATGGGTTATTTTAATTACACTATAGAAAGGAATTTTGGAACATTTATAGAAGTTTCATAAAACATTTATATAAGGAATTTTTTTAGAAGGTTTTAGAAATGAAATTTTTTATAGAGGCCTCACAGAAGGAACATTTTTAGAAGCTTTTTGGATCTTGTTTTTTTTTTTTCTAGCTTTAATATCAACATAGAAACATAGAACACAATGGCAGATAAAGACCTATCCAGTCTGCCGGTCTAGGACAACTATTAAAATCTACAGTCCTTTCCTCTCCCTCAGCGATCCTCTGCATTTATTCTCATCTCCACCACGCCCACTGGGAGTTTGTTCCATGCTTCCACCATCTTTTCTGTAAAGGAATATTTCCCTCAGATTACTCCTGAGTCTATCCCCTTTCATCTTCATCCAATGACCCCTCATTCCAGAGCTTCCTTTCAACTGGAAGATGACCACCTCCTGTGCATTTATATCATGGAGATATTTACGTCTCTATCATATCATCCCTCTCCTTCCTTTTCTTCAAAATAAACGCATTGATATCTTTAAGTATATTCCTATGTGACTTATGATGAAGACCACTGACCATTTTAGTCACTGCCCTCTGAACTCATCCCATCTTTTTTATATTCTCCAGAATATAATACTCCAAATTAGGTCTGACTAGAGACTTATACAAAGGTACTATTGCCTCCTTTTTCCTGCTGGTCATTCCTCTTTCTATGCACCCATGCATCCTTCTGGCTTTTGCCATCACTCATTCTCTATGGATTAAAATTCCATGTAAAAAGGGGAAGGGGAAGGGGAAGGTGATGGCCAAAATGAACAAATGGATGATGAAATGCTCAAAGAAATCAGGGAAGCTAACAAACGTTACAGCGCAGTATTAATAATGGGTAATTTCAATTACCCCGGTATTGACTGGGTCAGTGTCACAGCAGGACATGCTAGGGAGATAAAGGGGTATGTTTACTAAACTGCGGTAACGTAGCAGCGGCTACATTAAGGCATGTTATGTAACGTTAATGCTTTAACGTTACATAATGTGCCTTAACGTTCCCGGCCGCAGTAAGTGCAGAAAAGGGCAGAGAGAAGGGGTCAATGGGAAGGGAGTGGGCGGGGAGAGGCCTCTTTCACACTAACATGGAGAAATTAAGGGATGAATCCTAACGCAACTGAAAACCTGGCGTTAGAGGCACATTTGCAGGAGAGAGAAACCATTTAGGTCAGCAATGTGTAGCAAAGGCAGAGAGACCATTTAAAGGTGATAGTAGTGCCACATGTGCAGCAATAGCATAGTGCTCAGATATGAAAGGCCACTATGGCAAGGGTGCAACTGGGGCATAGTGTGCCACAGGCGGTATGTGCGGTGGGCTCGGCTGGGGCACAGGGCGGACTAGGCTGTCACCAAGGTGGCACATATGAACGCAGAAAAGGGAAATCAGCAAGACAGCAACTTGACCAAGGTCCGACATGCCCATGTGTCTGTGCCCCACAGTGCTCCATCCAGGGGACATTACCCAGCAGGTACCCCACAGGGCACATAACATTGACAGGCAGTGCCCGGGGGGAGGCGCGGATGTCGATGTAGCCATCCCACCCTGGAACCCACACCAGAAGCAGCCGCTTACTGGCACCCTGAATGGCCTGGGACAGTGCACCACCGGCACCAACAGCATATGGGCATGGCAGCAGGCCAGAGTGGGGATGTCTGTGTGGAGGAAGCAGTGCCACCCACCTGCAGTGGACCCAGGCCATGCCCTGTACCAGTACGTGGTGCGCAGTGCAACAGAAAAGGCCTGGCTGAGGAGACATGAAAGCAGTCCCAGAGACTGCTATGTCCCTGTGACAACACAGTGGTGCAGTACACACAGCCAGAGTAACGCAGAGCAGAAGGTCACAGGTTCATGTCTGAGTTGTGGATCCGACAGAGCACATCCCACTATTTTACCTGACTATGTACATACAACAGAAAAACAGCAAAGGTCTGAGGGAGGAAAAGTAAAGGTAGCCTATGGACCTCTGTGTTTCCATGGCAGCACTGTGGTGCAGTACACACAGCCAATGTAACTGGGGGCAGAAGGTCAAAGGCTCAGTTCCCAGCAGTGGACCTGACAGAGCACAGCCCACTATTTTACCAGACTATGTACACAGAACAGAAAAACAGCAAAGATCTGAGGGAGGAAAATTAAAGGTAGCCTATGGACCTCTGTGTCCCTGTGGCAACACTGTGGTGCAGTATACACAGCCAATATAACTTGGAGCAGAAGATCACAGGATCCTGTCACAGCTGCGGAGCCCACAGAGCACATCACCACATGTTATCCAAACATGGATATACAACATAAAAACAGCAAAGGTCTGGCTGAGAAGAAGTAAAGGTAGCCACATGGACTGCTGTGCATCAGTGGCAGCACTGAGGTGTAGTACACACAGTGAGTATGTCCCAGAGCAGAAGGGCACAGAGTCAGGTCACAGATGCAGACCCTGCAGAGCACATCACCACATTTTACCCTATGAGGTAGATACAACATCCAACAGTGCAATCCTCACAGCAGCAGACAACACTGGTACAAAGTCCACTCACACAGGTACCACCATCCAAAACCGCAGGTAGAGTAAGGCTGTTGGGTCCAGGCCGGAGTTGCAGGTACCATCACTGCAGTACCACCACCCCCTGCACAGTTCAAAAATGTCTACGGTGTGGTGGGCAGGCCTGCCAAACACCATGAAAACTGCACAGTGCTGCAGTAGAAGTGTGTGTGTGTGTGTGTATGTTGAACTATTGGTCTCTGTGGCTGCCCACAAGGCTCTGGGCCCATATTGTCCAACTGTTGAAAGCGTTACCCTGCAAATGTGAATAATGAGGAGCAAGGTATTGTGGGTATGTCCCAGAGAGGGTGAGGTGGCCAGGGTGCATCTGCACATGGAGTAGTACAATGGCTGGGACACACCAGTGTGTGAACACCACCTGCATGTACAGGGTGGCCACAGCATGTCATGCTGGAAGGTCAGTCTCGCACTGACCCAGCAGTGACCATGGCATGTCCAGGATACCCCATAGTGCACTATGCTAGCTCTCATCAGTGACACCTGTGTGATCCCTGTTCTGGGGCCTAATCACTGACATGCGTGTCTGTGTGTATATATATATATATATATATATATATATATATATGTATGTATGTATGTATGTATGTATGTATGTATGTAAATAAATAAATATATAAATGCATATGCTGCACACCCTATGGTTGGGTGCAAATGTGTCCTCTGTGAGCATGTCCCAGGGAGTGGACAGTGGACTGTCTGGAGGTAGTCAGTGCATGGTTACAACACACTGTATGCAGGTGCAGAATGACAGTGTTGTCCGCTGATACATGGCAGGCTGTGGCAAGTGAGGACTTACAGGCAAAGAGAAACAGTATTGCCCATCTGCCAATTGGCCAGTCCCAGGTATGGGTCATACACACCAGCCCAGGAGGGTTATCCTCCCCCATCATATCTGGGTTTGCTGCACCCATAGGCAGTCCCCTGTGCCCAGGCACCAGCACCCCTGCTCCCCCCCATGAGTGGGGAGGGGCATATAGTGTATAACACCCTGAGCAATAGGGGGTCAGTGTGACATAAATCCCCATGCATGTCCAGACACCTCACCGCCCTACTAACAGATGTCCATGGCAGCCTGACCGTAACACTGGGTATGCACAGATCTGGGCAGTGTCTGATTTCAGAGAGCCACATGTGACTGCAGAATCCAGATGGTCACCGAGATACCATCGGTTACACTGCAACGAACACCTGCCACACACTGCCAATGATGGCAATGTGCAGCAAGACCTATCAAATGTGCAGTAGGACCTATCACATGTACTGTGGACCTAGTTCTGTGCGCACATCATTACCCTCAAGGTGAACAAAGAACCTGCACAATGGAGGGGTCTGTAGCCAGTCCGTGTCAGTATCACGCACGGCAGGCCATCTAAACAAGCTGTGGTAATGGAGAGGCGCAGACCCAATTGGTGAACAGCCGTAGACTGCTGTTTCACATGTGAAGTGCATCATGGGTGCTGGTGCTTTAAACCTATCCTGGTGCACAGAGCAGATGGTTTCTGCAGTGACCTGCACACACTCAATAACCAGCCACTGCTGTACAACAGGCAATAGAGGTATAGAACACTCTTTAGTACACTGATATTGCAAACAGTGACTATGTGGTGACTCCACATTATTTCCCCCCTCATGGCTGCCCAACTCTGATGTTTTGCATGCTGCAACAGGCGTATCCATGCAGAGCCGTGCTGCCAGGCCATAATAACCACACGAAGGATGCCAAACTCCCCCCTGTCCAGCTATCTGCATCTGGCAGCTGTGTAGAGTCCTGTCTGGCTGTGCAGGGTGTCACCCAATGTCCTGCACTGGTACCCCGTCCCGCATTGCTCATCTGTGTGTGTGCCTTGCCTGTGACCAATGTGCATGGTACCACCACTGCGCTGTTGACCCAGCATTGTAGATATCCTGCCGCCACTGCCCCCACTGGGGGACATGGATCCGCGCAATCTGCAGCCCAATGTTTCATCAGTATGTGTCATTGGAGAGGTGGCCTAGTGGTTGGGGCAAGTTACCCCCCAAGCCAGAAGGTTGCAGGGTCAAATCCCACCAAAGGACAAGAACCATGTGCTGGAAGGCCCAGGGTCCCTAGTCACACAGGTGCCCCCCATGGTCATGTGCAAGCCACCTAACCCAACATTGCCTATGTTCCCTGTAAACATAGTTTTCCCCAAGTCACAATGCCCTATGCAATGTAATATTAGTTTGTGAAATGTAAACCACACTGGTATCATGATAGGCAGCATGTGAGATATAATATATATATATATATATCCACCCACAAATAACAGCCGTGACGAGATACATTACAGAATGCCTGAAACCAACAAATGCCAAAAATGTCTCCAACGTGTGTACGTGCGGGGGTACGCATGCGTGCAAACACAGCAGTACGCGCGTGCGGCAGATGCACAGCAGTACACGCGGGGGCACGCAATGCGCAGCTGCCCCACCACTGCGTCATCGGAGCGTTGAGCACACAGCAGACAACATGGCTGCCAGGTCAAGGAAGCCTGCGCTCACAGATGCAGACCTGCACCTGCTGGAGGAGCTCATCTGTCTGTGCCAGGAGCACCTGTTCCCTGGCTCATCCCGCAGGCAAAACCTCAAAGGGTGAGGAGGTCATGGGTGCACCTCACCAGGTGCTACAATCACGCTGCAGACTACCCACGTGAGGTAAGTGCATAGGGACAGGCACACTAACCTAGCAGTGCAAACCAATATCCAGCAACCAACAGACATATCAGACATGCACAGCAATGGAACAGGATGTGTATGTGGGGCAATCAGGGATAATGGTAGGCCTCACGGCTGATGTGTGCAGGTCTGCCCCATCTGCAGGATGCACCAGCCCATTTCCAAGCCAAGCCCCCATGAGCCTACTTCCAGTTCTAGCCCCTCCATGAGTCCATTTCAATCCAAGCCCCCACCACAGCCCATTTCCAATCTTAGCTCCCCGCAACACCCAATTCCCAGTCCTATCCTAGCCCCTCCATCAGCCCATTTCCTGTCCTAGCTCCCTCCCCTAAGAGCCCATTTCCATTCCAAGCCCCCCTCCCCATCAGCTATTTGCAGTTCAAGCCCCCCTCCCCTCAGCCCATTTCCATTCCAAGCCCGTCCCCAACAGCTATTTGCAGTTCAAGCCTTCCCTTCCACTCAGCCCATTTCCAGTCCTAGCAACCCCCCCAACCCATTACCAGTCCTAGCCCCCCATAGCCTATTACCAGTCCTAAGCCCCCATGAGCCCACTCCCAGTCCTAATCCCATAAGCCCATTTCCAGTCCTAACCCCCATCACCCAATTTTCAGTTTAAGCCCCCCCATAGCCCATTACCAGTCCTAACCTCCCATCAGCCCACTCCCAGTCCTAATCCCATCAGCCCATTTCTAGTCCTAACCCCCAGAGGTCTGTCAACCCTTTGAAGGCTCACTCAAAGTAATTAAACCACATCCCGCATCTGGACTACGATGTGGTATATATCAGGAAACTGTAGCCACCATATGCAATAGCAGCTAACAGTGATCTGCCGCCTGCTCTGATCATGTATGATATATCATATGATAGGAATATCCCGTCAGAACATTGTCTCCCAAGAGATGTTAGAATGGCCAGGAAGGTGACTGAATCACCCAGGTGCTGAGGTACCTATCCCTTCTGCAGGCTCACAAATATGCCCCATCACCAGGATGCCTAGGGCCACATTACAGAGCCCTGTTACCCTTCCTGGTGCTGAGGTACCTGCCTCAGGTTTACTTTCACAGGGCTCCCTCAGCCCCAGGATGCCCCAGGTCTCAATGCAGAGCCCTGTTAGCCATCCTGATGCTGCGGTATCTGCTCCTGGTTGAGTTTCACAGGGCTGTCTTAGCCCCAGGATGCCCCAGGCCTCCTTGCAGAGCCCTGTTAGCCATCCTGGTGCTAAGGTACCTTCACCTGTTACAGTATCACAGGGCTGTCCCAGCCACAGAATGCCCCAGGCCTCCTTGCAGAGCCCTGTTATCCATCCTGATGCTGAGGTACTTGCTCCTGGTTGAGTTTCACAGGGCTGTCCTAGCCCCACGATGCCCCAGGCCTCCCTGCAGAGCCCTGTTAGCCATCCTGGTGCTGAGGTACCTGCTCCTGGTTGAGTTTCACAGGGCTGATCTTAGCCCCAGGATGCCCCAGGCCTCATTGCAGAGCCCTATTATCCATCCTGGTGCTGAGGTACCTGCTCCTGGTTGAGTTTCACAGGGCTGTCTTAGCCCCAGGATGCCCCAGGCTTCATTGCAGAACCCTGTTATCCATCCTGGTGCTGAGGTACCTGCTCCTGGTTGAGTTTCGCAGGGCTGATCTTAGCCCCAGGATACCCCATGCCTCATTGCAGAGCCCTGTTAGCCATCTTGGTGCTGAGGTATCTGCTCCTGGTTGAGTTTCACAGGGCTGTCTTAGCCCCAGGATGCCCCAGGCCTCCCTGCAGAGCCCTGTTATCCATCCTGGTGCTGAGCTATCTGCCCCTGGTTAAGGTTCACAGGGCTGTCTTAGCCCCAGGATGTCCCAGGCCTCCTTGCACAGGGGCGGCCCAAGGGGAGTGCGGGGCCATGTGCGGAGACTCTGTACAGGGCCTCATTTGCATAAGGGACTCATTTGCATAAATATTTGCATAATGTTACCATACACTAACTTTTAGTAAACATGCCTCTTCATGAGTGTATGGATAAAGAAAGACTAAAAGATTTCTACATTACCATAATCCAGTGCCAACCACCATGCACATTAGGAACTACTACAAACACTGCCCATTTAGAACTCATAGCAAACCCGCCGTATCCTAACAGCACTACCAGGACTCATAAAGCACCATACCATACCTATCAAAAGGCAACACTGCAAATATTAAACCAATACATTTCAGAGAATAACAATACATGACCTACTGGGGAAAGAGAACAAGTGGCAATGTCAAATAGGAATTACATAAAGAGAATACCTCAGCTCAGTTACACATGCAGAACATAGACCATCACCAAACAAGGAATCAAAATTTAGAAACAGGAAGACAATAATTAAACTGGGAACCCTAAAAGCCAAGCTTGGAATGTACAACAACAATGTAGAAATAAAACTATAAATTAATTTCCTCTTGTACTAAACAAAGCACAGACGTTAATGATGCACATTTGCCAGAGCTGACATATTCCAGTTAATAAATTCAAAATAAAGAGATATCTTTGTACCTTTTGTGCATTTTTTTTTCAGTTGCAATTGTTCCAACCGGTAAAAAGAAGGAGAAGAAGATCTTCCGCAGGAGAAACAAATGGAGGAGAGCGGAAGCTAAGGACCACGGCCAAACACAAGGGGGTAGTGTAAAAACTCTTTATTAACAGACCCTGTTAATAAAGAGTTTTTACACTACCCCCTTGTGTTTGGCCGTGGTCCTTAGCTTCCGCTCTCCTGCTATTGTTCCAGCCTCTTTCTTCTGGTTTATTTGTGTCTTCTGCTAACTCTCCATCGTCTGCTGTCCATTTGTCCTTTCTTCTCTCTTCTAGTTTTTTTCCATTCTCTTTCTACATCTGCTTTAACATACTAATCTTTCTCCTTTTGCTCTTTCCTCATTCCTATTTCATCCACTCAAATTTTACCCCTCCATCCTCAATCCCCACTTAGTCTCCCAATACCCGGCCAAGTGTAGATTTTTCTTCCCTCCCACACAAAATATTTTTCCCCTCTCCATTTCACTCTCCCAGCCCCATCCCCATCCCATTCTAATCTCCCCCAACATCAGCTCCCTTCTAGTTCCAGCCCCACCCAGTATCCGCTCCCTTCTAGTCCCCGCATCAGCCCATTTCCAGTCCTGGCCCCCCATTAGCCCATTTCCAGTCCTAGCTCCCCCATCCATTTCCAGTCCTATCTGAGTCCCTTCATCAGCTCATTTCCAATACCAGCCTCCCATCAGCCCATTTCTAGTCCTTTCCTAGCCCCACCATCAGCCCATGTCAAATCCTAGCTCCCCTCCACTCAGCCCATTTCCAATCCAAGCCCCCCATGAGCCTACTCCCAGTTCTAGCCCCTCCATGAGTCCATTTCAATCCAAGCCCCCACCACAGCCCATTTCCAATCTTAGCTCCCCCCAACACCCAATTCCCAGTCCTATCCTAGCCCCTCCATCAGCCCATTTCCTGTCTTAGCTCCCTCCCCTAAGACCCCATTTCCATTCCAAGCCCCCCTCCCCATCAGCTATTTGCAGTTCAAGCCCCCCCTTCCCCTCAGCCCATTTCCATTCCAAGCCCCCGTCCCCATCATCTATTTGCAGTTCAAGCCTTCCCTTCCACTCAGCCCATTTCCAGTCCTAGCAACCCCCCCAACCCATTACCAGTCCTAGCCCCCTCATAGCCTATTACCAGTCCTAAGCCCCCATCAGCTCACTCCCAGTCCTAATCCCATCAGCCCATTTCTAGTCCTAACCCCCCATCACCCAATTTTCAGTTTAAGCCCCCCCCCCCATAGCCCATCACCAGTCCTAACCTCCCCATCAGCCCCCTCCCAGTCCTAATCCCATCAGCCCATTTCTAGTCCTAACCCCCCATCAACCAATTTTCAGTTTAAGTCCCCCATAGCCCATTACTAGTCCTAACCCCCCATCAGCCCACTTCCAGTCCTAACCCCATCAGCTCATATCCAGACTTAGCTCCCCCCGAGCCCATCACCACTCTTAACCCCCCCCCCCCCCAGCCCAGGGAAAATGTAAAATAAAAAAAAGCTGTCTGCTGCCGCGGCCGCCGCAGCAGAATCGAGTGTGCCGCGGGGCCCCCGCTCCCCGGCAGAGCCTGCCATCACTGCATCAGCTCCCTCTCCGCAGTCACACGCACTGGTTTTCAGAGTGCGAAGGGACTAGTTTCCCTTTCGCAGCTCTGTTAAGCCCGTGGGGGCTGATGGGAACTTTCCCATCAGCGCCCGCGGGCTTGACAGAGCCGCGAGGGAGAAACTCTCCCCTTGCACTCTGAAAGCGAGTGCGTGTGACTGCGGAGAAGGAGCTGATTCAGGGAGGGCAGGCTCTGCCGGGGAGGGCAGGCTCTGCCGGGCAGGGGGGGCCCCAGGGCACAATCGATTCTGCCGCCGTGGCCGCAGCAGCAGACAGCTTTTTTTTTTAAATGTAAAAATTTACTTTTAGATCAGAATGTTCTTTGGGCGGGGCCCCCTGAAACGCGGGGCCCTGTGCAAAAAACATTCTCGCTCAATGGACGGGCCGGCCCTGTCCTTGCAGAGCCCTGTTATCCATCCTGGTGCTGAGGTACCTGCTCCTGGTTGACTTTCACAGGGTTGTCGTAGCTTCAGGATGCCCCAGGGCTCATCGAAGAGCCCCGTTATCCATCCGGGTGCTGAGGTACCTGTTCCTGATTGAGTTTCACAGGGCTGTCTTAGCCCCAGGATGCCCCAGGCCTCCTTGCAGAGCCCTGTTAGCCATCCTGGTGCTGAGGTACCTGTTCCTGGTTGAGTTTCACAGGGCTGTCCAAGCCCCAGGATGCTCCAGGCCTCCTTGCAGAGCCCTGTTAGCCATCCTGGTGCTAAGGTACCTTCAAATGTTACAGTATCACAGGGCTGTCCTAGCCCCAGGATGCCCCAGGCCTCCTTGCAGAGCCCTGTTAGCCATCCTAGTGCTGAGGTACCTGCTCCTGGTTGAGTTTCACAGGGCTGTCTTAGCCCCAGGATTCCCCAGGCCTCCCTGCAGAGCCCTGTTATCCATCCTGGTGCTGAGCTATCTTCCCCTGGTTAAGGTTCACAGGGCTGTCGTAGCCCCAGGATGCCCCAGAGCTCATTGAAGAGTCCCCTCATCTATCCTCCATGGCATGTATGTCACCTGTGGGGGGTGGGGGTACACATGTTAGGGGTGGTGTGCCTGGCCAGCTGCTTACATGTACCTTTCCCATCATGGCCTGCCAGGCGGGGTGGGCCGCTGGATAGATAGGGCAATCGGGGCTGTCCCCAGCTGTGGATATGTGGCCAGGGACTGTTCTGGGACAGGGACGTGTGGAGCACCATCAGTTGTATGTGTTCCTGGTGTCAGCGGTGCCTCACTGCTGGATGTGTATGCGTACAACTGGATATGGGCCGCGTACACTGCTGGGACTGCTGGGGTACTGGTGGGGTTGGCGGCCCACCGTTGCCTGTGACAGGTGTGCCCTGTGGTGGCTGGGATCCGTGCACAGGGGTGCATGCCCCGTGGTGGGGTGGGGTCATAACGGCGCAACCGGCATTCAAGACTGGGTGCCTGTGCAGTGCGGGTGCATGGATGCATGTGTGCCACATGGGTCTGGCCTGGCCGTGCCGTCCACCATACCCACACCACCCCCTGAACGGTACCCCGCCCTGTGTCCAGCATCCGGGGCTGCCCTCACATCCCCCCTGCCCACCACCCTACCCACCTCGGCACACCCACCCCATTGATTGCCGTCGCACATTGCAGCCGTCCCACCACCACCCCCACCCACCGTGCACATGGGTGCAGGAGGACACTGTCACCAACACACCCTACATTACTGGGCACTTTGCTCCCCCCCCCCGCCCCCTCCAGTGTGGCTCCACTGCACATAAGTGGTCAACGATCCCTGTTCCTGCCTGACCCCCTCTGCGCCTGCTGCCTTACGCCCACCCACCCTCACCCATGTGCACCATCATCACGTCACCCTCGCATGGCCCCCTGGGTCCAGTGTGGCCCAGCCTGTGCCAGCCACCCTCAGCTGCTGTATCGCTGTCACAGGTCTGCAGTGAGATGTCAATGACATGCCACATGGGCCTTTACTGCCGCCATCACCCATGGCCGCTCTGCTGCTCCTGTCACTGGTGGCCACATTATCCCTCTTGGTACCCTGTCTGTGCATGGTCCTATGTCTGTAACCTGTCCCCAGCCTCCCCCCAATCCCCATGTATTGGCACACCCTAGAACACCCTAGAACATATTCCTATGTCCCACCTGCACGTGGGTCCGCTGTATCCAGCTCAGGCAGCAGGCCGTGGAGGTAGATGGGCCCCAGTCTGTCGGCCAGTTGCTGTTCCAGAGGTGACAGTGTGGGTCGGTGTGGTGCACCCCCTCCTGGCATCGCTCAGTGATGGCGCGAGCCCGGACAGAGTGTTTGATGTTTCGGAATCTTTTACGGATACTTTCAGTATCACGGGTGGGTCCCCCTGATGTGGCCACTGCTGTCGTTACCTCCTCCAATGCATCATTTCTCTGGCTGATGGTGGTGGTGCTGCTGAGCCGCCCATATAACACCTCGTAGCGTGCCAGGGTGGCTGCCAGGAGGAGGTCATTCTCCTCCTGGGTGTAGCAGGCTGCCCTCCTCCTGGCGTCGTCTGGCACTGGCCTGCAATGGCGCCTGCCACCTGCCACACCTCCACATTGTTGCTGCACCCCCTGGCTGTGGCTGGATGGGCCTGCCTCGCACCCCTCCAGCTCCCCCTCTGTTGGAGACACTGCTGCCTGGTGGCTGTTCGGGTCACTCTCTGTCATCTCCCGAGCTCCACTGTGTTCCATCATGTGCCGCCATTGCTGATCTGCTGTGCCCCTTTTATGTACTCAGTGCGTGGTTCATCTGATGTGTAGTCTGCGCAATGTGCGGCGCAATGCGTGGTGCAACGCACACTCCAACGTGCGTTGATGCTACCCAGGATGCATTTCCTACGTGGCCAGCCATGCCTTACCTCTTCACTACCTTCAGGGGTGGCATACATCACGTCTCGCGCATGTGCTTCCCGTTCCACCTGCAGGACCCAAAAGGTAGGCAGAGCTCCGGAGTCTCAATGTGTGAATGAGACAGTGGTGCAAGGATGAGGGTTTTGGATTTGTTAGGAACTGGGGAACATTCTGGGGAAAGGAGGGGCTCTTCCGAAGGGATGGGCTTCACCTTAACCGTGATGGAACCAGACTGCTGGCATTAACCTTTAAAAAGGAGATAGAGCAGCTTTTAAACTAGATAATAGGGGAAAGCCGACAGTCGCCCAAGAGCATATGGTTCGAAAGAAGGTATCCTTGAAGGATACTACCAACAGCAGTGAGGTTCCGAAAAAGAGTATAGTAGCTGAAGAGCTTACTCTAACTCTCTCCTCACCAGTAACCTCACTGGGCTCTTGGAGCTACAAAGAACTACATTCACAAATAATGGGAAGGTTATCAAACAGTCAATAAAATACACACACAGTTCTATAGAAAAATACACCAAAGCTTTGTGGAGAGAAACTGAGAGAAGCACGTTCTCCCTGTTTACTCTAACTTCTCAGCCATGGTTCACTTTATTTATAAGGCTTTTGTAGATGATACAGCATAATTTCACTTTATCATTATACATCATGTATGTTTATCATATTGTAGGTCAACTTATTCGGTGTGGGTCAATGTGGAGCGATAAATGGAGTCCAAGACATAATTGTTTACTTTACATGGCCATTATAAGGAGGAATACAGGATTCCAAGATATAGAATGACCTAATTGACATAATTGTTTACTGCTAATACCTCTTGGTATCTACTAATTACTAACCCTGAGAGTATTTTAGCCAATAACCCTGAGACTGCTATCTGGTATCCCTGAGACAGAGAGGCTGGGGTACAACCTGCCTTTTCCTTTATTTATGTAAACCTTCACCTAGTAAGCTAATATATGAAGTTTTATTTCTAAGCAAGGTTCTGAACAGAATTAACTCTTTCTCAGATTTATTCAGTCTAATAGTATATGGTACCCCGTACTAATATATATGCTTTCAGTCCCTCCTCTGATTCTGGAAAGAATCATTTCTAAGTAAGGAAACCCATGTATTGCCATTGAAGTGGAAATACAACTGGATTCTGGGCCAATCTGTAACATTATTGCAGGGGTCAGTGATCCTACTGACTTCTGATTTAGAAAGCTGTGAAAGGTATAGAGGTGGATTGAAACCAGTGCTGACGTAGAGAAACAACTGTCAGTACATAGAGGAGTAATACTTCTAAAATGAAACATACCAAAATACCAAACAAAAATGCTAACAGGCCTTGCAAAGGCCTGAATACTGAATACTGAATACTGAATTCCAGTATGAAGGACCAAGAATCAGTGAGAGCTGAAAAGGAATTTACATAACTCTCACTTGAAATTAAAGTACAGTTACTAACTTTATCTAATTGGCCTTTCACTATTTTTCCATTATTATCAAGCATATTACAACAAAAATCAACTAGTACTCTGCATACAGCATTTTCTTTTGCTAGGAGAAAATCTAAAAACCATTCAGTTCCTGACTGCATAAGCTGACACTATGTTTACTGGACCTTGCAATTCACACTAATTGCCTCAGTAAAAAAAAAAACAGAGCAGTCACTATGACTGCATCCTGAGGGGAAACATCCCTTTTTCTTCTTAAAGATTTAATCAGGATGGATAACAAATTAATATAGTAAAGTTCAATTCACTATGGGGTATCCACCAGGGCTATATATCAAGCACCTAACCAACCTCTGAGAAACTCTGCACTATAAATACTAACCGAAACATCAATTCTCAAATCGGAGATTACAAAAACAGCACAACAAAAATAAAATACCAGAAGACTATGTTTCACAATATACCAAACGGTAAACCAGTGTTTGGAGAGGTTAAGAAAGAGAATCAGAAGTGCAGAGAGAAACGTTCACAGTTTTGGGAAAACATGCAAAAACCTCAAAGCACATGTGATCATTCTGCACATGAAAAAACCCGAAATGCACAGTTCGAAATTAACAATGCAAAAACAACGTGGACAACTTGAAGAAACATCTGTAGCCCTTCTTGCAAAAACAAAAGAAACATGGCTGTCGTGGGGCGAGCCTACATGAACTACAGCAGGTGAACAGAAGATCGGAGGAGCTGAACAGACATGCAAAAGATGCTCTACTTTTGCCAAATCACAAAAACTAAATTACCAAGCAGACAATATTGAAGAGAGGCAGATTAACAGCAATGTCTGGCTTGTAAACAAATACAATGAGCCGCAGCAAAAATGCTGAACCGCTAAGATGTGAGATTCAGAAACTCACTGAGGACAGGATATATTCTGCATACAATTACTCAAAACCCTCTGAGGCATGACCATTAAATTATTTCACTTTAACTCTGGTTAAGTATGCCTAGGTCTGAACTAGAGGCATCAGGATATTGTCTCATATGTGTACTGTATTTGCTCACTGCACCAGTTAACTAATGAGTGCTTGTGGTTAGGGAAGTCTAACAGCATTTGTTACATTGTATTTGTTACATTGTTTACATTGCTCAATCTTATATTTATTACATTGTTTCTACTACATATCCAATGCTCCAAGTTGAAAATTGAAACATTGTTTATACTTATTTACCTCACCTTAACAACCGGCAACCACACCAACTGTATCACATTTTCCTCTGCCACTTTGCACCGGCACAGATAGACCCAAAATGAAGCACATAATCCTCACTCTATTGAGTCTCTACCTGCTACTCACTATTTTGCCATCCAGCTCACTAGCACTAATGACATCACAAAACCACATCCCAACGCTCTATACTAGCGGAAGAAAATGGCCCAATGACTCCAACAACCTTTATCATGGAGCGAGCTATCCACGCCGCCCCCATCTAGTTCATATCCCTCTACAAAATTCCCCAAAACTAAAGCAAAATAAACGCCCACACACTAACAGCCTGAAGTGCGCACTCATTAACTCTCGATCACTTCGCAAAAAATGGCCAGCAATCACTGAAACAATAACTCATCATAATTTAGATATCATTATGATTACCGAGACCTGGCTCTCACCGGAAGACAATACCATCCTCAACCAACTTCTCCCACCCAACTTCGTTACTTTCACCAGCCACAGGCAAAACAAAAGGGGTGGAGGAGTTGCCATCATCACCAGATCTGACCTTCAATTCAAAATGGAAGAAGCCAGCAACACCAATTCCCTTGAAACATTATCTATTTCCAACCACTCTTGCTCAATAAACCTTATTTATAGAGCGCCCTCTGCGGATCCAGACAACCTCTCCAATATCATAAACTTAGCATCAAATACCCATGTTCCACATAAACCTAACTGGATACTAGGAGATTTTAACTTACCATCCCTACAGGACAATCAAGCAGCCGCCTTCACAGAAGCCCTAGATATCTTGGGATACACCCAATTGGTTCATGAACCTACACACACGAAGGGCAACGTTCTCGACCTGATATTCGCCCCACAAATCGTGCTTCAGCAAGCACAAAACATCACATTATCACTAACAGCAGTTCCATGGTCGGATCATAAGCTCATTTCCTTTCAAATTCCGACCCCCATCAAGTCACTGAGACCCATTAAGAACTCACAAACAAACACAACCGCAAATACCAGAAGATTTCACCCATTTAACAAAGAACGCATCCTGGCTGAAACAAACTCTCTCCTTGACAATACCTCAAAAGACCTAGATGTCCTAATCTCCACGTGGAACAGCAGACTCAGCTCGATCGCAATCCGTCCCCCACATCTAAAGCCCCAAAGAAAAGACCATCCGCACCATGGTTCACAGCTGACCTAAGGGCGTCACTAACCCTCCTACGAAGATCGGAAAAACGCTGGAGGAAATCACGTACCAGCAGTGACCAAGCAGCATACATCCAACTCCTACACACACATCGCAGGGCAGTCACAGACAAGATGAAACAACATCACACTGACACTCTGAAATGTTCTTTAAACAAACCGCATGACCTCTTCAACCTGGTCAAATATCTTGCCAAAGAACCGACCCCGGAACGCACAGGGTCTATACACCCACAGGATTATGCCGTATTTATGCAATCAAAACTATGCAAGACTGACAAGATGATGATACCAGACCCTCCTGATGACAAAGCACGCACAGCGTTTCTAACCACTTTTACCACTCCGTCTAAGAGAACTATCGAAGATACCATTGCTACCCTAAATACCTCCACTTCATACTCAGATCCATGTCCAGCATTCTGGATAAAAGATCTGCGATCTGACCTTGCCCCAATCTTAGCTAAAATGATAGGATTATCATTCAGCACCGGGTCATTCCCATCCACGCTCAAACAGACCTCCGTTAGACCGCTGCTTAAAGACACCAAATTAGACCCTCAAAAGGTCGAGTCTTACAGACCCATATCCAGTATCCCGATGCTCGCCAAAATCGTTGAAAAAATAGTCTACAGGCAGCTACAAGATCATGTGGACACTAACGCACCTCTAGATCCATCACAACACGGGTTCAGAGAGTCACACGGAGTGGAAACACTACTCACTACTCTTTTCAACACCATAATCTCAGGCATTGACAACTCACGTACAGGTTTCGCACTTATCTTTCTAGATATTGCGGCAGCCTTTGACTCAGTCCGCCACGAGATTCTCCTGATTCGACTAAGAGAGAAAGGCATTACCGAAACAGCGCTTGAGTGGTGTAGGTCTTACCTGTCTGGAAGATGGCAACATGTACGAACAAACGGAACCACATCCGAGCCATTCCTACAAAGTCAAGGAGTCCCTCAAGGATCCTCCCTATCGTCACTTATGTTTAACATTTATATCCAACCCATCTGTAACATCATCAGATCCTTCAATGTGAGTTGCATGATTTACGCAGACGATGTCCTACTGTACCTGCCAATATCACTGGATTGCCCGGACCTCACCCCACTAACCAACTGCTTCAATGCAATATCAGAATGGCTCCTCTCCCAAAATCTGCGTATCCAACATAAGAAAACTGAGGTCCTGTTCATCTCTAGAAATCCAGAATTCACTCCACCTAACCAACTGGAAGTAGACAACGCCAAACTACAAGTAAAATCAGCCATACGGTATCTCGGAGTCACATTGGATCAGAACCTCAACATGAAGCAACACATAGCAAAAATAGTAAGAGCAATCTACTTCAAGATCAGATCCCTCAGACACATACGCCCTCTACTCGAGCTGAGCGACTTCCGTACCATCTACCAAGCCCTCATCATCCCTCATTTTGACTATGCAAACGCCATCCTACAAGGACTCCCCCAGACAACCTTACATCCCTTACAACTCGCCATGAACTGCGCTGCGCGAATCCTCTTTGGAGCACCAAGGAGAGAGCACATCACACCCCTCCTGATGCAGCTTCACTGGCTCCCCATCCAAGCCAGGATTAGCTTCAAGACCTTAGTGATGACATTCAAAGCCATCAACGGGTTATCCGCCTCTTCAATATGTGACCTCATACAACCACCCACACCCAACAGGATAAGAAGAACCTCTGCAGCCAACATGCTAGCAATACCAAAAGTTATGACAAGATGCGCCATATCAACTTCAAACAGAGCCTTCAGTCTGAGTGCCCCAAGCCTCTGGAACTCCCTACCACCACACATCAGAGCTATCCCCAACTCAAGTTTAGGAAGGCCTTAAAACACTTCCTCTTCATTAAATACCTCACAGCCTCCCCCGAACCCCAGCCACCATGTATGAGCAACACACAATAATTCCATCTCTCATATATACAGTTACCTTGTTCAATGTTCCATACATGTAGATAGTTTCCCCTGTTATCCAAGTTTACTGCTCCTATTCATTGTAATGACCTGACTCTTGTTTATTGTCAGATATTGTTTGTTCTATGTAAACCGCGCTGATCGCAAATAGTGCGGTATATAAGAGATGTAAATAAATAAAAATAAATAAATAAAAATAAAATCCAAAAAAAAAGGTAGCTAGAACTACACACTTGGTTCCCATTAACTGACATTACTTGTAGCTTACTGAAATATAGGAACTTGTACATAGGATCTTCATACCTATATCTTTAATTATTCTAGGTTCTGTGTTTGTATTTGTGTTTGTATATGACTATATGTCACAAAACTCCTCAAAGATCTCAGGCCTAACCCTTGGTAAACTTCCATGCTGAGGAGCTGTCACTGTTGGAAGACAAGCAACAAACTTTGATAACTTAAAATATTTTTCCCATCAAGTGTAAGTGTGCCTCAAAAATATTTGGATATTCCTTCTAACATCCTCATGATTCTGAATACAATACTGCTTCATTAATAAATTGCCACAGCACATCTAGGACCAGATTAGGAAAGATGCATAGCCAATATGCATAGCAATAAAAATATTCTCAATAATATTCTAAGACAAACTAAATATATACCTATTCTTCTTAATACTCTTCTTAAGATGATGAAGAGATATACTATCGCTATACTGGCCCTCTAATTCTCAATTACTTTATTAAGTAGAGGTTCAGTACCTAAAGGTCATTACATATATATCAGGAAAACACTAATCTAAACTATCCTCATCCCTCTAGGTCTTACTATAAATACATAAAAACATTTTACATGCTATATAAAAGTATTTTACATGAATAGTCCATTTAGAATTCACTTAATACAATAATCTCTTTGTAATGTCACTGTTCTTTCAGAAAATACTTTAAATCATAAAAGTCCTTTTCTTCAATATCACTATTTTCCAATAAGTCTCTTTGCTGCAAACTCTTGATTCACCGACACAGGAAGCCACTTTCTGGACTTGTGAGGGGGCCACCATATAAGATGCATGCGTTGAGAATGTCTTCTCACTTTACAAGCTGAATATCCCACCAGGAACACACGACATGGACCAGGAACTCCGGAGCTGGGAGTGTCTTCAGATGCAGTCGTAAGCAGGACCCAACCTGGTGACTTCACTTCTGCTAAAACAATTCTGAGGATCCCAGATATAAAGTACTTGCCATCTCGTTAAGAAGAAGTCACTTGCAATAAAAGGAAAACAAACAAGGCTGAGTACAACCGTACACAATAAGTTAAGATAGCGCTGCGCAACACCTGGTGTCCGAGATAACTGCCAAGGCATTCATTAATTATTTCAAATAGTGTCCGGGGAAACACACACCGCCATAAGGGCTAAAGGAAAAAGCTTTATTCAATCGGAGGCTGTATCAAAGTGCCCTATTAGGGACACCATCTCCCTCCTCTGATACAGAACAGATACCAAAACAGGGTGCAAAATCAAAATAAAATAAAATGAATTCAGCAGGCATATATCACTTTCCCTACACTAGCCCTACAATGTCATCCAGAAACAGTTTCAAAAAGACAAGATGCATAACCACAGCGGTAAAACGTCTCCTGCAAAAACAAGGCAAAGAAAAACAAAAGATGAGCAGGGCAGATAAACAGATGATTCGTTTCCCAGCTGCCCAGAACGTCACGAAGTCCAAAACTGGGTTTTGAAAGAAGTATAGAAACATAGAAACATAGAAACATGATGACAGAAAAAGACCACAAGGCCCATCTAGTCTGTCCTTCCATAACAACAACTACAACAGTCCACTTTTTACCTTTAGAGATCCTCTGTGTTGGTCCCATGCTTTTTTGAATTCAGTTACTGTCCTCATCTCTACCACCTCCACTGGGAGACTATTCCACGGATCCACTACTCTTTCCGTAAAGAAATATTTCCGCATATCACTCCTGAATCTATCTCCCTTCACCCTCATCCCATGTCCCCTCGTCGCAGAACTTGCTTTCAATTGAAAGAGGCTCTCTCCCTGAACATTTATGCCACGGAGGTATTTAAACATCTCAATCATATCACCTCTATCCCGCCTTCAAAAAGAGATAAAAGAGAAAATAAAGTCATCTTAACCAGTACTAAATACTGCAAGTCAGTAACACTAATGCTTGAAAAAACAGCTTGCCGGTTTTCTTTACATGTGTCTGCTAAGGGTTGTTCATTGGCAAGTTTGTCTGCTAGCCGTCGCTGCAGAACCAGAAACCAGGAAGTTTCATTTAGAGAAAAATACTGCTATTAAACAATATAGCCATTGCGGGAGTCCCAAAGTTATTTCATTAGTTTGCTCTGGTTTACCACCAATCATGAAGACTTGCAAAGCACACAGATAATAGAAACATCAGAAAAAGCTACAAACCATTTGAATAGTTTACAATAATCATGGCACTCTTTCCAGTACATGTTTACATCTAAAACATGGCGCATTTCCCAGTACATTGTAGCATTAAAAAAAAACCTTCAACTGAGATAACGGAGGGACAGAAAGACTTTCTGATCCCTATGAGCAACAGTCAATTTGCTAGCAAATATTTACAGGAAATTAATAAATCTGAAAACCTGCACAGTAACACAGGTGCTTTCAAAATAGATTTCACTCTAGCAGACCAGAGAGTGTTAGGACAATTCCCAAAAAGTTACATGTTTACAATACAACCCACAGTTTAAACAGATGTAACCCTTAAACCTAACTTAGCAATATAATAAAGTAATCTGACCAGTAATATATGTAATTCAATTTACATTAAAAACAAATTATTCACATAAGAAATTAAAAAGAAATGGTTGAGTTTCTTATCAGATAATGCAGTTTCTAGGGCCTTTGCAAATATGCAAGACTAACCTTCAAAAAGAGTAGATAAAAACAAAACTGCATTTTTCTTTGCCAAGTCATAAGCAAATCGCAAATCCACAACGAAAAGTCCAGGAAGAAATTGGCAAAATCACATTATGAACTGCACAAGTCTATGTCTTACCGTACTTTCACAGACAGTCTCGCTTTCGACACAGAAAGAGTTGAAGTGACACATACTGAAGTGACACTGTATGGCTGGAGATAACTTCTTCACCATCGACTACTGGCAATGGACACAGCTGACAGTCTAAGAAACGAAACTTCAGGTCTCACGGTGACCCTTACAGGCGAGATGAAAGGCATCCGATATCTGATCCCAGCACCGTAGATGAAAGTTTTCCAAGATAACGATGCTTGCATCTGCAGGAAAACAGCACTTCAGAGGAAAGAAGCACAACTGACAATGATCCTGGGGCAGCCCACAGAGCAGATAGAAGTCTTCCGAGATCAGGGTGAATAGCTGTGACATCTGCAAAGAATACAGCTGAACAGTAGCAGAGAAAGCATACCTCTGACCATCCCCCTGCTCTGATTCCAGAGACAGTTTTTTTTTTTTGCTTGCAAAAGTTCAATGACAACCTTATCTGAACTGTCTCGCTGAAGATTCCTATGACTTTCTCGCGCTCCAATCTTACCCCTCCCCTTGCTCCTGGAAGGTTGAGCAATCGTCAGATTGAGCGACTCAGTCATTTCACATCAAATGTCAGCTCACTGCACCAGGCACTTTTCAGACTTACATCAGCATTTTTCAGACTTACATCAGTACTTTTTTTTAGACTTACATCAGCTGTTCTTGCTGGCCAATCTGTTATTATTGAAGTTGTAAAAAATACCTTTACTCATGGGATTAAACATTTATAAAAATAATTAGTGAATCCTGCCTTAAAGATGTTTAATCTCAACCAGTCCTTTTCACAGGTTTGCTATTAGTGTACTACTACTACTGTAAGTGATTTTAACAGAAAATCATTTTTTAATCACTAAAACAAAAATTATCCCTTCGAGTTTTCTCTTGGAAATCTATCACAAGGTACGTCACAAACTGAATAAAATTCAGCTGGGTTATAGAATGCAATTCTAAGCAAATTATCTAAAGCAGCACAAGTAGGACATGAAAAGCACCATTTAGAGAAAAATACTGCTATTAAACAATATAGCCATTGCGGGAGTCCCAAAGTTATTTCATTAGTTTGCTCTGGTTTACCACCAATCATGAAGCACCATTTTCATACTCCCCCGATTCGGGGTAGAGCAACTCTTGCTGCTTCAGCCAGCTGCCCTGCCTGGAGACTCCAGCCCATTCGGGGCTGTGGGAGGAGGAGCAGAGGCAACATAAGATCAGCCCGCGTTCGGCGGGAAAAGCACCATTTTCATACTCCCCCGATTCGGGGTAGAGCAACTCTTGCTGCTTCAGCCAGCTGCCCTGCCTGGAGACTCCAGCCCATTCGGGGCTGTGGGAGGAGGAGCAGAGGCAACATAAGATCAGCCCGCGTTCGGCGGGAAAAGCACCATTTTCATACTCCCCCGATTCGGGGTAGAGCAACTCTTGCTGCTTCAGCCAGCTGCCCTGCCTGGAGACTCCAGCCCATTCGGGGCTGTGGGAGGAGGAGCAGAGGCAACATAAGATCAGCCCGCGTTCGGCGGGAAAAGCACCATTTTCATACTCCCCCGATTCGGGGTAGAGCAACTCTTGCTGCTTCAGCCAGCTGCCCTGCCTGGAGACTCCAGCCCATTCGGGGCTGTGGGAGGAGGAGCAGAGGCAACATAAGATCAGCCCGCGTTCGGCGGGAAAAGCACCATTTTCATACTCCCCCGATTCGGGGTAGAGCAACTCTTGCTGCTTCAGCCAGCTGCCCTGCCTGGAGACTCCAGCCCATTCGGGGCTGTGGGAGGAGGAGCAGAGGCAACATAAGATCAGCCCGCGTTCGGCGGGAAAAGCACCATTTTCATACTCCCCCGATTCGGGGTAGAGCAACTCTTGCTGCTTCAGCCAGCTGCCCTGCCTGAAGACTCCAGCCCATTCGGGGCTGTGGGAGGAGGAGCAGAGGCAACATAAGATCAGCCCGCGTTCGGCGGGAAAAGCACCATTTTCATACTCCCCCGATTCGGGGTAGAGCAACTCTTGCTGCTTCAGCCAGCTGCCCTGCCTGGAGACTCCAGCCCATTCGGGGCTGTGGGAGGAGGAGCAGAGGCAACATAAGATCAGCCCGCGTTCGGCGGGAAAAGCACCATTTTCATACTCCCCCGATTCGGGGTAGAGCAACTCTTGCTGCTTCAGCCAGCTGCCCTGCCTGGAGACTCCAGCCCATTCGGGGCTGTGGGAGGAGGAGCAGAGGCAACATAAGATCAGCCCGCGTTCGGCGGGAAAAGCACCATTTTCATACTCCCCCGATTCGGGGTAGAGCAACTCTTGCTGCTTCAGCCAGCTGCCCTGCCTGGAGACTCCAGCCCATTCGGGGCTGTGGGAGGAGGAGCAGAGGCAACATAAGATCAGCCCGCGTTCGGCGGGAAAAGCACCATTTTCATACTCCCCCGATTCGGGGTAGAGCAACTCTTGCTGCTTCAGCCAGCTGCCCTGCCTGGAGACTCCAGCCCATTCGGGGCTGTGGGAGGAGGAGCAGAGGCAACATAAGATCAGCCCGCGTTCGGCGGGAAAAGCACCATTTTCATACTCCCCCGATTCGGGGTAGAGCAACTCTTGCTGCTTCAGCCAGCTGCCCTGCCTGGAGACTCCAGCCCATTCGGGGCTGTGGGAGGAGGAGCAGAGGCAACATAAGATCAGCCCGCGTTCGGCGGGAAAAGCACCATTTTCATACTCCCCCGATTCGGGGTAGAGCAACTCTTGCTGCTTCAGCCAGCTGCCCTGCCTGGAGACTCCAGCCCATTCGGGGCTGTGGGAGGAGGAGCAGAGGCAACATAAGATCAGCCCGCGTTCGGCGGGAAAAGCACCATTTTCATACTCCCCCGATTCGGGGTAGAGCAACTCTTGCTGCTTCAGCCAGCTGCCCTGCCTGGAGACTCCAGCCCATTCGGGGCTGTGGGAGGAGGAGCAGAGGCAACATAAGAGCAACCTGCCTCCGGCAGGCCCGCGCCTGTCAGGCCCGCGCCTGAGGGCCTCGCCAGAGGGCCCTTAGGTGTGGCCCTTTGGCAGCGGCCTTTGGTAAGAGCACAAACAAGTCTCAGGAGCGTCCACCATCTTTGCAACTAACCGGAAGATAACCGCAACAGCCTCTAGAGTTCACACTTTCCGTCTATCTACTACCTACACATATGCTGCAGTCTCGACGGGTCATCCAGCCATCCGGAGAGAGCCCTTTGGCACGGCTCTTAAGATAAGGCACTGAAAATCTCCAAGGATTCCTAAACACAGCAAGTATATCCTCTACAGACACCTCTTATCTGACACTACCAAAGACTAAACAGATTTGATACACCATTATTGTTGCTAGAAGTCTAACTTCAATCATTAACTGTTACCAATACCTGTTTCAGTACTATTGTTAGTACTGTTATTTAATTCTGATACTGTTATCAGCACTGATAATTATACCTAATAACAAGTGTAAGTAGCTTTTCATTCTACTACTGTTGCCAGTAGTTATTGTTAGTTCCAAGAATTACAGTTGTAAGACGATATAACACAACCCACGAATGTAGATGGTACCAATCTTTACTTAATGTTATCAGTGGCCCCACATATAAATACTGTTGTCAGTAGCTAGCATTTGATAACCTACATTTAAATACTGTTGTCAGTAGCCTATTAATAAATAAACAGTACTCAATTACTGTTGTCAGTAGCCAATAACAGATACAATATACCTAATATTGTTGAATACAACCATACTGCTACATTATTGCTATATTACCTCATCAGCTTCTCAATTAGCACCTGTGATCAGTATCATTCTCACATTCTATCACTACTGCCAGACCATCCCAACTGGGCTACTGTTTTCAATAAAACCCTCTTCACTACTATCAATACCTCCTGATACACTACCCTACCCTATACCCATAATTAACAACACAATACCCCTCACCAATCAAGCCAAAATGCCGTTAATTAGCCACTCCAAAAATAGATTAGCAATAATTTGCCTCATTATCTCTATACTAACTATCATTGTCAACAGCCTAAATAACAATAACTTTAAAAACATACCAATCATACACAGACCAATAAGAATCAGCCCCTCAGAATGGAAACCTTACCAAGAACACCACCCCAAGGTGAACCTCAATAGGCTAATCCATATAAAATACACAACACACACTCAGACTAAAAACCTGAACCCATGTGTAAGTAATGACTACCTATCTATAACCCTAATTAACGCCAGATCAATGAAGAATAAATTACCTATTTTCACAGACATACTAGAAAACAATACCCCAGACATTTTGTGTATAACAGAGACATGGTTAACGGAATCTGATAATGTCTACATAAACCAACTAAGCAATAATAACTATGACACCTTTTATACGCATAGAACCCACAAAAAAGGTGGTGGAGTGCTGATAATGTCAAAAAAAGAACTCAAAGCCAGAAAATTACAATCCAAACTACCCACTAACATTGATACTCTCATTATGAAAATTGGCACAATAACAATCTGTCTGATCTATAGACCCCCAGACCAATCAGCAGAAGGCCTTGACCCTCTAATCGATTACCTAAGCTCATCCACTCACCAAAATCCAATACTAATGCTCGGTGATTTTAACCTCCCCTCCTTAGCAGCATCGAATGCCTCTCTCTTTCTCGATACAACTACAGACATGGATTTTCACCAAATAATAACCAACAGCACACACAGCAAAGGTAATATACTTGACCTGGTATTGTTGCCAGATGTCCTCTACAAATCCTATAACCCCAACTCCCTCAAATGCACCCCAACCCCTTGGTCAGACCATCACCTCATCAACTTCAATATCACAATAAACAACACGACAGTAAAACGAACACAAACATCCACTCTACCCCACAGATTTAAAAAATATAATGAAGAAGAATTTCTAGACCTAATAATCCCCAAACTATCTAACACTCCGCAGGACCTCGACACAGCAGTATCAAACTGGCATGAAACCATTCACAATGCAGCTGCTAATAAACAGGTGACCAAAAAAAATACCCGCACTAAAGCTGCCCAAGCTCCCTGGTATAATAACACATTACACCTACTAAAAAGAAATCTAAGGAAAGCTGAATGCAAATGGAGGAAAAATAAAGACACCATTAATAAGGACTCATACATCACTCTCCTTAATTCATACAAACACGCAACCAACAATGCCAAGAAAAACTATCATACCTCTATAATAAACAATTCAATAAACAAGCCTAGAGAACTATTCTCAATAGCACAAAAATTAACAAACAACAACCATAATTCCAGCAACGATACTGTAGAAATCTCACCACAGGAAATGGCAAACTATTACATGAATAAAATCACATCCAACCCCCAGTTACCAAGTCCTAACCAACCATCTCAAATCCAACTTACTGATGAATGGACGGACTTCCAACCCCTAACTACTGTCTCACTCAAAAACATTATAACAAATATTAATACAACAACCTCACTCCTGGACCCGTGCCCAGTAAATTGGCTAAAAAACTCAATATCTATACTTTCCCAATTTATACTCCCCATAATAAATCTCTCACTAAAAAATGGATACTTACCCTCATCACTAAAACATGCTCAAATCCGCCCTATCTTAAAAAACTCCACTCTTGATAAATCATCACCTAAGTCCTACAGACCCATATCAAGTATTCCATTTCTGGCTAAACTGATCGAAAAAGCAGTTCAAATCCAGACACAGGAATACATTGACAGCTCAGCACCCCTTGACAATCAGCAGTATGGGTTCCGCCCTCGACATGGGGTGGAAACACTGCTAACAGTCCTAATTGATACACTCGTAAGAGGCATTGATAGTACAAAACAGGCATTCCTGCTCATTTTCATTGACATATCTGCAGCTTTTGACAGTGTTCACCATACAACGATGATAAGTAAATTGCAACAAATAGGAATAAAATCCACGGTCCTAAAATGGTTTTCCTCATACTTAAACAACAGAACCCAAACGGTCCGCATCGGTGACCGTACATCAAAAACTTACAATCAGGAACTAGGACTCCCCCAAGGCTCTGCCCTGTCAGCGCTCCTATTTAATATATACATAAAACACATTTGCCAAATATTCAAAAAGCACAATGTATTATATCACATCTACGCAGACGATATAATGTTGTATGTACCCTTCACTATACCAAACATCCCTACATTACTGATCAATACTTGCCTCAGCGAAATAAACAATTGGCTAAACGAAAATAACTTATATATTAACCACGCAAAAACGGAAGCCCTTATAGTGACCAAAAACACATCATTCACCCCTCCACCACACATCTCACTGCAAAACAATGATATCAAACTAAAAAATGAAATACGGTATCTGGGAGTTATACTAGACAAACACCTTAGTATGGACTCACAGATAAGAAATATAACAAAGAAAGTCTATTTCAAACTTAAAATATTAAAGCAACTCCGCCCCCTATTACACATACTTGACTTTCAACGCATAATACAAGCGATCATAACACCCCACTTTGACTTTGCAAACCTAACCTTACTAGGTGTAACAAATCAAAACTTAAAAAAACTACAACTAGCTCAAAATGCAGCAGCCAAAACCATCATAAAAACAGTTCCCTTCCAACATATAACGCCTATCTTAGAATCCCTGCACTGGCTCCCAATCCAATGCCGCATACAATACAAAACCTTGTTAACCACATACAAGGCCCTAAACAATACAGCACCCTATACTGTAAATAACCTAATCACCAAGGAACACGGTCACAACCTACAAAGAAGAGACCAATTAAATAAGTTAATAACACCAAAGGAATTTATAAAAGCCAAAAAATCAACGAACAAGAAAGCCTTCTCCCATGCCGCCCCCATTCTGTGGAACAATATCCCAGCTGAACTACGATCATTACCCCAAATCATGGAGTTTAGGAAAAAACTCAAAACATACCTATTCTCAACACACTATGCTTCTGTATCAAACTCACCAACACAACATGAAAAGGGATAGCTGCACCAACAATGATAATCAGCCCTCGACCAGGAACAAGTACTAATACACTGTAAGATATCCAGAGATTCTATGTAAAACTGTATTTTAGTTCTAAACATGTTCAATGTATATAGTTCTCAACTATCAACCTGTTTCTGATAGTTTGAACCCATTACTGTTATTATAGAAATTGATTTTATTGTTAACACCGTTATATGTAAAAACAGCATGATGCTTATTACTGTTCCTTGTAAAACAGCCTTGCTTGTTAATTGTTGTTCATTGTAAACCGCAACTGATCTATGGAAGTGGCGGTATATAAAACCTGCTAATTAAATTAAAAATTAAATTAAAATGAACTATTATACTGACACAACACAGTTTGAAAAAAACTTATAGCACTATGTAGTTGAATACATTTCTCTCTATAGGTCATAAAATGCTTATTCAGACCCTTTTCAATATCATCAACAAGTTTACTAGTAATTCCTAATTCCTTTGTAGCAGAAATATTATTTCTTAATGTTTCCTCTAAGGAATCTATGATAAGTACAGTACATTTTGTTTCACGACTAAGAAGATCATTCATTTCTCTGAGTTGGGACACATTGCAAGTCCCAAAATTCATGATCTGTGTATTTCCCAATATTCTTAACTTATCTCTTATCTCATATTTTAATTTCGCTGAACGAGTGACTATCTTCCCTTCTGAAACTACATAATTCTCAGAACTGACAGGGGAAGATGACGGAAATACACCTGGAACATCTTCAAATGCAGCCACCTCTGCTTTCTCCAGTGGTTCACTCGTTGTATCAACATTCACTAATACAAACAATTCATTTTTCAATTTATGTGCCATTCGCTGCCACCAACTAAACACTAGCCCTTCATGAGCATCGCATATTCTGTGTTGAGTCTGCAAAGCACATTTCAGATAACAAAGCATATCTACAGAAAATGTTCCTTCCAAAGGAAATTATAACAGCACATTATTAATAGTTACTGCATGCCAGTGCACAACATAAGTGGTAGCTCTATCTCCATATTTGTCACGCATACAACAAGAAGGGCTACCTTTCTGGAGAGCTAAACGCATAGCCTCAACATGCCATTCACACAATTGAGTCAACTTCTGTTCACCTAACAGATTGCTCATTGCTGGCACCATAAAATACTCACAAACACCTTCCCTCCTTGCCAGGAATGTTGAAATCTGTAGATGAGTCACGGCACCAACTGAAGAGCTTACTCTAACTCTCTCCTCACCAGTAACCTCACTGGGCTCTTGAAGCTACAAAGAACTACATTCACAAATAATGGGAAGGTTATCAAATAGTCAATAAAATACACACACAGTTCTATAGAAAAATACACCAAAGCTTTGTGGAGAGAAACTGAGAGAAGCACGTTCTCCCTGTTTACTCTAACTTCTCAGCCATGGTTCACTTTATTTATAAGGCTTTTGTAGATGATACAGCATAATTTCACTTTATCATTATACATCATGTATGTTTATCATATTGTAGGTCAACTTATTCGGTGTGGGTCAATGTGGAGCCATAAATGGAGTCCAAGACATAATTGTTTACTTTACATGGCCATTATAAGGAGGAATACAGGATTCCAAGATATAGAATGACCTAATTGACATAATTGTTTACTGCTAATACCTCTTGATATCTACTAATTACTAACCCTGAGAGTATTTTAGCCAATAACCCTGAGACTGCTATCTGGTATCCCTGAGACAGAGAGGCTGGGGTACAACCTGCCTTTTCCTTTATTTATGTAAACCTTCACCTAGTAAGCTAATATATGAAGTTTTATTTCTAAGCAAGGTTCTGAACAGAATTAACTCTTTCTCAGATTTATTCAGTCTAATAGTATATGGTACCCCGTACTAATATATATGCTTTCAGTAGGCCAAATGCTCTCGAGTATGGAGCAGACAGAGCTTAAAGATCCCAAATTACCCATTTCTATCAATAGCCAGATTAATATTAATAAAATACAGTTTCTAAAATGCTTGTATGCAAACGCTAGAAGTCTAAACAATAAGATGGGAGAGTTAGAATATATAGCTCTAAATGAGAGGTTAGATATGATTGCAATCGTAGAGACATGGTGGAAGGAGGATAACCAGTGGGACACTGTGATACCTGGATACAAAGTATATCGTAATGATAGAACTGATCAAATTGGTGGAGGGGTTGCGCTCTATGTTAGAGAGGGCATTGAGTCAGAAAGGATTAAAATTTTGCAGGAAACAAAATTTGCTGTAGAATCTCTATGGATTGAAATTCCATGTAAAAAGGGGAAGGCAGTGGCAGTGGGGGTGTAGTATCAACCGCCTGGCCAGAATGAACAAATGGATGATGAAATGTTCCGAGAAATCAAGGAAGCTAACAAAGGTTACAGCAGAGTAGTAATAATGGGTGATTTCAATTACCCCGGTATCGACTGGGTCAGTGTCATGGCAGGACACGCTAGGGAGATAAAGTTCCTAGATGAAATAAATGACTGCTTCTTGGAGCAGCTAGTTCATGAACTGACCAGAGGGGAAGCCATACTGGACGTAGTCCTTAGTGGAACACCAGATCTGGTGCAAGAAATAAGGGTGTCGGGACCACTTAGCAATAGTGATCATAGCATGATCTTGTTTGATTTAGTTAGTGGAGGAGGGATAGTAAAGAAATCCACAGTACTACCTTTTAACTTTCGGAAGGGAGACTATGATAAAATGAGGAATATAGTTAAGAAAAAACTAAAAGGAGCGGTTGGAAAGGTTAAAGACTTACATCAAGCTTGGGTGTTGCTTAAAAATACTATCCTGGAAGCCCAGACCAGCTGTATTCCACGCATTAAGAAAAGTGGAAGAAAGTCCAGAAAACTGCCAGCATGGTTTAAAGGTAAGGTCAGAGAGGTTGTTGCTGCCAAAAAAGCGTCTTTCAGGAAATGGAAAAAAAGAGCCAAACAATGAAAACTGGAAACAGCATAAGCACTGGCAAGTTAAATGCAAAGCATTGATAAGGCAGGCAAAGCGAGAATTTGAGAAGGAACTTGCTACGGAAACAAAAACACGAAATAAAGACTTTTTCAAGTACATTCATAGCAAAAGGCCTGTGAGAGAGTCAATTGGACCATTAGATGATGGAGGGGTAAAAGGGGCAGTAAGAGGAGATAAGGCTATAGCGGAGAGACTGAATGAATTCTTTGCTTCAGTCTTTACTGAGGAAGATGTAGGGATGTTACCCAAGACTGAAGTGGTATTTAAAGGTGATACGGCAGAGGAATTGAGAGAAATATCGCTACACCAGGCAGATGTATTACAACTATTTGATAAACTGAATAGTAGCAAATCACCTGGACCAGATGGTATATATCCAAGAATGTTGAAAGAACTGAAAAATGAGATTGCAGACCTGCTATTAGTAATCTGTGAACTTTCATTAAAATCATCTGTAATACCTGAAGATTGGAGGATTGCCAATGTAACGCCAATTTTTAAAAAGGGTTCCAGGGGTGATCTGGGAAATTACAGACCATTGAGCCTGACGTCGGTACCGGGGAAAATGGTAGAAACCATCATAAAGAACAAAATTACACAGCATGTAGATAGTCATGACCTAATGGGAGACAGCCAACATGGCTTTAGACAAGGAAGATCTTGTCTTACTAATCTGTTATGTTTTTTTGAAGGTGTGAATAAACAGGTAGACAAAGGTGAGTCAATCGATATAGTGTATCTGGACTTTCAGAAAGCTATTGACAAGGTCCCTCATCAGAGACTTTTGGCAAAACTAAAAAGTCATGGTATAGGAGGCAGTGTACTGTTGTGGATCGGGAACTGGTTAAAAGATAGAAAGCAGAGGGTAGGGCTAAATGGTCAATATTCCCAATGGAAAAAAGGTGAATAGTGGAGTACCCCAGGGATCTGTATATGCAAGAAATTCTTTTGGTTGCGCCTGAATTGTTCCCGCCAATTGTAAAAGCTTACTATATCCCTGTTGCAAAAAAAAGGGCCTCAGGTGGTGGTTGGGCAACTGGATTTTGATTCTCTTGATGTATCTGCACTTTTACAGTCTCCTAAGGTAGATGAAATTTCTGTATCCACATTACTTGTTTCCTTTGCTATATCCTCTGATAGAGAATGGTTACTTAAATTATTTTATAAAAAGAGGGCTAGCTTGTTTTTGGGTAAGAGACTTTCAGTGTTCCCTGATGTATCGCGGGAAACGCAGAAACGACGGAAAGCCTTCCTTTTGCTTAGATCAGCTGTGCTTCAGATGGGGGCCTCGTTTGTGCTGAGGTTCCCTTGTAGATGCAAAGTACAATTTCGTTCACAGAAATTTGTGTTTTTTCAGCCAGTTGAACTGTCATCTTTTGTTGCCTCACATGCAGCAGCCTCTTCTCCTTTAAGTCCTCTTCGTGAATGAATATGGATCATTGTCCAGTATGTTCGCTGTCTAAATTCCTATCACTGTATTATTTGAATTGTGGGTTTTCCATTAATGCTCTGGCTGCACCCCCATCTTGGTGGACTAAAGATGTAATTTGGCAAGTATTAGATGTATGCATTTTTTCTTCTTCTTATTTCTCCAAATGTACATCATTTCTGTACAAGTTGATTTGCTTGTTGTATAAACTTGAAATTTGATAAATAAAAAGTTTAAAAAAGATAGAAAGCAGAGGGTAGGGCTAAATGGCCAATTTTCCCAATGGAAAGGGGTGAATAGTGGAGTACCCCAGGGATCTGTACTGGGTCCGCTACTTTTTGACATATTCATAAATGACATGTAAAAGGGAATAATGAGTGAGGTTATCAAATTTGCAGATGACACAAAACTGTTTAAAGTTGTTAAAACCCAAGAGGACTGTGCAAAACTGCAGGAGAATCTGGATAAATTGGAAGACTGGGCATCCAAATGGCAGGTGAAATTCAATGTGGACAAGTGCAAAGTTATGCACCTAGGAAAGAACAACCCAAACTATGGTTACACTATGCAAGGTTCCACATTGGGAACCACCACCCAGGAAAAAGATTTAGGAGTCATCGTGGATAACATGTTAAAACCCTCCGCCCAGTGTGCAGCAGTGGCCAAGAAAGCAAATAAAATGCTAGGTATCATAAGGAAAGGAATGGAAAATAAAACAAAGGATATTATAATGCCTCTGTATCGTTCCATGGTACGACCGCAACTTGAATATTGTGTGCAATTCTGGTCGCCGTATCTTAAAAAGGATATAGTGTTATTAGAAAAGGTACAGAAAAGAGCCACCAAAATGGTAAAAGGGATGGAAGGCTACTCCTATGAAGAAAGGCTACAAAGGTTGGGGCTCTTCAGCCTGGAAAAGAGATGGTTGGGGGGGAGATATGATAGAGGTCTTTAAATTAATGAAAGGAGTGGAACGGGTAAACGTAGATCGATTTTTTACATTAGCAGAATATAGAAAGACTAGAGGACATGTAATGAAGCTACAAGGTGATCTATTTAAGACATATAAGAGAAAATATTTTTTCGCTTAACGTGTAATCAAACTCTGGAATTTGTTGCGGGAGGATGTGGTAAAGGCTGTTAGTGTAGCTGGGTTTAAAAAAGGTTTGGACAAGTTCCTGGAGGAAAGGTCCATAAACCATTATTAAAAAGGGACCCAGGATATCAGTGCTTGACCCAATACAAGCATTGTGGGACCTGTGTCTCTTGGGGATACTGCTAGGTATGTATGACCTAGATTGGCCACTGTTGGAAACAGGATACTGGGCTTGATGGACCTTGGTCTGATCCAGTATGGCATATCTTATGTTCTTATGTTCCTATGTGTTACGGTGTGCTGTACGAGCCCTGCCCCCCGTTCAGCGTTGCTCTACACTATGCACGTATGCAACATGCATGTTGAGTGTAACGTGCGTCCCTACATGCGCTATGCCATTACACACCTGTGCGCTCCACGTTCTGTACACATCACGCTCTGCTGTCGCTACAGCACTCTCCACCGCTTGTAGGTACCCCACGCGTTGCATCTATGTGTACGTTGTGCAGGCGCATGTTGCGCATTCACTACACGCATGGGGACACGTGGCGTGCCCCTCCCCTTCCTACACATGCTCCACATGATCCAATCATGAGGCATGCTTGTGTGTTGCGGTATACGCGCTACTGTGCGTGCTACGTCATTCTGCTTCTGTACGTACTGTGTAGTTTGCAAGCCCGTTGATTGTGTGTGTTATTGCATCTGCAGCTGTGTTATGTTGGTTCCGATTGGTTGCCACACCCTACAACGTATTTAGCTCACCACATCGCTCAAGGCCTCTGTCCATGATGGCTCACACTGACCATGCGGGTTGTGCAGTGGTGGCGTTGTTGGGACTCGATGAGCTGTGGTTGCCTGATGAGTGAGATGGGTCCTTGGGGTTGTGGAACTGGGCATGGGTGCAGTCCCGTTGCAACACAGACCTACAGCTGTGGAGGCCCCACAGGCCGAGGTAGGTCCAGCATGGCACCATAGGCATGCTGAGGAATGCCCTCTCCTGCCTCGCCTCTACAGGCCCAGGCCCCTGCTCCTGGACATTCGTGAGGACCAGGTCATCTCCCTTTACCGTCTGAGCACAGGGGCTATTAGGGAGCTCTATGAGGATCTGAGACCTGACCTCGAGCCCTGGACTGCCCGGTCACATGCCATACCAGGATTGGCCAAGCTCCTGTCTGCCCTACATTTCTTTGCCTCTGGCTGCTTCCAATCCTCGGTGGCCACAGTTCGGGGGATGAGCAGGCCCACATCCTCGCGCTGCCTCCATCAGGTACTGCGGGCCATGGTCAGCCAGGTTAGGAATTACATAACGATTCCTAACAGTGGGCAACAGTGGGGGCCCTGGGCCAGGCATTCCAGTGGATTGCGGAGATACCACACGTGATGGGAGCTATTGATTGCACACATGTTGCCCTGGTCCTGCCCAGAGACAGGGAGGTGGTGTTCCGCAACCGCAAACACTACCATTCCCGGAATGTTCAGGTTGTTTGTGATGCAAGTATGCGTATTCTGAATGTGGTTCCCCGGTTTCCAGGGTCCGCCCATGACTCCCATATCCTGCAACACTCGGCACTATTCAGCAATATGAAGCCGCACAATATGGTGTCTGTGTCCTACTGGGTGGGTATTAGCCATCTCTGACATGCTCATGTTGTCTCTGTGTCCTGTGGACACTACACCTCGCACAGGTGGGACAGGGTCATCTTCGGTGTTTCATTCGGGGCTTCTGACTGCATATCCCCTGCGACACACATGACATGGCATGCTGCACCTCAGGCGTTTTTGAATACCACATTACAGACACAATCCGTCACGCTGTCGCATATCACTGCCCATCCAATGTCTCCCATACATGGTCCCATTGCTGGATATGACCCCTGCATGCCTCTACTTGCATTGTGGTTGTGCATCACTGACATTGTGTGGGGCGGTGTCCTCCAGCATGCCATTTCACTGTCACAGGGAACATGGACACATATGTTTGTGTGTTTCCAGACGTAACTATGTCGGCCATATGTGCGTCACTGCTCATTTGTGTGTCCCGGTACACGTGCAGGTTATACTGTTTCCAGGTGCCGTTGCTGCACTGCACATGTCTTTTGGTGTGGTCCCCCATGTTGGTGTGTTGCACAGATTGTTTGCCATCACCTAATGTGCACAGCCTGGACTCACACACATATGCCAATGTACATATGTCGGTCTGTGTTGTGTGTTCCTAGTTGACTCTGTCTACAAGGTGTGTGTGTGTGTGCTACCGGAGGGGGGGTGGCCTGGGTTGGCTCACCTATTCATTTTCCTGCTGTGCTGTGTGTTGGAGGGCCCATCCCCGTTGACCTCGTCTGTAGCATCATATGGCTGGCATTGTGGTGCAACGTTGCATCCCACATGTCTGCTCTGTGCTGGTCAGCGTTGGTGTGTAGTGTAATCCATCTTGGGTACACCCCTACTGTATATGTTACTGTGACAGAATATGTGTGTGCACTGTACCATGGCCGTCACATTATTGCATGCATGCTGTTCTCTGCCCCAGTCCTGGGGCACTGCCATGTATCCTCCTGCTGTGTTCAGGGATGCCACTCGTGGGTTTGGGCTGCAGGAGGTTGGTGATGTGATTGGTCTGGTTACTGTTGATGTGTGCTGCCCTCATTGCCTCACCCCCATGTCGTGTATGTCACACCCCCAAACGCTGGTGCACAGCTGCCGTGTGCCATTATGAGACGTCATAATTATGTAAAATCTTTTTAAATGACAAAAATGAAAAGGAAGATGATAGTGCTAGTGATTTCAATCCATGGATGGTTTATTGGGACACACCATCTGTGATGTCATCTGAAAACTGGAAAATCGTAGATTTTCTACATAATTGTTCCGCAACTGCTAATGGAACTAACCCAAGAGGGGACTATTGGATGTTGTTTAAAAATACAATCCTGAAAGTTCAAAACAGATGCATCCCATGCATTAATAAAAGCAGAAAGAAGGCCAAGCGACCACCATCATGGCTAAAAGGTGAGGTGACAGAGGCTATTAAAGCCAAAAAACATCTTTCAAAAAATGAAAAAAGGAACCAAGTGAAGAAAATAGGAAACAGCATAAGCACTGAAAAGTTAATTGCAAGGCACTGATAAGGAAGACAAAAAGAGAATATGAAAAGAAACTTGCCAAAAAGCAACAACTCACAATAAAAACTTTTTAATGTGCATATGAAGCAAGAAGCCGGGAAAGGAGTCAGTTGGACAATTAGATGATCAAGGGGTGAAAGGGGCACTCAGGGAGGAGAATGCCATAGCAGAGAGACTAAATTAATTATTTGCTTCATCTTTACTAAGGAAGATGTGAAGAAGCTACCCATGGCAGAAAATGTATTTATGGGTAATGAGTCAAAAGAGGTAAATCAAATCTCAGTGAACTTGGAAGATGTAGTAGAACAAACTAAAGAGCAGCAACTTATCTGGATGGGATGGTATACACACAAGAGTGCTAAAAGAACTTGGATGAAATTGCCAAGCTACTAATAATAATTTTTAAGCTATTATTAAAATTGTCTACAGTACCAGAACATTGGAGGGTGGTCAATGTAGCACCAACTTTTTAAATAGACTTCAAGGATGATCCAAGAAACTTCAGACTGGTGAACCTAAAATCAATGCTGGGCAAAATGGTGGAAACTATTACAAAGAAACAAATTACTGAACACATGGATAGACGGATTAATGGGAGAAAGTCAACATGGATTTAGCTAAGAGAAGTCTTGCCTCACTAATCTGCTCCATTTCATTGAAGGCATGAATAAACATGTGGATAAAGGTGAGCCAGTTGATATAGTATAGTATAGTTAGACTTTCAGAAAGTGTTTATCAAAGTTTCGCAGACTCCTGACATAATTAAAAACTCATGGTATAAGAAGCAATGTCTTATTTTGTACTGGAAACAGGCTGAGAGAAAGAATACAAAGAGTAGGGACATGCCATGAATCTTCAAAGTAGCATATTTAAAACAGATAAGAAAAATATTTTTTTCTTGTGATGTCTTTAGATTTCAGAAGGGCCTTTGACATGATTTCACATAAGCACCTAATAAGAACAACTGACCATCCTTAGTATGGCCCAAAAATGACTGGTTTGTAAGCTGGTTGTGGGAGGTAATCATAAAAAAAACAAACCAATTGCCAAAATGAGTAGACCAAAGGACCATCAAGACCAGTACAGGTTTGAAGTAGCTGTCAGAATTCCAAAAAGTAGCTAGCTTAAGATGAAAAAGGGTAATGGTAAAAGGAGTTCACTCCATGGAAAGGGGTGTTTTCAGTAGTTTGCCACACGTGCCTTGTATTGTGCCTAATAAGGTGCCTTGTAACGTGCCTTATAACGTGCCTTATAACGTGCTTTATAATGCGCCTTATAACGTGCCTTATAATACGCCTTCTAACATGCCTTATAACGCGCCTTATAACACGCGTTACCTGACACGCTTGCCATACTGATGCCCTGCCCACGCCTTTATATGGGCATCTGTACTTTAGCGCGGAAACTAACGCTAATGACATTACCGCAGTTTAGTAAACATGCCCCAAAGTTTCTAGATGAAATAAATGAATGTTTCTTGTAGCAGCTGGTACATGAACCAACCAGAGGGGAAGCCATTTTGGACCTAGTCTTAGTGGAACTCAAGATCTGGTGCAAGAGATAAGGATGTTGGGGCCACTTGGCAATAGTGATCATATCATGATCATAGTTTGATTTAATAAATGAAGGAGGGATGGTTAGGAAATCTACAGTTCTACCTTTTAACTTTCAAAAGTTAAAAGGTAGAACTCATATGATAAAATGAGGAAAATAGTTAAGAAAAGACTAAAAGGAGTAGTTGCAAAGGTTAAAGATTTACATCAAGCTTGGGTGTTGTTTAAAAATACTGTCTTGGAAGCCCAGACTAGCTGCATTCCATGCTTAAAAAAAAGTGGAAGGAAGTCTAAAAAACTGCTAGCATGGTTTAAAGGTGAGGTCGGAGAGGTTGTTGTTGTCAAAAAAGCATCTTTCAGGAAAGATGGAAAAAGATAGAAAAAGGAGTCAAATGACAAAAACTGGAAACAATACAAACACTGGCAAGTTGGATGCAAGGTATTGATAAGGCAGGCAAAGAGAGAATTTGAGAAGAAGCTTGCTGTGGAAGCAAAAATACATAATAAAGACTTTTTCAAGTTGGACCATTAGATGATGGAAGGGTAAAGGGGGCATTAAGAGAGGACAAGGCCATAGCGAAAAGACTGAAAGAATTCTTTGCTTCGGTCTGTACTGAGGAAGATGTAGGGATGTTACCCATAACTGAAATTTTATTTAAAGGTGATGCTGCGGAAGAATTGAAAGAAATAATGATACACAGGGAAGATGCATTACAACTATTTGATAAACTGAACAATACAAACACTCGCAAGTTGGATGCAAGGTATTGATAAGGCAGGCAAAGAGAGAATTTGAGAAGAAGCTTGCTGTGGAAGCAAAAATGCATAATAAAGACTTTTTCAAGTACATTCGTAGCAAAAAACCTGTGAGAGAGTCAGTTGGTCCATTAGATGATAGAGGGGTTAAAGGGGCACTAAGAGGTGACAAGGCAATAGTGGAGAGACTGAATGAATTCTTTGCTTCGGTCTTTACTGAGGAAGATGTAGGGATTACCCATGACTGAAGTGGTATTTAAAGGTACGGAAGAATTGAAGGAAATATCAATACATCGGGAAGATGTATTACAACTATTTGATAAACTGAAGAGTAGTAAATCACCTGGACCGGATGGTATACATCCAAGGATGCTGAAAGAACTGAAATATCAGATTGCAGACCTACTATTAGTAATCTGTGAACTATCATTAAAATCATCTGTAATACCTGAAGATTGGAGGATGGCCAATGTAATGCCATTTTTTAAAAAGGGTTCCAGGGGTGATCCGGGAAACTATAGACTGGTGAGCCTGATGTCAGTACTAGGAAAAATGGTAGAAACCATCATAAAGAAAAAAATTACTGAACATCTAGATAGTCATGGCTTAATGGGAGACAACCAACATGGCTTCAGCCAAGGAAGGTCTTGTCTTACTAATTTGTTATGTTTTTTGAAGGTGCGAATAAACAGGTTAACAAAGGTGAGTTGGTTGATATAGTGTATCTGGATTTTCAGAAAGCCTTTGACAGGGTCCCTCATGAAAGACTTTTGGAAAAATTAAAAAGTCATGGGATAGGATGCAGTGTACTATTGTGGATCAGGAACTGGTTAAAAGATAGAAAGCAGAGGGTAGGGCTAAATGGCCAATTTTCCCAATGGAGACAGGTGAATAGTAGAGTACCCCTGGGATCTTTGCTGTCTCCACTGCTTTTTAACATATTCATACATTACCTGAAAATGGGAATAACGAGTGAGGTAATCAAATTTGCAGATGACAGATAACTATTCAAAGTTGTTAAAATCCACGAGGATTGTGGAAAATTGCAAGAGGATCTTTTTTTTTTTTAATGGTAGTTTTTATTCAGTTTAAACATATAAAATAACAGTACAAACGATCATGATATAGAAGGATACAAGCAGATGCTATTGATCAAAATAGCAAAAGAATATAATAACTTGAACAAGACAGTACAATAACTTTAACAAGAACTAGTATCAGTCCATGCCAGCACGCCACCCTCCCTCTCTCCGTTCAATGTGGTTACAGCAGAGACCATTCCACAAGGCAGCCTCCATCAAGCACTTCCATCAAACATAATTTTGTAAAGCTGACCATTTCTTACTTAGTTTACCAGACCATGGGTTCTTGGCTATATAGATCTCTTCGTAGGTCTTGTGTAGGATTAAGAGACTCCACCAATGCTCGAAACAAGCTTTGTCGAGATTCTTCCAGTGTATTAGAACTATTTTAAGCGCTATCCCGAGCATTAAGTCCAGCAGTTTACTATCCCATTTCATCAGAGTAGGTTCCAGAGCTATGGATTTATATATTACTATCCGATAAGTGATAGGAGTTTGCAAGTTGAGGATTTGTGATATGCGTTCCCATACTCTGTTCCAATATATTTCCAGGGATTTACAATGGAACAACATATGTGCCAGTGTCCCAATTTCCATGTTACAGGACCAACATCGATTTCCCTCCTGTAGTGTCCATTTCATTTTCTTAGCCGGTGTAATATGCGCTCGATGTGCTATAAAGTACATAGATTGTGTGAGAGACGCTGCTCTCGTGGCACGTATTTGAGTTCCCCAAAAAGTGTCCCAATTTTCTGGAGGTAGATCTTGACCGGTTTCAGTAGCCCACACCGACTGTATCTTAAAACATGTCTTGTCACTTTTGGATCGGAGAATCGCAACACATCTCGAAACAGCTTTGGCATCTGTTTGTAATTCTTGAAGTTTCTGTCGCAGTGGCCATCCAGTACGTATCAAGACAGGTGACACACCCGCTTTGCTCATGCAGTGTCGGAGCTGACACCATTGGAAATAGCATGTATTAGGCAATCGGAATTCCGTTCTTAATCTGTCAAAGGTTTTAAATGCACTTCCATTGATCAGTTGTCCAATGGTTATAAGATCATGTTCCACCCATTTTTTCCATAAGACAGGCTTCCCTCCGATGATAAGGCGCGGGTTCAGCCATAAGGGCATATCTGCGGCAAAGTCATCCCCTCCATCGATACATGATGCCAATAATCGACAGGCATGCTGTGTTTCTCGGATAATAGCATTATGTGGTACAGTCTGGTCTACTACTGTGCCAACCATTAGCCATGTAGGTAGGGGGGAATGTATGGCCCGCTCCACACTCAACCATCTAGGTCCTTTATCCGTGTCGTCAGAGTCGACCCATTGAGCACCCTGCTTTAAAAGAGAGGCAGTATGCAGCCAGCCGAGATCTGGGAAATGGACACCTCCTTGTGCATTAGGTAACTTCAGTTTCCAGGCAGCTATTCTAGGTACTCGGTTGTTCCATAAAAAGGCTATCAGTTGACTATTCATTTTCTTATAGAAGGCTGACGGGAAGCGTAAGGGAATCATACTTAATATATAGCTGAGTTTTGGTACCAACATCATTTTTATCGTTTCTAGCCTGCCCCACCAACTCAAATGAAGGGGGGTCCACCTGCAGACATTATCATGTACAATTTCTTGACACATCTTAATGTTGATTGCGACAGTCTCTTCCAAGGTGGTGCCATAGGTCACGCCCAGGTATCTAAAGGATGACTTCTCATATTGAAAGGGGTATCCACGCATCATTTCTTCGCTGACCTGTTCATTCAGAGGAATAATTGTTGTTTTATTCAGATTTACTTTATATCCGGATATCGCTGAATGTTGTTGTTGTTAAGTGCCGTCGAGTCGGAGTCGACTCATGGCGACCCTCTGGATAGCTATCCTAAATTGTGTTCGGTCTTCAGTCAGGCGGCTCATTGACGACAGACTGGTACCCGTAGCTGCTGTTATTGTAGCGATCCATCTCATTGCTGGCCTTCCTCTTTTGCGTTGACCTTCTATCTTGCCAAGCATGATGTCTTTCTCTAATGATCTCTCTCTTCGCATGATGTGTCCGAAGTATGAAAGTCGAAGTCTTGTCATCTGAGCTTCTAAAGAAAGCTTAGGTTTGATCTCCTCTAGTACCGACTTGTTTGTTCTTCGGGCAGTCCATGGTATACACAGTATTCGCCGCCAGCACCATAATTCAAAGGCATCAATTTTCTTCCTGTCTGTCTTTTTCACTGTCCAGCTTTCACATCTATATGATGTTATTGAAAATACCATGGCTTGAACAAGTCGAATCTTTGTATGGAGAGACACATCTCTGCTCTTGAGAATCTTATCTAGGTCTTTCATAGCCATTCTGCCAAGAGCAATGCGTCGTCTGATTTCTTGACTGCTTGTTGCTTCTTTATTGATAGTTTATGCATCTATGAGTTGCAGTGTTTCAGGAAGGTCTGATGGTTGTAGAAAAATGAGCAGGTCATCTGCATATGCTGACAATTTACAGGGACCATCAGCTAACTCAATTCCTTTTATGTTTTCCTTCTGTCGGATCGCTATTAATAAGGGTTCCAGGGCTAAATTAAAAACCATCGGTGACAGGGGGCAACCCTGTCTGGTCCCTCTTTGCAACTGAAAAGGGGCTGAGAGGTGTGAGTTGACCGCTATTCGAGCTGTGGGTTTGGTATATAACAATTCAACGCGTTTTAGGAACTTTTCTCCTATCCCAAACCACCGTAGGGATCGAAATAGAAAGGACCATTCCAGTCGATCGAAGGCTTTTTCGGCATCCAATGCTAGCCCTATCAGGGGCTCGGCCTTAGTCTTGGCAGATGCCAGTACATGTGCCAATAATCTTCCATTATCTGTAGTGGATCTGTTTTGTATAAATCCACATTGATCCTCATGTATCAAATCTTTTAAGATCCGTCCTAATCGGTTAGCAAGCACTTTAGCATAGATTTTATAATCAGAGTTTAGGAGAGAGATGGGTCTGTAATTCTCTATCTTTTGTGTATCCCTGCCCGGTTTTGGGTGAATTACCACCACAGCCTCTGCCAGGGCTCCAATCTCTGGAGATTCATCTTGCAGGCCACTGTAGTAGATCTGTAGCATGGGAGCCAATTGAATGCAATATTTATTATAGAATTCCAGTGGGATACCATCTGGACCGGCGGCTTTGCCACGAGCCATCTGTTTGATCGCATCTTGTATTTCAGTTACAGAGATCTCTTGTTCCAGCGTTCGACTTTGATGACTGGTTAATGTGGGTCCTACTATCTTGGAGACAAAATCTTCAAAGGCTCTGTCACTACATTGGGTATCTGAGCGATATAGTTCCTCATAGAATTCTTTGCAGCGGTCTAGTATTTTGTCAGATCTCAGGAGAAGGCCCCCGGAATTGTCTTGCAACGCCGCTATAGCGGTCTTGCTGGTCTTTGGTTTGAGCTGCCAAGCTAAGAGGGATCCAGAGCGGTTGCTTTCATAGTAGTATGTACTACGTTGTAGCTGGATACTACTCAGTGCTTCTTTGTTGAGGAGAGCATTATACTGGTATCGCAATTTTTGGAGTCTAATCAATATCATTGAGTCAGCTCTTTTGGCTAGTAACCTTTCCCCAGCTTTTATTTGGAGTTCCAGTTCATCTTTTTCTTTTTTCCTGGCTTTACGCCGTCTAATGGTGTAGGTGGTAATATGAGCTCGTATTGTCGCTTTAAAACCTTCCCACCAGCTCCAGATGGAGGTATCAGTGGGTGTATTATATTTAAAATAGGTCTCAATTTCCCCTGACAGTAGCTGTACAAAGGAGTCATCTGCTAGTAGGGATTTATCAAATGTCCATCTTGGCGGAACATGTTGTGTAACGTTGGTATCCAGCACTAGGGAGACAGCGGCGTGATCCGATACCGTTGTAGCATATATCTCTGCGGACAACACTTGAGGCATCAGCTCTGTGGACAGTAGGAAGAAATCGATCCTTGTTTGGGTATTATGTGGGATGGAATAAAATGTGTAGTCTCTTTCTTGGGGATGAAGTAGGCGCCATGGGTCTACCAAGTGTAGCTCTGTTATGATTCCTTTAAGAATCGCCTGCGATTTGACTTTGTCTACAGCCCGATAGGGCGTGCGATCTAACAGTGGATCCAAGATGACATTGAAATCGCCCCCTAAGATGATATTGGTGTGAGCTGCGGCTGTAACTTCTTTAGCTATCAGTTTGAAAAAGTTAGGGTCATCGAGGTTGGGTGCGTAAATATTGAAGAATGTGTAAAGCTGTTGATTTATTTTCATCGTCACTCTGGCCCATCGACCTAGCGGATCAATCTGTGTGCCGGTAATGGCGGATTGCAGGAATTTGCGCACTAATATTATTACCCCCCCTTTGCGTTGAGTGGCAGAGGCCGAGGCCGCCACCAGGAAATATTTAGAGGTTACTTTCTGCGATTCAGTATCTGTTAAATGTGTCTCTTGTAAGAGGGCAATATCTGCTTTTTTTTGTTGGCAGTACGCTAAAATCTTCTTTCGCTTGACAGGGCCAGTAATATCTTTTACATTTAACGAAAGCATTAGGAGATCACTAGACATCAATGTTGGAATAAGCTGTCTTATAGGTGAAAGCTATCCTATGGATAGGTCTGCCGCGTACTTGCATTTTGCGTGTATGTGGAGGGTTTTGCACTGGACTGGACTGACACAAATAACTGCATAACTGGCAAACATTGTATCGCTAAGGTGAACACAATCCACTGAAACAGTAACCAACCCCGACCTCCCGTTGCCACCCCTACATTTCAAGCAGAAATATCTGGTTAATTAAAACTATTTAGAACAACAGAAATACAGTCAATGAGGTGTTTAACAAGGCTTAAGGCGTTCTAAAATTTGTGAGAATGCACGGCCGCACCCCCTGAGTATATGCTGAGTTCTCCACACTGCGTGAGAGATCAGAATATTGACCTCAGGTTTCCATACCGCATTTTTCTTGTAGGAAAGTTTTCAGTTTTTCAGCTTCAACAAAATTCCTCGTTTCATTATGCAGCGTGACCCGCATGGTTCCTGGGTAGTATAGCCCGTATCTTGCCTGTGCACTTTGTAGCATGGGTCTACAGGCCAGCAACGCTTTTCTCCGATCTACCGTTTGCTTGCTCAAATCTGGATAGAGTGCCACTTTGTGTCCCTGGATTTGCAGTGATCCGGCTTTCCGTGCAGCTTGAAAGATCTGTAGGACCTGTGGGTATCTCAGTACCTTCATTATGAGTGGGCGCGGGTATCGTGTGTTTTCAGCTTTGTGTGTTGGGATTCGATGGGCCCGTTCTAGTTCAAAAGGCCTTGCAAAGACAAGCTGCAGCATCTCCGGTATGGTTTTTTCCAGAAATCCAATCGGATCGGTGCCTTCAGCGCCTTCAGGGACTCCAACAAGGCGGATATTATTTCTACGGGCATGGTTGTTTTGATCTTCAATCTGACTTTCTATGTGCCGGACTCATTTGACCAAAGGGCCCAGCTGCTCTAATGCAACGCCATGCTTCTGGGTTTGTAATTCAACTGCACTAAGTCGAGTGGTGATGGTGAGGAGTTTCTCTTTTACCTCCAGTAAGTCTTCTTGAATCATGTTCAGTGAACTAGAATTGGCTGCGATCATTTCTTTAACGCATTTCAATTCCTGTAGCACTTCACGTAGGCCACCGGCAGTCACTCCCTCCTTCTCTCCCGCGGCCATTTTCTGCGGGGAACCCACTTCGGGTTTGGATCGTTTCGCTGCTGAGCCGGATCCCTGCGGAAATTCCAGCCGGGCAGGCTTCAGGGATGCCATCCAGCTATATTTCGGTGTTATTGATGTAGGTAGGGGGTACAGACTTCAATTTAATACCGGGATATGTTCAGGATTCTTGGGCAGCAACGGGAGCAAAAATTCAGGCGTCCATTCTGTTCAGTGGCTAGCTCCGCCCCCCATTGCAAGAGGATCTTGATAAAATGTCAGATGAAATTTAATGTGGACAAGTGCAAAGTTATGCACCTAGGAAAGAACAGCCCAAACTATGGTTACATGATGCAAGGTTCCACATTAGGAACCACCACCCAGGAAAAAGATTTAGGTATCATTGTGGATAATATGTTGAAACACTCCGCCCAGTGTGCATCAGTGGCCAAGAGAGCAAATAGAATGCTAGATATCATAAGGAAAGGAATGGAGAATAAAACAAAGAACATTATAATGCCTCTGTATCATTCCATGGTGCGACTGCACCTTGCATATTGTGTGCAATTCTGGTCACCATATCTTAAAAAGGATATAGCGTTTTTAGAATACTACAGAGAAGATCCACCAAAATAGTAAAGGGGATGGAAGTATACCACTATGAAGAGAAGCTAAAAAAGTTAGGGCTCTTCAACCTTTAAAAGAGACAGCTGAAGGGAGATATTATAGAGGTCTATAAATTAATGAATGGAGTGGAACGTGTAAACATAGATTGATTGTTTACGCCATCAAAATATATAAAGACTTGGGGACATGCAATGAAGCTACAAGGTAACCTATTTAAGACTAATAAGAGAAAATATTTTTTCACTCAATGTGTAATCAAACTCTAGATTTTGCTACCGGAGGATGTAGCAAAAGCTGTTAGTGTGGCCGGGTTTAAAAAAGGTTTGGACATGTTCCTGGAGGAAAGGTCCATAAACCATTATTAAAGAGGACCCGGAATATCCACTGCTTGCCTCAGTACAAGCATTGAGGAACCTGTGTCTTTTGGGGAAACTGCTAGGTACTTGTAACTTAGAGTGGCCACTGTTGGAAACAGGATACTGGGCTTGATGGACCTTGGTTTGACCCAGTATGACATATCTTATGTTCTTACCTATTTGGATACTTTATGATCGTCTGTCTGATACAATTCCCCCCCCCCCCCCATTTTTTGTTTTACTAGCTCCTCATAAACACGGTCTTCCAGAAATTGTTCTACCTTACTTCCTTTTCTATTTGTGTTTGTTTTCTGAGGTCCCATTTCTGGCCTTTCATCTATGAACACAGAACAGAAATATTTGTTAAGCAATTTCACTTTATCCTCAGCAGCTACTACATATTCCTCCCCTTCACTCTTCAGTCTCACAATGCTACCTTTGTACTTTCTGCTGTTATTAACATATAGTACAACACAGGGACAAGACTTTGTTTTAGGTATCGGCTACTTTTACTTCTATTTACAACTTTGTTTTCCTGATTATTTTACTAGCTTCTGTTAGCCTCTCTAGATATTGCCATTTGTCTTTCTCCTTCTGCAATCTCTTATAGTTTATGAAGGCTAAGCTGATTTTCCTTACCCTTTCAGCTCCTTCTTTTGAAAAATATATATGACCTCCTTTTCCTCTTAGTTTTAGTTACTTTCCTAACAAAAAGATTTGTTTCCTGTAAAATATCTCCTTACAATTTTGCTCATTGTTGTTCTATTTCCCCCAGATGTTCCCATTCAGCTAATGACTCCTTGAGTTATTCCCCTATTTTTGCAAAATCCGTTATCTTGAAATCTGGGGCCCTTGCTTTTGAATGAACCACGTCCACCTGGATCTTCGTTTTGAAACTCACCATCCTATAATCACTGTATACCAGATTATCACTCACTGTGGCTCTGGGAGTGACTTTGTCCATTCAGTTTCCATGTAAATGTCATATTAAGTTTGAGGGTAATAGTTCTGTGTGCCTTGATGCTAATCATCTGAAAAGCTTTTTGGAAGACAAGGAAGATTCCCTTGATTTGTTTGTACCCTCCTCCACTGCCTAATATGGTCCTCTTGTGATTAGGATTCTTTTAGCTTATACTTCTGCTTTTCCTTCTCTTTCTTGTATTTGCTTTGTAACAAGTAGGATGCCTCCACATCTCTTTCCCCCTCCCCCTTCTTTTCTTAGTTAGGGGTAATGATAAATACACAATGGGTCATTCCAGAACATTAATAAACCCTTTGGACATGTGGTGTAGACATTTTTCTAGTGAAAATGCCTACTACCATATTCTGAAACCCCTGTGGCCCTGCACGTACAAGGCACTAGCACAGGGATCGCAGAACATGGGTGGAAGGGAGCGGAATGGGGGCGTGGCCATCAGCTGAGACGTGCAATGCATATTTAGGAAAGGCTCAAGTACATTCTGCGTGTTTCCCACGATCGTCCACGTTATACCTGCTGAAACGTGGAATAAGGTTAGGACTTAAAAACGTTTCTGCTCTGCTCTACAATACATCCCATATTGATGAATGGCCGTGACAAAGATGTTTTGAACTGGCATGTTGGCAGTCTGGAGCACCACATGATGCAGTTATAAAGAACAGAATGCAGAGGTGGGGGAAGGTGGTATGGTAAAGACACATAATACATGTGGAGGCATCATAAGGAGTAGGCTAATGGTTAGAGCACTGGCTTGGGAACCCAGAGCCTAGTGTTCAAGTCCTACTAGCACTCCTTGTGGCCTTGGGCAAGTCACTTAACCCTCCATTGCCTCAGAAAAATCCAAGTTATCAATATTCCTGTTTAATGTACATTACCAAGTTTAAGTTACAATGTAAACCATTTTGATTGAAATGATAAAGCAGTATATAAAACCTGTTAAATAAATAAATAATAAATACCCGTACAGAAATTTATTCAGAGGTGCAATAGTAATTATTCTGGCTATGCTGACAATTGCTGTATGAGCTCGAGAAGATAATCTAGGGCACCCTGACAATTCCTGTCTTCTGAGAAATGGGACTGTTGATGTAGGGATTGTATATGGGTAAGTATAAGATTGATTCATGTGTGGGTGAGAAACACAGCTCCAACTAGTAGTCCTGAGACTCCATGCCATTATGTTATGCCAGCTGTTTTCTAGAGGTGCAGGGTATCTTTATGGCAGATGTATGTTTTGTATGACTGCAAGTGAGAGTGTATGTGTGTGTGTGTGTGTGTGTCATTAGAGAGATGTATGGGGGTCCTGGAGTGTTCAACCACAATATTGGGGGGATATCAATGCCTGGCTAGTACCTGATCCATAGGGATGACCGCAGCATGACCTGGTGCCAGTCTGCTTGGCCAGGATACATCAGAAAGGGGTCTCTATGGCTAAATGTCACAGCATAGCCCTGTCAATGATAAGGGACCCTCAGTATGAGCACATGCAACAGGGCACACAGCACCATCAGCGGGCTCACAAAAGTGTATAGACAGATGCCAGTGCTCTTGAGCATCTAGTAGTACTGTTGGGGCTGGTGCATGCCCTCACTCTGAGGGTCCCTAATTATTGCCAGGGATATGCTCTAACATTTAGCTGTAGGGGACCTTTTCTGATGTCTTCTGGTCCATACATAGCATTGTACAGACTGTTGTCAGAGAGGACCAATGCAAGCACACCTAAAATGTTCTCCTACTGCCATGTATGTTTTGCTGCAGGGTTTGTCAGGACAAACATCACTTTTTACTTGCTGTTGTAACATCTCTGAGTACACAGAGATTGCTTTGTAGTGTTCTGGTCTTGTAAAGGACTAGCTTATCTGGTCTGTTGTGCATCAGCACATCTGTATTATCTGTAGTTTGTATCTGTTGTGCATCAGCACATCTGTATCATCATGGGTAGTTTGCATGAGCACCACACCATCAGTGTTGAGGAGCAGCTTTGGGGATGCACATTTTAACTGGGGAGGTGTGGCTGCATAGAGATGGGCAGCATCAGATACATACATCTGTTTGGAATTTGCAGAGGGCAGGGACAGCCAGGCCGCTTGCTACGTATACCCATGTCCTGGGTTTGTGTATGCCATGCCAGAACCATCTATGTCCTCGATTTCGGAAGTGTTGACTCATCTATATCCGTGATTGCGGGATTGGGTTTAGATCAGGCCCATCTTTGATTTGTATGTGCCCGTGGCCCAGACATGCACATTATGGAATTGCACTCCATGTAAATGTCATTTCTCATTAATTTGACAGTTTATTGATTAACCATCTGTGTATTGTTTTCTATTTCAAGATTTCTTGAAATAATTATGTAAAATCTTTTTAAATGACAAAAATGAAAAGGAAGATGATAGTGCTAGTGATTTCAATCCATGGGAGGTTTATTGGGACACACCATCTGTGATGTCATCTGAAAACTGGAAAATCTTAGATTTTCTACATAATTGTTCCCTCAAGAGGGGACTATTGGATGTTGTTTAAAAATACAATCCTGAAAGTTCAAAACAGATGCATCCCATGTATTAATAAAAGCAGAAAGAAGGCCAAGCGACCACCATCATGGCTAAAAGTTGAGGTGACAGAGGCTATTAAAGCCAAAAAACATCTTTCAAAAAATGAAAAAAGGAACCAAGTGAAGAAAATAGGAAACGGCATAAGCACTGAAAAGTTAATTGCAAGGCACTGATAAGGAAGACAAAAAGAGAATATGAAAAGAAACGTGCCAAAAAGCAACAACGCACAATAAAAAAACGTTTTAATGTGCATATGAAGCAAGAAGCCGGGAAAGGAGTCAGTTGGACCATTAGATGATCAAGGGGTGAAAGGGGCATTCAGGGAGGAGAATTCCATAGCAGAGAGACTAAATTCATTCTTTGCTTCATCTTTACTAAGGAAGATGTGAAGAAGCTACCTATGGCAGAAAATGTATTTATGGGTAATGAGTCAAAAGAGGTAAATCAAATCTCAGTGAACTTGGAAGATGTAATAGAACAAACTAAAGAGCAGCAACTTATCTGGATGGGATGGTATACACACAAGAATGCTAAAAAAACTCGGATGAAATTGCCGAGCTACTAGTAATAATTTTTAATCTGTTATTAAAATTGTCTACAGTACCAGAAGATTGGAGGGTGGTCAATGTAGCACCAACTTTTTAAAATACCTCGGAGTCACACTAGACCATAGGCTCGATATGAAATCACACATAAACAATATCGTAAAATCTGTGTACTTCAAAATACGCATGCTCAGACACCTACGTCCCCTACTAGATCACGAAGACTTCAGAACCATCTACCAAGCTCTGATACTACTGCATTTCGACTTCGCCAACTCCATTCTACAAGGACTCCCACAATCCACCGTAAGCTCCTTACAGCTTGCCATGAACACCGCTGCCAGGGTTCTTCTAGGAGCGCCCAAAAATGATCACATCACACCTATCCTCAAACAACTCCATTGGCTCCCTATACACGGAAGACTTACATTCAAAACCCTTACTCTCACTTTTAAGGCCATAAATGGTTTATCGTCCACATTACTTTCTAAACTCATCCAAACCGTCCCATCAAACAGAAATAGGAGACAGGCAGCATTAAACTCACTAACAACCCCAAAGGCTATAACAACGTGCAGCCTATCAACGTCAAACAGAGCTTTCATGTTTAGCGCACCAAAATGCTGGAATTCTCTCCCACCTGATCTCCGCGCCATAACCGACCTAACCCAGTTCAGAAAGGCCCTTAAACTGCACCTTTTCATCAAATACCACCCCACATGAAGCGTAACATAATAGCCCCACCCTAATACAATCCACAGTCTCTCTCCTTGTTCCAAGCATTCCTGCTAACCTTATGTAAATAGTTCGAGCATGTGATCTAGTTAATAGATTATATACTCCATGTTCTCCCATGTTATCCAAGTTGATACTCCTGTTATATGTAATACCAAACAGCCTGTTGTTCTGGTTTCTTTATGTTATCTGTAAACCGCGCTGATGTCAAAGAGTGCGGTATATAAGAAGTTGAAATAAATAAATAAAATAAAAAATAAAAATAGACTTCAAGGATGATCCAAGAAACTTCAGACTGGTGAACCTAACATCAGTGCTGGGCAAAATGGTGGAAACCATTACAAAGAAACAAATTACTGAACACATGAATAGACTGTTTAATGGGAGAAAGTCAACATGGATTTAGCTAAGAGAAGTCTTGCCTCACTAATCTGCTCCATTTCATTGAAGGCATGAATAAACATGTGGATAAAGGTTAGCCAGTTGATATAGTATAGTATAGTTAGACTTTCAGAAAGTGTTTGACAAAGTTCCGCAGACTCCTGACATAATTAAAAAGTCATGGTATAAGAAGCAATGTCTTATTTTGTACTGGAAACAGGCTGAGAGAAAGAATACAAAGAGTAGGGACATGCCATGAATCTTCAAAGTAGCATATTTAAAACAGATAAGAAAAAATATTTTTTTCTTGTGGTGTCTTTAGATTTTAGAAGGGCCTTTGACATGATTTCACATAAGCACCTAATAAGAATAACTGACCATCCTTAGTATGGCCCCAAAAATGACTGTTTTGTAAGCTGGTTTTGGGAGGTAATCATAAAAAAAACAAACCAATTGCCATACTGAGTAGACCAAAGGTCCATCAAGCCCAGTATCATGATTCCAGTACAGGTTTGAAGTAGCTGTCAGAATTCCAAAAAGTAGCTAGCTTAAGGTGAAAAAGTGTATTGGTAAATGGAGTTCACTCCATGGAAAGGGGTGTTATCAGTAGTTTGCCACAATGTTTCGTCTTAGTCTAGTTCTCTTCAATATTTGTGTAAGCGATATTCTGGAGGGGCTGTCAGAATGATACCAAAATCTACAACAGAGTAAACATCCTGAAAGAAGTGGTAAACATGTGGAGCGATCTTGCAAAACTTAAGGAATGGTTAAATATAAAGGGTTATGCATTTGCACTGAAAAAAACCCTAGGTGACAGTAGCATGTAATATACAGGCGAAGAGTTTCTGTGCATGGAAGAAATTGAGGATGATAATGTCTGAGAATCTAACAGTGGCCAGACAGATACAAAAATGGTAAAAGCTAGAATAGCCAGCAGGAATAGCCAGCAGGAAAAACACAGGGGCCTCATTCCAATCAGGACGTCCATGCCCCTGTGCGCTCGATCAGAATCGGACGCACAGGGGCAGACATGATTCTGATTCTGTGGGGCACACCTGCAACCCCTCTGACCCCTTCTGCTGCCCGGGCCAGCCATTCCCCGCTGTCTAGGGGAACTTATTCCATCTCAGAGGTGGAATAAGTTCCCCATTTGGTCTGCCGGCCCTGGACATACAGGGCCGACATTGAAATCTGCCCTGTACATCTGGGGTCATGGACTGCCCATTGCCTGCCCTAACTCTGCCTCCGCACCACCCCTTCCCCGTATCTGGTTCATACGGGGAGGTTAACCGGGGACAAAGAGGGGGCTCGGAATGACCACATGTGCCCCTGTTTAAGTCTCTGGTAACACCTTATTTGACATATTTAGGGCTGGTGCTACCATTATATGAACTAGGTGGTCATCTAGAGCAGGGGTGTCCAACCCTGTCCTGGAGGGCCGCAATCCTGGCATGCTTTTGGAATAGCCCTAATGAATATGCATGATATATATATGCATTCGAGATATCCTGCCAACCTGACTGGTTTGTGGCCCTCCAGGACTGGATTTGGAGACCCCTGCCTTACACCACTGTCATTTAAGATTGTGAGTGGGCAAGGTACAGATGTCCTAGACATCAAAAGGGTAGATAGAATTTGTCACATTCCTCCTTGATTCTCACCACCACCAAAAAGTTGTCTAATAGGCCTTGCCCTGTAAGCTCCACTTTAAAACTGCAGGAGGTCCTGTCCTGATGCAAACAGGAAGTCTGCATTGCAGAGGGTGGAACCAACTGCACACAGAGGTTGAGGCTTGCCTTTGCATGGTATTCCAACTTGTTTGCTGCTGTCACCATTGGGCTTGGGAAACATGGCATGGCAGCAGCCATAGGAAGACTAAGCATTGCTAGTGGAGGAGGAGGAGGAGGGGGGGACCTGGAAAACTGACTGCCTAGAGGGGCCAATGCCCTTGAACCAGCTCTGGGCATATTGTGGACAGTTTTGGAGACCACGGTTTCAAAAGATATAAGCCAGATGTTGTTGGTCCAGACAGTCATAATGGTCATTGGTTTTTGTCATAAAGTGTATGTGGATAGGCAGATTGGATAGGATGTATTATGTTTATCTGCTGGCATGTTCTGTGTTTCTGTATTCTATGTTTCTATATTTCACTCCAAATTAAGCAAATGCTAAAGAGCACTAGTAAAGGAAATGAGAAGAAAACCCAAGGAAGTGGTAAGTAAAGTAGAAGGTAGGAAAAAATTGGTGAAGTAGAATTACAAATGTAGTGGTATAAGACACGAAAAGACAGGAGAGAGGTTTTGAGGAGAGGATAGATTGGAGTGAGAGGCAGATTTCAGAGAAAAAAATGGAGAACTTGTATGTGACAGTAGTCTGAATTATTAAATCTCTGTACTTTTAAGACTTAATAGGACTTAGAGGCTTTTAATATCCCTGTGTGTTTGTTCCCTCCCTTCCAATCCCCCATTCACCTTAAACACATTCATTAGTTTATAGGCTGTTAACCTGCTATGAGGGAAATGTTTTCACAATAATTAATTAGGGATTTTCTTCACCAAGTAAGCTTATTTGTTGGTCATTAAGAAATAAAAAGAACATTATATTCTGTTCAGCAAAAACATCAAAAGGTTGCATCTAAGATACAGAAAACAGTTTAGCTTCAAGGTAAGGACTATCGGGTCTTTTGCACTGAGCAAAACATGTATGATTGTATCCCAGTTTGTGGAAAGCTGTAGGCATGCATTTGGTGCAAAGACCTCCTGGCTTTCAGAGAATGAGTTCAATCTCTCAAAACTAGAGAAGAAGACATGGAACAGCTGAGAAAGAGAGATGTACAGAGCCCTTAAAGGACATAGTAGAATAGTTCCACCTCTGCTCTGGCAACCTCTGTGCTACTTTGGACCAGAAAGGTCACCTAGAAAGAGAGTATCACTTCAATGTGGCAGGAAGTGATCATGTAGCTAGGGTCTATCCTTGGAATGATGCAATATCCTCTTGCCCTGAGGATGTGTCTCCAAGGGCATGTGTTCAACACGAAAGTTTTAGGATGGCCATTGCAATTGGTGATTCAGTCATTAGTAATGTAGACAGCTGGGTCGTTGGTGGCTGTGAAGATTACTTGGTAACTTGCCTGCCTGGTATAAAGATGACAGACATGATGCATTACTTAGATAGGTTTTTACATAATGCTGAGAAAGATACAGCTTCAAGATGCATATGGGTAACAATGACATAAGAAGGCATGGGAGGGAGACTAAATTTAGGCTTTTAGGTGGCAAGTTGAAATCCAGAAACGTAATTCTTAGAAATGCTTCTCATTCTGTATGCAGGACCCAAAATGCAGGCAATGACTCTATAGAGCCAGGGTGCAGAAGAGATGATTGTGTAGGAAAGAGGAGTTTAGATTTGTTAGGAATTGGACGAAATTCAGGGGAAGGTGAAGCTTATTCCAAAAGGATCAACTTCACCCTATCCAGTGTGCTGGTGTTAACATTTAAAAAGTAGACAGAGTAGCTTTTAAACTAGAAAAGGTGACAGTTGCTCAAAAGTATATGATTCGAAATATGGTATCTTCGAAAGATTCTGGACAAATGCTAAACTTCAGCTATTTTATTTATGTATTTTTATTGTAAATTTTTATAGCGCGTTTTTCCGTCAAATCAAAAGCGGTTTACAGAGAACAAAGTTTGAATATTACAGTAACAAGTATATATTCAGTACAAAGAACATTTTCTTTTTAACTATGTACTTTAACATATTTATTATAACAATGAATGCTTAACATGAATCTAAGAACAATCCTATTATCGAACTATTTACAGGTTTGGGTAATGTTCCGTACGTCTGATTTGGATAGTGTTAAATATGTCTATTTATGGGATGCAGAGGGCAGACCAAGGATGCCTTTGTCATCTCACTTACAATTCAGTGTGTAATGAGGTGGACTGCTGTGGGGGGGGGGGGGGTGTTAGGAGGGGGAGTGTGGGGTTGTACCATTGTGTTTGTTTTGTGTGCCAAAGTGAAGTGTAAATAGGTGGGTTTTAAGTTGTTTTTGGAACGTTTTGAGGTCATCTATTTCTCTTAGGTAGTCTGGGAGGGCATTCCAGAGGCTGTGGGAGAATGCTTTGTTATGTGTTCTGTTGGGTTGATATTCATAGTTATTCTAGCTGCAGTGTGTTTTGCTAATTGGAGTTGTCTCAATGTTTGTTTTGTAATTCCCTGTAGGATGGTGTTGGCAAATTCGAAGTGGTGGGTGATGATTGCTTCAGCTATGGTTTTGAAGTCATGGAGGTGGAATAAGGGGCAGAGTAATTTCAGCATTTTGAATTTATAGAAAATATTTTTTGCTGTATGTTTTATATGGGATGTCATGTTGAGAGTACTGTCAATGATTACTCCAAGATATTTTATCTTGTTTTTAACTAATATGTTATTCCTTTTCGCTTCTCCGGGCCAGTCCAGGGAAAGGTAGGGTTGTCAATCCCCCATAGTAACTGAGGACTGAAGGCTCCAAGCTTTTACTGTGAGGTGAAGCCACTCCCCCTTCAGGCAATCTGTCAGTCTTTCAGTCCTCAGTAACTATAGAGGATCGATTTTATCTTCTCCCTCAACATTGCTTGTAATTTTTATTTATTTTATTGATTGGCTCTAGCAGGGCTGATCCTTCCATAGTCCTTTCTTTTAATTCCTTTGGCAGGCTACTATGCCTTTAAGAGCTAGCTGAAGCAGGAACGGGCATTCTTTACACAGTGTGAGGTAGAGCCTGCCTCTTTCACTGTCCCGTTTCAAATTGCAGAGTGATACTGGGGGCCCCAGCTTTCTCCTCTTGCTCTACAGCTCATATTCCCTTCGGACAGCTGTTTCTCAGCACTACAGGGGCTCCGGTTCATTTTTTCAGACTCGGGTGAGTGTTTCAAAGCTTAATTGATTTTTTTTCCTCTGGCTTAGAACCGCGGGATCAGTGGCGATTTTGGCGGTTTTTTCTAGCGTTTCTCTCTTCTTGGCATTTGTTTTAGATTGCTGGGCTGTATTGTGCACTTTCAAAAAGGCTGTTTTAATGTCTGAAAAAGCTAATATTAATTTACCAGAGACTAGTTTAGTAGCAGAAAAGGCGGGAATGGCGGCCATTTTGACTGCACCGGGCAGTGCTCTAGCAGAGCATCAGAAGCCTCACAAACGTAAAACAAAGTCCTCTAAGGACACAATTCCGGCAGATAAGCCCTCTATTTCTTCTACTATGCCTCAGGAGCAGATGCTTTCATTTTTTTCGCCTGAATTTATTCTAGCAATGAATAAAGCATTTCTTTTGCACTCTACTCAGCCTTCAGAGTTTCCTGCTGTTCCTGTTTCAGTCCCAGTTTCTCTCACGGTTCCAAGTGCTGAGGATCCAGGAGAAGGAACTTCTAATTCTCAGGGCTTAGTTACGGATCCGTTGTTATCGCAGGCATCTTTGCTTGTTCAGCAGGGAAATCCTGAAATCCTGTCAGACCCAGCTATGGATTTTGAAGCTGAGGATTTAGAGGATGGGGAGATAGCCTCGGGTCAGGACCCTAATATTTTTCGGGTTTTCCGCAAAGAGGAACTCTCTGCTCTAATTTCCCATTCTTTGTCAGCACTGCACCTACTTATGCCAGCACCCTCTCAGGAGCCTTTGGAGGATCCATTGCTGCAGGGTTTTAAGACGGAGCAGAAGTGTTTTCCCTTGCACCGAGTTATCAAACAAATGATTGATTCGGAGTGGCAGTGTCCGGAAGCTTCGCTGCGTGGCAGCCGAGCTTTGTCTCGCTTATACCCCCTGCCTCAGGAGGTAAAGGATTTATTTCGCATGCCAAAGGTGGATGCGATTATCTCCGCAGTAACCAAAAAGACTACCATTCCTGTGGAAGGCGCAGCAGCCCTTAAAGATTTACAAGATAGAAAATTGGAGATACTGCTAAAACAAGCTTTTGATTCTAGTGCTTTAGCGCTGCAGTCTGCTATTTGTGGAGCTTATGTATCTCGTGCTTCCATTCGTTGGTTACAGGTAGATACTTCCTCTGAGACTCCGTCTGCGGTTCCAGATGTCGCAAAATTGTAGTCTGCCGCGGCTTATACGGCAGATGCTTTTTATGACTTGCTGCGCATGGCGGCTAAAAACATGGCTTCACTAGTGGCGGCTAGACGATTTCTGTGGTTACGTAACTGGTCAGCAGATGTTTCCTCGAAGTTACGTCTTAGTAAATTGCCGTATCAAGGAAATTTGCTATTTGGTGAGGCCTTAGAAAAAATTGTGAAGGATTTGGGAGATTCTAAAGGCGGTCGTTTGCCTGAGGATAAGCCCAAGCCTACCCGATCGAATTCCAGTTTTCGCGGTTCCAGCCGAGACTCGCGTAGATTCCGGGGGGCACGTTTTGCACCTTATTCCAGAGGACGTGCCACCTTTCGAGGTCATTCCTTTCGTGGAGCCAGAGGTTTTAATAGATCCTATTTCGCAACCTCTCAGCCCGCGGGAAAAAAGCCACAATGAAGGTTTGCTGGTCCAGTCGCTACTGCCTGTGGGGGGTCGCCTTCAGCAATTTCTAGCGGCCTGGACCAACATTACTTCCGACAAATGGGTGTTAGAAATCATTCGGGAAGGGTATGCTCTGGATTTCGCCATCCCGTTGTTACCCGCTTTTATGATGTCTCCCTGTGCTCCGGGGGGAAAGCAACAGGCCATTTTGGTCACTCTCCATCGTCTGTTGCAGCTGAAAGCTATAGTACCAGTACCTCTAGACCAATACGGTTGCGGTCGATACTCGATTTATTTTGTGGTTCCCAAAACGGACGATTCTTTTCGTCCCGTTTTAGATCTCAAAGGGGTCAACCGTACTCTGCGGGTACCCCACTTTCGTATGGAAACATTGCGTACGGTTATTCGGGCGGTTCATCCGGGAGAGTTTCTCACGTCCATCGATCTCACGGAAGCTTATCTGCATATTCCTATCCGACCCTCGCATCAGTGTTTTTTACGTTTTGCCCTTCCCGTCGGTCATTTCCAATTTCGGGCGATGCCGTTCGGTCTCGCTACAGCTCCGCGTACCTTCACAAAGCTAATGGTAGTGGTGGCGGCGGCGCTTCGGAAGGAGGGTATCAGAGTTCATCCGTATCTCGACGATTGGTTGATCAGGGCCGATTCGAAGGAAGAGTCGGTACAGGCAACGGCTCGAGTTGTTCATCTTCTGTGCTATCAAAAACCTAATCCTATTTAGAAAGGCATTGAAATACCACTTGTTTACAAAATGCTACCCAGAAGTCAACCTAGACATTATCAAAACTAGCTCCGCAATACAACCTGAAAAGGGCTAGCTGGTCAACCTTCTCTCTAGTCCTATTAGTGAACCACATTACAACATCCAAACGAGTTTCATATTACTGTATATAACATTAAGTTAATCTGTACATAGTACATTAAGTTAATCTGTACATAGTTCCCCCGGTTGTCCTATTGTTGAAGTTCCCTGTTTAATGTAAAACTCAATGTTACTTGTATGCATTGTAGTATGTTCTTGTTCATTGTACACCGCACTGATTGTAATAGCGCGGTATAAAAGAATTGTTAAATAAATAAAATAAATAAATAAATAAATAAATAAACAACTGGGTTGGGTGCTAAATCAGAACAAGAGTCACTTGCTACCGGTGCAACAGTTAACCTATCTCGGAGCGCTGTTCGATACCGCACAAGGAAAAGTCTTTTTAACCGAAGTTCGCGTGGAAAAGCTATTGCGCCAAGTTCAGGCCTTTCTGAATTTAACGGCGCCGTCGGCATGGACATATTTACAACTGTTGGGTTCCATGGCGGCGGCGCTGGATCTGGTCCCGTGGGCCAGGGCTCACATGCGACCCTTACAGCAGGCGTTGCTCTCCCGCTGGTCCCCGCAACTTCATCCACTTTCTCAGCGGCTGCCCTACCCAGACGGGGTACGTCTCAGTCTACAATGGTGGTTGATTCGCGATCATCTCACCGCGGGGATTCCCTTGCAGGATCCGGCGTGGGTATTAGTCACCACGGATGCAAGCCTCTCCGGCTGGGGAGCTCATTGTCTGTCTCGCATTACTCAGGGGACTTGGTCCCCAGAAGAGAGCTCTTGGTCGATCAACAGACTCGAACTTCGAGCGGCTCGCTTGGCTCTGCTTCGCTTCGCTTCATTACTCAAAGGAACGGCGGTCAAGATATTCTCCGACAATGCGGTGACGGTCTCGTATATCAATCGGCAGGGCGGAACGAGGATTCCTTCTCTCCTTTCCGAATGTCAGCAGTTGATGGAATGGGCGGAAAGCAATCTCTTGGCTCTATCGGCGGCGCATGTGGCGGGCAAGGAAAATGTTCAGGCGGATTATCTCAGCAGACATATTCTCGATCCCGGGGAATGGGAATTGAATGCGGCCTTGTTTCACCAGTTGACTTTGCGTTGGGGTCAGCCAGTGATGGATCTCATGGCCACCTTCAGCAATGCCAAAGCCAGCCGATTCTTCAGCAGACGCAGGGAACATATGTCAGAGGGCCTCGATGCTCTTGTACAACCATGGCCCCTCGGCAGTCTGCTGTATGTTTTTCCCCCTTGGCCGATGTTAAGTCGAGTTATACAGCGCATAGCACAACACCGTGGCCAGGTGATTCTCATTGCTCCCGATTGGCCTCGTCGTCCTTGGTATGCCGATCTCGTCCGTCTTCTAGTAGCTCCGCCATGGCCTCTTCCCCTCAGAATCAATCAACTACATCAGGGACCAATTCTCATGCCACGGGTGGATCGCTTCTTGCTTACGGCATGGCTCTTGAAAGGTCTCGCTTGTTAAGCAAGGGTTATGCAGATTCTGTGGTAGACACTTTGCTTCGGTCTAAGAGGTCTGGAACTTCTTTAATATATGTTAGAGTCTGGAGGCTCTTTGAAAATTGGTGTTCTCGGAGACAGGTGTCTCCAATGGCTGCTACTATTCCTCATCTTCTCAATTTTCTACAGCAGGGTTTAGATAAAGGTTTAGCTCTTAATACCCTGAAAGTGCATGTTGCGGCGTTATCCTGTTTTAGAGGATTAATTGGCCGACGTCGTTTGGCGGCACATCCGGATGTGCAGCGTTTTCTACGAGCAACCAAACTTATTCATCCTCCACGTCGTCAACTTGTGCCTCCTTGGGATTTGAATGTGGTGTTGGACGCGTTGTCGCGATCGCCCTTATCGTCTCTCTGTGCTAAACAGATCCGAGAGTGTTCTTGGAAAAAAGCCTTTCTTGTGGCCATTTGCTCTGCAAGACGAATTGCGGATTTGCAGGCGTTGTCTTGCAGAGAACCTTATCTGCAATTTCTGCCCGAAAGAGTCGTGCTACGCACTGTTCCTTCTTTTTTACCCAAAGTAGTGTCTGTCTTCCATGTTAACCAGTCAGTGGTTTTACCAGTATTTTCTGAGCGCGACCATTCCCCTATGGACAAGGCGCTGAAACACTTAGATCTTAGTCGGGTGTTGAAGACGTACCTTAAACTCTCTCAACCGTTTCGTAAGACTGACAGACTATTTATTCAGTGGGCCGGTCCACGTAAGGGCCAAGCGGCATCTAAAGCTACGATTGCTCGTTGGGTGCGCTCCGCTATTACACTAGCTTACTCTGCCCGAGGGCTTTCACCACCTACAGGTCTTAAAGCTCATTCCACACGGTCCATGGCGGCTTCCTGGGCGGAATTGGCCTTTGTTCCTCCAGTTGATATCTGCAGAGCGGCGACGTGGTCTTCCTTGCATTCTTTCACTAAACATTATCGTTTAGATGTTCAAGCCAGGGATGATGCCAGAGTGGGAGCATCAGCTATTATCGCGGGTTTAGCGGGTCCCTCCCATTCTTAGGTACTGCTTTGGTACTGCCCTACCTTTCCCTGGACTGGCCCGGAGAAGCGAAAAGGAAGATGAAATTAGTCTTACCTGCTAATTGTCTTTCCTTGAGCTCTCTCCGGGCCAGTCCAGGGACCCTCCCTAACTGTTCTTTCGCTTGGCTTGATCTTTGTGAACATACACAGTATTCCATCCTATGAGCTCGCAGGAGATATCTGGGGCTTTTGGTTCACATTTACAACCTGCTTAGTAACCTTTCTAGATAACTAATATAAAAAAAAAAAAAAAAAAAAAAAAAAGACATCTTGGTCTTGTTATTACTGTTTAAAGACTATGGAACGTTATCAGTTTTTCAAGGGTTAATCTGTTGTTTTTAGAATTTCTTTCTCTTTAGTTGCTTTGCCAGAAGGAGACTGACAGATTGCCTGAAGGGGGAGTGGCTTCACCTCACAGTAAAAGCTTGGAGCCTTCAGTCCTCAGTTACTATGGGGGATTGACAACCCTACCTTTCCCTGGACTGGCCCGGAGAGAGCTCAAGGAAAGATAATTAGCAGGTAAGACTAATTTCATCGTATCTTGTATCTTAATCAATGTTGGAAGGGTGAAGCTCTGGTTTCTGGTTACGTACATTGCATATCTATTCCAACAGAGAAATAGGTGTAAAGGCCCAAGTGCATTTAGATAATGAACAGATAACTCATTTGAAATTGCCACCATGAAATACTACACAGGTTGTGAATACCAAAGAAAAATCCATACTTTGAAGTGTACATGAATGCCAGAAATCTCAAAAATAATATTACAGAGCTGTAATGTATGGTACTGATTGACAATATAGACATAGCAGGCATCCTAGAGACCTGGTAGAAGGAAGACAACCAATGGGACACTACTGATACTACTGATACTGAAATGATAGGGAGGATCAAATTGGTGGGAGGGATGGCACTATAGCTAAAAGATAGCAGAAAGTCAAACAAGAAAAAGTCCAGCAGGAAACAAATATGGAATCCTCTTAATGGATAGAAACTTAGGGGTACGTTTACTAAAGAGCATTAAGGGTGCACTGGTTAGCAAGCGTTAACAGCAGTGGTAAGGGTGTTATCATGTGGTAAAGGCTAGGGCGGGGAGTAGACCTCCGGTGGTAAGGGCACTTGGCTCCACTTACCAGGCGCTAACAGGACACCAGGCGTTAAGGTACCAAGAGTGCACCTTAACGCCCAAAAATGGCAGTCACCTTAACACAGAATAAGGGAGCCCTTGTGAAAGTCATATTTTAGGTGATGGTTGGAAGGAAAGGTAAGAGCCCATGGACATGTTAGATTCATATGTATCTACGTGTTAGTCAGAAAGCGGAATGAGCATGTGGGAGACATCTGTACTGTATCAATGAAGGGTGCCCATGTAATCTGCTGTAATGTCAGTGTGTGGCATGGGATTGGGAAGAAGTGTCCCCTGGCAGAGCCAGCATCACCATAATGTGGGCATCAAAAGGATGACCGAGCAGGAGTGGTGACGTGCAGATCATTCATAGGAGAGGTGTGAGTGATTCATCCTAATGATTCAAATGATCCTGGGTAGGCCATGGTGTAGCAGCTGGCAGGAGAATACATGACTGGACTTAATGGGCATATGCTGATGGATGGGCTGAAGAATGCATGGTGGTAGATGAGTGTGGTATGACCTTCCTGCCCCGAGTTACCTGATGTGACTGCACAAATGCAGTTGTAGTGTGTTTGAAAAATCATAGCTATGCCACGGGGAAGTTCCAATACCAGCGATTTGGGTGTGACTGCTGTTTCTAACCACCATACAATCTTTCTGACACATATGCATATAACAACTGGACAAGTATCTCTCATATTGGCCATATGGATCAAGTAAGGACTATGATGATCCCTGCAGGTGGTCATCCCAAGAGTGTAATGTGCCTGCATGTACTGCATATATATGATGGAACCAAAGATGTTCAGTCACAGTTATGATGAAATATCCCAACCTTGTCATACATCTGCAGAGTGAACATGTCTAACCCTTTGCGATGTGCTACAGCAGAGCCAATAAAGTCATGCTGTCGGATGGGCATGATTTCAGTGTGCATGTTTGCAGACCCAATGTGCTATCGTAACACATAAAAAAGTATAAGAATGCCTATCCTCCAGTCAATGCAGACACTGGACTGTCTCTGATGGTATATTGAAGTGAGTTTCCCACAGCCACGAAGAGAACAAGTGGGATTCAAACCCTGGTCTGTTGCTTACTGAGTTAGTACTCTAACCATTAGACAATACCTCCACACCTTTCTGCACAGCAATGTCTAGAATCAAAGAGACTGCAGGTCCCTGCCTGCAATGGCCATAACCTAGGATATAAAACAACATGTCTGGCACATTCTGAGACAGTGGTACACCACACCTAGGGCCTGCCTACAGCGGCACACATGCAGTACATACTACATTGGACACTCAGTACTGTAGCTGCATAACAGACACACAGCTGCAGAATATGTTTCTTGTCCAAAGGCCAAGCCAGTCTGCTAGTCACCATACACTGCACGTGCACATAACCATCATGAATCCATTGACTTTGTACAAACAGCATGATCATCCAGCAGTCTGTCTAATGACTGGACTGCCATAAAAAAAGCACCCATACTACTGCAGATTGACCCTATATAACACCATGTGGATACATAGCCATAACATGGTCACAGCTTGGTTAGAGTAAGAGTGGCCTCTCAGTATGAACAGATGTGCGCACCTAAACAATGCCCGTGGCAAACCCATGCTAAGATGGCTCAGCCAGTGCCCTTACTTTCAACTCATATACATCCTGTACAAACCGTTTAGGAAATATCCAGAATCCTCTGCTCCTCATTATGTACCCTTTTATTTTGAACTTGAGAATAGCTTATCCAATGTGAGGCACAGTGGAAAGTGGGTCAGAGACAGGCTGCAAGTGCATGCTGGCCCACAGTGGCGTACATCTGTCACATACCCAATGCGGTGTCCCAGTACACAGCTGTTGGCAGATGATATTTGACAAAGACCCTCATGAAAGAGTACTCAAAAAATGAAAAAGTCATCAAATAGGAAGCAATGCCCTATTGTGAAGTGAAAACAGGCTAAAAGACAGGAAACAGAGTCAGTTAACCAAGGGAAAAAGGGCTACTAGTAGAGTGTCCAAAGGGTATATACTGGAGCCTGTGATGTTTAACATATTCATGAAAGATCTAGAAATGGTGTTGTCCAGATAGTGGAGATAGGCGTGATCAGTGAGGTGATCACGTTCTCTCTGTCCATATTCATGGTTGTCTGTGCATGTGTAGGCATGTGCTAAAAAAAATGCACATGTGTGCACCCTGACACACACACACACATATACCACTGATACACAGGCCTCTGCACTCAAAACGACACATACACACATGACCCATTCAGCATAGTTACTCACCTGTAACAGGTGTTCTCCAGGAGCAGCAGGAATCAGTCCTCACCTATGGGTGACATCTGCACCGACGGAGCCCCCATGCGGAGCATTTCCCCAGCTTTCAAAGAAAGCCTTTGGGAATACAGCGCACATGCGCGGTCCCCTTCCAGCCCAAGGGTGCTATCTTGCTCAGTCTGATGACATAGCTAAAAGACAGCAAAAAAACAAAATAAATTATATAACTGCAACTCCAAGGGGAGGAGGGAGGGTTGTGAGGACTGATTCCTGCTGCTCCTGGAGAATACCTGTTACAGGTAAGTAACTACGCTATCTCCAGGACCAAGCAGGAAGTCAGTCCTCACATATGGGACTCCCCAGCTTAAGGCTACCGGGGACCCAAAGCTGAAAAAATGAGCTCCCTCTAGAGCCTCAGCATGTGTGAAAAGAATCTTCTCTGAGAATGCCCCCGAACGGTAGCCCAACACCAGGGCCGGAGGGTAGGAGTTGCCTATACCTCAAAGAGATTATGGAGTACTGCCTGTCCGAAAGCACTGTCCCTGCGGGACTCCCTCTTGAGGCAGTAGTGGGCCACACAAGTCTGGCTTGAAGACCAAGTAGCAGCCCAGCAGATGTCTGCCAATGGAACAGAGCGGAGATGAGCCACTGACGCAGCCTTCGCCCTGACACGGTGAGCCATGACTCGACCCTGCAAGGAGAGACCGGCTGCCCTGTACGCCCAGGCGATACATTCTGCTACCCAAATGGACAGGGTACGCTTGGAGACAGGTAACCTCAACTTATTAGGGTCAAAAGAGACGGAGAGCTGAACAGCCCTTCGGTGTCCCTGAGTACGGTCAAGGTAGAAGGACAACGCCCTCCAGGGTATGCAAGACCGTCTCAGTCCGGCCGGCATGCAGCCTGGGAAAGAAAGTTGGAAGAACCACCTCTTGATTGAGGTGGAAGGAGGAGACAACCTTTGGAAGGAACTTAGGGTGAGTCCGTAAGACTACTCTGTTCCTATAGAACCTAGTGTATGGTGCCTCTGACACCAGGGCTTGAAGCTCACTTACTCGCCTTGCTGAGGTAAGAGCTACCAAAAATAATGCTTTCCAAGAAAGAAAGCGCAAAGGACAAGTAGCCATAGGCTCAAATGGTGGGCAAGTAAGTTGTTGCAAGACCACATTCAAATCCCACTCAGGGGCAGGTGGACGAACTGGAGGCTTAAGCAAAAGTAGGCCTCTGAGGAAGCAAGCTACCAAAGGTGGCTTGAGAGAGACTGACCCTCCACCGGTGAGTGGTGCGCTGAGAGAGCACTGAGGTGGACCCTAACAGAGTTGGATTTAAGGCCTAGATTGGACAGGTGCAGCAAATACTGCAGCACCACCGGTACCAGGCATGAGAAAGGATCCTCCTTGTGCTGGGCACACCAGGTGGAGAACCTACGCCACTTAAGAGCATATGACTTATGAGTGGACCGCCTCCTAGAGGCCAAGACCACATCCTCCACTTCCCTAGGCAGCAGTAAGGGTGCTAGAACTACCCTTTCAGCAGCCAGGCCATCAGATTGAGGGACTGGAGATTGGGGTGTAAGAGAGATCCCTGCTCCTGAGACAGGAGATCGGGTTGTATCCCCAGAGGAAGAGGAGCGTCCACTGCTAGTTGTAAAAGAAGTGGAAACCACGGTTGCCTTGGCCATCTGGGGGCCACTAGGATCACCGAGGCCTTGTCCCGGATCACTTTGAACAGTGTTTTGGGCACTAGAGGCGTGGGAGGAAACGCATATAGGAGGCCTGTTGACCATGGTATGAGAAAAGCATCCACTGCAACTCTGAGAGGATGTGGTTGTCTGGAGCAGAACCTGGGCAGTTGACGGTTCAGTGGACTGGCAAACAGATCCATGGTGGGAAGACCCCATCTGAGGAAGATCTGTTGAACTACCAAAGGATTCAACTGCCATTCATGTGGCTGTAGGATCCTGCTCAACTTGTCTGCCAGGTAATTCTCCTGTCCAGGGAGATATACCGCCCTGAGAAGTATGCCATGCTTGACTGCCCAGGAGCACAGGTCCTGTGCTTCCTGACAAAGAGGTCGGGAGCCTGTGCCCCCTTGCTTGTTCACATAGAACATAGCAACTTGATTGTCCGTCTGGACTAAGATGGACTGCTGAGAGAGGACATGAGAGAAATTCCGCAGGGCTAAGCAGATCACTCTGAGCTCTAGGAAATTGATTTGCTGTGTGGCCTCCCAAGGAGACCACAGGCCTTGAGTGCATGCTCCTTGGCAATGTGCACCCCAACCTTGAAGGGAAGCATCGGTTGTCAGCACTTGAGAGTGTGGAGGTGCTTGAAAAGGCACCCCTTGCAGTAGATTTGGGAGATGAAGCCACCACTGCAGAGAATCTGCTAGTAGATTGGACACCCTCACTTTGTACGTCAGGTTTCCTGTGGCCTGCAGCCACTGAGTCCTTAGGCCCCACTGAGCGGGCCTCATGTGCAGATGGGCATTTGGAGTTACATGGACCGTGGATGCCATGTGGCCTAAGAGCCTTAGGAATTGTCTGGCTGAGACTAGAGAATTGCTGTGGAACTGTCTGGCCAGATCCATTAGTCTGTGGGCCCTGTCCATGGGTAAGAAGGCCTTCGCTTGAAGGGTGTCTAGTCTTGCTCCTATGAACTCCATGTTTTGTGAGGGGCGCAATGTGGACTTTGCGAAGTTTATGACAAATCCCAGATGTTGGAGAAGAGACACAGTACGGAGGGTGGCTTTATTGGTTTCCTGTGGAGACTGACCCCTGATGAGCCAGTCGTCCAGGTATGGAAAGACAAAGAGTCCTTGAACTCTGAGATAGGCTGCCACCACCGCCAGGCACTTGGTGAAAACCCTGGGGGCGGAGGTTAGGCCAAAAGGGAGTACCCTGTACTGGTAATGGTTTCCTCCCACTACAAATCGGAGATATTGTCTGTGGTCTGGATGAATAAGGATGTGAGTATAAGCATCCTTTAGGTCTAAGGAGCATAGTCAATCTCCCTGCTGGAGGTAGGGCAGCAGGATTCCAAGGGTAAGCATCTTGAACTTTTCCCTCTCCAGGAACTTGTTGAGATTGCGCAAGTCTAGGATGGGCCTGAGGCCTCCTGTTCTTTTTGGTACCAGAAAGTACCTGGAATAGAAGCCTTGACCTCTCAGGTGGTAGGGCACCGGTTCCACCGCCTGCTCCTTTAGAACACCTGCTAACTCCTGCAGGAGTAAGTCCCTGTGCAGAGGGAGTCTTGGAGGCTCCCCTGGTAAGTAGGAGGGAGGTACCTGGTGGAAGTGGAGGAGATAGCCTCTTTGGACTATGCTTAGCACCAGGTATCCCTTGTAATGGCTGACCACCTGTGGGCATACAAGATCAGCCGGCCTCCTGTGCTGAGAGGGGCCAGCTGAGGAGGAGAGGCTATGCCACTGGAGTCAAAACCCTGCTCCCTGCTGTGCAGGAGCCGGAGCTGGTGGCTTGGGGGTTTTCTGCTTACGGGGCCCATGTCCCTGCCCCTTGGCCTGCTGACCCTGTTGGGGAGCTACAGAGGTCTGAAAGTGAGGGTATGATTTGTAGGCAGATGACTTCCTCAGGTAAATGGTCTTTTTTCCCGAGCCCTTCTTTTTCTGAGAAGGGGCAGAGGTTTTCCTGGACAGCCTTGTCCGGGTGAGAGTCTCGGACTCGGGTTCTGCAGCCTTTTCAGCCATGGGCTTGCCAAAGAGGTTTTCACCTTGGCAGGGGACATCGACCAACTTGTCCTGAACCCACGGCTCGAGGTCCGATGACTATAGCCAGGCCTAACGGCGTGCAATGATGCCGGCCATGGCTACTCTTGCCGAAGCCTCGAAGCCATCATATGCTGCTCGAGAGATAAACTTCGAGCACTCCCGGATCCCCGATGACAGGGCCTTAAACCTCTACAAAGGTTCCTTGGAGAGACCAGCAGAGAACCCGGCAATCTCCTTTGCCAGGTCTCGAAGGTACATGCCCATGTACAGCTGGTAGGTCTGGACACAGCAAGCAAGCATTGAGCCCTGGAAGCACTTTCTACCGAGAGCATCCAGGTTCCGGGCCTCCCGGCCGGGAGGTACCAAGGAGTGCATCTTCTGACTCTTCAGACAATGCATGGCCGATTCCACAACCATGGAGTGGTGTGGTAGCTGTGCCTTTTGGAACCCGGGACTCTTGCGGACTCGATAGATGGAATCAACCCACTTGCTCAGAACCAGCATCGAGGCCGGTGCCTCCTACATGCAGAAGAGCAACCGTTCCAGCATCAGAGGAACCGGTACAGTAAAGGCCTCCTTGGGGGGAGAGTCGTACTGCAGGGCCTCGAGCTCCTCGGCTCGAGGCTCCTCCTCGGGATCCGCGGGGAAGGCCAAGGCCTTGGCCATGTCCCGCATGAATTCCGAGAACCGGGTGTCATCCGGGGGGGGGGACCGTCTCCGAGGCTCGGACTCTGGTGGGACACACCGGGTCTGAAATGTGTCCGGGGACTCCTCATCCTCCGTTTCCCAGCCTGACCCCTCGGAGGAGGAATCGAGTGGCTCCGGTCGGGCAGGCACCGATGCCATCCGCCCCTACACCGAAAGTACCGGCGTCGACGACCTTGGTCCCGAACGGGAGGCCGAGGGAGACCTCGGATGAGGATCGACTCGAGAGCGCATGGACTCGAGGATCGGCTCGGCCTCCGGGATCGACTTGGACATCGATGTCCTGGTGGTCGGGGCAGATGCACCAGTGAAACCGGCGATCAGTGCCCGCTGCTGTTCCATGAAGGCAGCCAAGCTGCTCTCCAAGACCGTCAACCTGAGTCCGAGCTCAGGAGACTCAGCAGCCCCTGACTCGGGCCCCGACAACGTCGGGCCTGACGTCGGCTCCCCCGGATGAGAGTCCATGAGGACTACAGTACTCATGTGACCCGGGGACTCCGTCTCTACATGAAGTTGTTTAGCAGGCCGCTCCGACTCCGAAGACCCGGGACGGCGCTCGGGGCTATGTGACCTGGCCCTGGAGGAACCAAGTGCATCCACCGACGCTGCCCTCGTGGGTTTCTTCTTCCTGCGATGCTCCCATGAGGGAGACTCCCTCTCAGAGGAACCCCGGCGATGCTCGGGATCGGAGTCCCGAGACGTCGAGGCCTCTGATGAAGTCCGGGCCCGGCTGGACGCGGAGTCAGAGAAGATTCTTTCTTTTTGGTGCTGCTGGCTCCTCAATTCCTTCGAGGACATTTTCCCACACAGGCCACAGATCATCGGGTCATGATCGGGCCCGAGGCAGCGGAGGCAGCAGTCATGTGTGTCGGTGAGAGACATAAGTTTCTTACACCGATCACACTTTTTAAACCCGCTGGCTGCCATCGAGGGAAAAAGGGCCCCTGCAAGATCAAAAGACAGGGCTACCAGTGAAAAATAGAAAAATGGCGCGTACACTAGTCACTAAGGACAAAAAACGAAAAATGAAGTCCAGGCTCAATACCGGTGTACCGGGCCCAGGCGGGAAAGGGAGACCGGCGTCGAACCGAAGAAAACACGGATCCAAGCCGAAAAATCAACTTTTTCCTCGGGTGAAAACGAAACACGTCCGTCGGGCTCTGTGGAAAAAAGAAGACTGAGCAAGATGGCACCCTTGGGCGGGAAGGGGACCGCGCATGCGCGCTGCATTCCCAAAGGCTTTCTTTGAAAGCTGGGGAAATGCTCCACATGGGGGCTCCGTCGACGCCGACATCACCCATATGTGAGGACTGACTTCCTGCTTGGTCCTGGAGAATCTGACATATATGCACATGCACAAATGTACTCACCCTCCCACACACAAACACACACATGCATGTACCCTTTTGACTCTTTCTGTAAGACACACATATAAACCCCTCATATACCTGAGTCTATAAATGGGGAAAATGCACTATTGTGTCACTCTGCAAGTATGCACTTTTCCACATAACTCATATTATTGCTGTATTTCAAAAGAATAAAGCCTTTGCAAGGCAATTTTCAAAGTTGTTTTCACAGGTAAAGCAGTGCTTTAACTGTATCAATAGTTTATTTTGGAAATTTCTAACTCTATATGCAGTTGACTTTACAGTACATTTGTAGTGTCTATACATGCTTAATTTTACTCATGATAGTGGGAGGTGATCCTGTGGTCAGAGCTGAAAAAGAGTTTGGAAATATATGTTTTCATATTTTTTTTTAATTTTGCTGTTGTTTGTCTCACTTACAGGCATGTTTACTAAAGTCCGCAAAATAGCGCTTCGCAAAATAGCGCACGGCAACGCAGCACTGAAACGCGCAGAAACGCGTTTAAACGCCCCGCACACGTGCGTGTCACTCCCGCACAGGTACGCGGCTCACTAACGGGCCCCGTACAAGTGCGTGGCCGCAAATGTCCGATAGAGGCGTAGAACGGCGAAAGGAGGGCGGAGGAAGGCTCCGGAGGGGCGGAGGGGCGGAGGGACGGGGTCAATGGGTGGAGAGTGGGAGGGGAGAGGCTCCCCGCACGGTATCGGGCCCGAATTTGCATGTGAAAACTACCGCGAGTGAAATACTCGCGCTAGAAAGCATTTAAAGGGAAGAGAAACCATTTCCGTCAGCAATGTACAGGAAACCCGGGGAAACCTGCAAAACGTCAGCAATGTGATCCATGTGTACAGCACAAAACTGCAATTTAAAATAAAAAATGAGCAGCACAAAAATATGAGAAAGATTATGTCAGCTGTGGAACAGTTATAGAAATGTTGAAAAATAAAATACACACCCAGGAAAGCACAAAATAAAAATTTACCTCTGGAAAGGTGTTGGGAGCGGAGAGTGTTCCAAAAAGCAGGCGTTTACTTTGCAGATGTCCCGTTAGTGTATGCAATGGTTGGCCATTAATATCACTGTTGCCTTGCTTGTGTATATGTTTTTCCCCATTGTTCTGTGGCCCTTCGTGTGTTTTATTTTCACGTTTGTCTTGACAGTGGTTGAAGGAGCCCACAGTAAATATGCGCACAGCAGGGTTTGTGACATCATCCTGCTAGGTGTACTATCTCCAGGGAGTGCACAGTCTGTGTGGTGCAGCAGACAGATACAGTACCTCAAAGACCAGAGGTTCAAATCCCAGATGGTACATTTGCCAGACCAGTTTGTAAATTTTATCCATCACGAAACAAAGATGGCACAGACACCCCTGTATTGCAGGGAACATAAGCATGTTGAAAAAACCTATATGTTAACCAACACCGCACACACCCCACAACAATGGTCCTCACTTACAGCAAAATCCCCCACATGCATTACTGTAATGCCAGAATGCAATCAGGTAATTTTTAGAGTTTTCTGAGAGAAGGACATGCCACCATGTTTGCAGACGAGTACATGTGGTGCAGGAGGCAGTGGCTGCCATCCCCAGAGAACAGTGACCTAGCCATGTGTTGTCTGTCACCGTGCACTGCAACAGACAGGCCCTGCTGTATGCACAGTCATGAGCCTCCCAGGGAAATCACCCAATCTGTGACTAGACAGTGGTGCAAAGCACACAGACAGTGCATGCAAGAACAGAAGGTCACAGGTTCAAAGCCTAGTTGGGCCCACTGCTAATCCTGCACATATATTTTTTCCCACCACCAAACACAGAAAGTGAAGACACTCAGTGATGGCAGAGTAAATAATCATGTTTCCAAAACCAGTGTTTTACCTAACACCGTGCCCCCCCCCCCAAAATGGGCATTAGGTACAGGCAAGTCCTCACAACTCAGTCCTGGAGTGGCACAATGCAATGAAGCTATATGTGTTTTTCCAGATAACGACATGTCGTCATGTTGTGCGAGGTGTACAAGTGATGGAGGGGGCAATGGCAGCAAGCCACAACAGACAGTGCCTTAGGTGTGTGTAGGCTGGCCCTGGCCACCACACCAGACAGCCTATATTGGATGTACAGCCATGGATTCCCCAGGGAATGCAGCCATGATGTGGCAAAACCGTGGTCCAGTGCACACAGTCAGTGTTTACACGAACAGAAGGTCAGAGGTTCAAATTTTGTCTGTGCTTCCTGCCAAACGAGCCCCCAGAATGGAACCACTTTGGAACATGGCATGTAAGACAGAACCTTTGTGGCAGATAATCCAGATATTGTGATATAAATTATTTCTTTGGTTTCCCTTCAACACCACACACCAAATAAACATGTGCATCCTCTACAGTAGATTCCAAGAAATGCACCTCTGGAGGGTCACTGATTGTGCATCTGCTGTGCATGTGCCAATATAAGGCAATGTGAGCATGGTGATGGCAGGGGAACTGTTGGCAGCTGTGCACATCACACCAAGGCCTGGTCTGTATTAAGTGGGCGCTGTGCACTGCAAGTGACAGGGTCTGTCTGAGAAACAGCCATGTATTTTCCTGGGAATGCACTGCCCCTGTGCCAAGATGGTGGTGCAAAGCACACAGGCAGTGACTACAGGAGCAGAAAGTCACATGTTCAAATCTCGTGTGTCTGCTCAGCCAACACAGTCCCCTCAATTGTCACACCATGCAAGTATTTAGAAAAATAAAAGATCCTGTAGTGCAGATAACCTCTATATTTTACATGAAAGTGTACAGAAATTAGAAACATCTGTATTACATAGAGCAGATTCCCCAAATGCAGTCCTGGAGTGTCACAAATCATTTACATCTTATGAAGTGGGAAATAAAGATGTGTCTCTCCATGTCCATATGCTGCTCCATGGTTTGCAGATGTATCTCATGCATATTCCTGAGGCACAGTTGCAAAACATGATCAGTGTGTGGGGCAACACGACTGGAGTTGGGGACCTCAAGCTGAGAGTATCAACCAACAGGAGCATAAATGTGCAGAGACACAGGCTCCATTAACCAAACACTACTGGACAGTCATGATATTGGCCCTTCTGTACATCTCAAATAACTAGTACGTGCACACCGTAGCACTGTCACCATAAACCATGAAAAACAGTAAACATATATCAACGTGTAGATGTGAAAGGTTACATAGATCAATGCCAACGTCAAGCACAATATGGTTAGTGAGCATTAGAACACCAATATGTCAGATGTTTGGGAAGTGTGTCTCAGGTCAGGTGCATGACAATGTTCACCACCCTGTGTTGTGACACCAACAGTATGCCATACCATTGCCATGCCTGTACTGGGTCCAGGACTGCTCAGATGTCCGAGACTGCAAAAGCAAGCTATATTGGCACAGTGATGGCATAGGTGTGTGAATGTGTGCCTGTCCATCCAGTGTGTGATTTGTTAAACATATTACTCAGCGCACAATGTTTGCTCTGTGTCCATTGTTAGCTTGTCTATGTGCATAATGAGGAGCAAGGTATTGTGGGCATACCTCAGACAGGCTGCCTTTGCCATGATGCATGAGGATAGATCATTAGTCAATGTATTGGACATTGTAGTGTGCACCATCAGCAACATGGACATGGTAGCCCCTGCATGTCTTGCTCGAAGTTCAATTTCACCCTAACTGAGCAGTTAGCATGACATGGCTAGGTCAGCCATAGTGTAATCCACATCTTCTGCAAGTGATATGTATGGGTTTCCTTTTGGGGCCCAATCACTAGCTTAGCTGCTTTGTGGGTGTGCAGACATCCCAGTTTGTGGTCCACACCTATTCACCAGTAATATGCACTATGGATGAGCTAGCAGTTTGCTGCCACCTAGTATGTACAAGGCTGCCACACCTAGAAGGGTGCAGTGTTTGTGCTTTTGAGGCTGGTGAATGTGCGCTTTGGTGGTCTGCTGAGCAGTTCCAGGCCTACTGTGTGGTCTGGATGTTCACATAAATGCATGGACCCTCTTAGCTGGTGTCACTCCATCAGCTGTAGGCAGGTTTACATTTTCCTCAAGCACCACCATTGTAGTGAAGGTGGATGTGTTTCTGGGTGATCATGAGTTGTATTGCTCAGTTTTGGTGTTGTTGTAAAATAATCTGTCTATGTATTTCAAACAACTTCTCCCCCCCTTTACTAAACTAACCTAATTAATGTGTTGCTGTGTAACACACAGAATATGTACAATGTGTTATCATAAAATTATAAAATGTATAAACCTGACACACAAATAAGAGATGGACACAAGTGTAGTTAGCAATGGATCTAGAAGACCTACCCATCAGACACAGTCACTGATGTGTACACACAACATAGACTAGCTTAGCTTATCTTGTTGCCCTGGACATGGTGTTGTGTCTCCCCTCTCACTCTCAGGGTGAGACCAGGGCCTGCACAATGTGATGCTCAGTATAAGCTCTATGTCATTGATCTACATGCTTATTTAAAAGTATCAGGATGAGTGGGTTCATTGCCCTCATAACACATCTGAATGTTATGTCTGGACTGCTTTTTTGCATGTGCAGTGCATCATGGGTATCTTTGTTTTGAGCCTATCATTATAAAAAAGGGAAAAAGGTCATGTGGTGGTCCTCAGTCCCAATGTATGCAGCCAGGGGTGTGTTAGTATAAAGGGCAGTGTTTATCAACCCATTCCTCGGGGAACGCCAGGCCAGTCAGGTTTTCAGGATATCCATTATGAATTGGCATCAGATATATATGCATTAGAGATAGTTTGCCAACGTAACTGGTTTGTGGCCCTCAAGGTCTTGATTTGGAGACCCCGGCCTTACACCTCTGTCATATAAGATTGTCATTCTCCAAGGTACACATGTCCCAGACCTTGAAAGGCTAGATAGAATGTGTCACATTCACCCTTGATTCTCAACAACAACAAAGATTTGTCTAAATGACAATATTTTGGTGGTGTTTAGAAATAAGGAGGAATGTGGAACGTTCTATATACCCTTTTGATGATAGCCCCTGTGATGGCCTTTCTTAACCTGTGTGGATCGGGAGACTATATTAAATGGTGTAAGCACACCCAAAAATATTAGCATGGTGACTGATAGCCCACATTGATGTTTTCTAAGCAGACATTGCTATTTTATCTGCGGTATTGGCAGTCATTCCACTGTGAAAGACATAGCACATGACATCACACAAAAGGCTAAGAACCATTGTGCAGGTGTTGGTAGGTTTAAGTCCAAAATGTGTATACACAATAACAATCTGAAATGTTTTGTTTGAGTTTTTAAAAAAAGACACATAGCAGTGTATAATGTGTGTTGCGCATGTGTGCCCTTTTTTGCGACAATTTGTGCATTTGCGTGGCGCAGTTGCAGGTGCACTAACGGCAACATGCGCCAGCTGCGTAGGCCACATGCACGTAGTTTGTCACGCACATGGACGCAATATATGTCTGACCTGCGCCACATGAGTGGCGCAGTTGCACGTAAATCGTTGCGCAAGTTGCAATGCGCATGCGCGAGAAGCCCGCTGCGTGCAATCAGGTGATAATATCTGAAAATGGCGCCCAGAGCAAGGAAGCCCTCCTTCACCCTCCGTGAGCTCAGGTACCTGTCTCGCCTCATTGCACCACGCCAGCAGAAACTCTTCCCTGGCACCACCGGGCAGAGGGACAGCTCCAAGGTACTTAGGGCATGGCAACGTCTACAAAGACGTTTCAATAGAGAAGCTGACTACCCAAGGGAGGTAAGTGTATAGGGCCAGGTCTTAAGAATCATATATGTAGCCTGTGCTCATTGCAAATGTCCATGCTGTTGTGTTGAGGTACTATGAGTGAAAACTGTGCAGAAGATGAGAAGACATACCATAATGTATCTGTATCACTTGTGACTGTGTTGTCCTGCACCCTGGTGTGGATGTAAATGGTCAAAGAGGTTAAGATGCTAACCTTGTGACATGTGAGCTGCTGCTGTGGCTGTGCATCAACATACTGTAACTGCGTAATACCTTACATCAGCATATGTAAATATATCCAACAACATATGGATATGGTGTCATTTGTACCTTGAACAAAACACCTTGGGACCAGCACAAGTATATGTGAAACATAACATTAATGGTATGTGACTCACTCAAGTGATATGGGCTCTATTGGTCATGAATTGCAAATCACATGCCTATCTGCATGGCTCCTCAGAGCCCATCACAGTGGGCTTGCTGACATCCCTGTGCTATTGGTCTGTGTGCTGTCAGACTTTGAAAATTTCCCACCAATGTGCAGGTGTCCAAACAGATCCTCCCAGTAGGCTAACAATCACCCTGGGGTAATGCTTGTGTGTGCCCACCCACTGTCACACATCCACCCTAACACCAGGAGGACAGAGAGACCATCACAGTGGGCTTGCTGTCATCCTTGTGCTATTGGTCTGTGTGTGCTGTCAGACATTGAAAAATTCCTCCCAATGTCCAGAGGTCCAGACAGATCCTCCCAGTAGGCTAAGAATCACCCTGGGGTAATGCTTGTGTGTGCCCACACACTGTCACACATCCACCCCATCACCAGGAGGTCAGAGAGACCATCACAGTGGGCTTGCTGTCATCCCTGTGATATTGGTCTGTGTGTGCTGTCATACTTTGAAAAAACCCTCCCAATGTCCAGGGGTCCAAACAGATCCTCCCATTAGGCTATAAATCACCCTGGGGTAATGCTTGTGTGTGCCCACACACTGTCACACATCCACCCCATCACCAGGAGGTCAGAGAGACCATCACAGTGGGCTTGCTGTCATCCTTGTGCTATTGGTCTGTGTGTGCTGTCAGACATGTAAATAATCCTCACAATGTTCAGGGGTCCAAACAGATCCTCCCAGTAGGCTAACAATCACCCTGGGGTAATGCTTGTGTGTGCCCACCCACTGTCACACATCCACCCTAACACCAGGAGGACAGAGAGACCATCACAGTGGGCTTGCTGTCATCCTTGTGCTATTGGTCTGTGTGCTGTCAGACTTTGAAAATTTCCCACCAATGTGCAGGTGTCCAAACAGATCCTCCCAGTAGGCTAACAATCACCCTGGGGTAATGCTTGTGTGTGCCCACCCACTGTCACACATCCACCCTAACACCAGGAGGACAGAGAGACCATCACAGTGGGCTTGCTGTCATCCTTGTGCTATTGGTCTGTGTGTGCTGTCAGACATTGAAAAAATCCTCCCAATGTCCAGGGGTCCAAACAGATCCTCCCATTAGGCTATAAATCACCCTGGGGTAATGCTTGTGTGTGCCCACACACTGTCACACATCCACCCCATCACCAGGAGGTCAGAGAGACCATCACAGTGGGCTTGCTGTCATCCCTGTGATATTGGTCTGTGTGTGCTGTCATACTTTGAAAAAATCCTCCCAATGTCCAGGGGTCCAAACAGATCCTCCCATTAGGCTATAAATCACCCTGGGGTAATGCTTGTGTGTGCCCACACACTGTCACACATCCACCCCATCACCAGGAGGTCAGAGAGACCATCACAGTGGGCTTGCTGTCATCCTTGTGCTATTGGTCTGTGTGTGCTGTCAGACATGTAAATAATCCTCACAATGTTCAGGTGTCCAAACAGATCCTCCCAGTAGGCTAACAATCACCCTGGGGTAATGCTTGTGTGTGCCCACCCACTGTCACACATCCACCCTAACACCAGGAGGACAGAGAGACCATCACAGTGGGCTTGCTGTCATCCTTGTGCTATTGGTCTGTGTGCTGTCAGACTTTGAAAATTTCCCACCAATGTGCAGGTGTCCAAACAGATCCTCCCAGTAGGCTAACAATCACCCTGGGGTAATGCTTGTGTGTGCCCACCCACTGTCACACATCCACCCTAACACCAGGAGGACAGAGAGACCATCACAGTGGGCTTGCTGTCATCCTTGTGCTATTGGTCTGTGTGTGCTGTCAGACATTGAAAAAATCCTCCCAATGTCCAGGGGTCCAAACAGATCCTCCCATTAGGCTATAAATCACCCTGGGGTAATGCTTGTGTGTGCCCACACACTGTCACACATCCACCCCATCACCAGGAGGTCAGAGAGACCATCACAGTGGGCTTGCTGTCATCCCTGTGATATTGGTCTGTGTGTGCTGTCATACTTTGAAAAAATCCTCCCAATGTCCAGGGGTCCAAACAGATCCTCCCATTAGGCTATAAATCACCCTGGGGTAATGCTTGTGTGTGCCCACACACTGTCACACATCCACCCCATCACCAGGAGGTGAGAGAGACCATCACAGTGGGCTTGCTGTCATCCTTGTGCTATTGGTCTGTGTGTGCTGTCAGACATGTAAATAATCCTCACAATGTTCAGGTGTCCAAACAGATCCTCCCAGTAGGCTAACAATCACCCTGGGGTAATGCTTGTGTGTGCCCACCCACTGTCACACATCCACCCTAACACCAGGAGGACAGAGAGACCATCACAGTGGGCTTGCTGTCATCCTTGTGCTATTGGTCTGTGTGTGCTGTCAGACATTGAAAACTTCCTCCCAATGTCCAGGGGTCCAGACAGATCCTCCCAGTAGGCTAAGAATCACCCTGGGGTAATGCTTGTGTGTGCCCACCCACTGTCACACATCCACCCCATCACCAGGAGGTCAGAGAGCCCATCACAGTGGGCTTGCTGTCATCCTTGTGCTATTGGTCTGTGTGTGCTGTCAGACATGTAAATAATCCTCACAATGTTCAGGGGTCCAGACAGATCCTCCCATTAGGCTATAAATCACCCTGGGGTAATGCTTGTGTGTGCATATGCAAAGTTAAGACATACACCCTATCCCCTGGAGTCGAGGAGTTCCATCGCAGTGGCCCATCTGGCAACATGGGGATATGGTTGTTTGTCACCTAACAATTTGCTTTTTGCACCCTATCCCCTGGAGTCGAGGAGGGCCATCGCAGTGGCCCATCTGGCACCATGGGGATACGGTTGTGTGTTACCTAACAAGTTGCTTTTTGCACCCTATCCCCTGGAGTCGAGGAGGGCCATCGCAGTGGCCCATCTGGCACCATGGGGATACGGTTGTGTGTTACCTAACACGTTGCTTTTTGCACCCTATCCCCTGGAGTCCAGGAGGGCCATCGCAGTGGCCCATCTGGCACCATGGGGATACGGTTGTGTGTTACCTAACAAGTTGCTTTTTGCACCCTATCCCCTGGAGTCGAGGAGGGCCATCGCAGTGGCCCATCTGGCACCATGGGGATACGGTTGTGTGTTACCTAACACGTTGCTTTTTGCACCCTATCCCCTGGAGTCGAGGAGGGCCATCGCAGTGGCCCATCTGGCACCATGGGGATACGGTTGTGTGTCAATTGACGGTTTGCTTTTTCCTCCATATCACCTGGAGTCAAGGACGCCCATCCCAGTGGCCCATTTGACACCATGGGGATATGGTTGTTTGTGACTAACACGTTATATGCATTATCCCTATCCCCAGGAGTCCTGTGAGCTGCGTAATGGGTCGTGTTAGTGACCCTTCTTCAAAGGTGTATGCAGCTGATGATCTGTGGTAGGACCCCCAACCCACAGGGGGCAAGATCAACATTTGTTCTGGTGTGTATGTTCATAAGCTAAGGTGGTTTAATTCATGGCAGGTACGTTGCAACTACACCATAGTCTGTGAGAATAACATCTCAGCACACATGTGTGTGATGTTCCCGGATGATATGCTAGCTTCAGAGGTTAATGTGCGTATATGCACCCCATCCCCATGAGCCATGACATGTGTTAGCAAATACCTGTAGCATTACCATGTCCCCATACCGTCAAAAATACACAGGACCAACACCTTGCCACCTAATATAACCTCAACACCAGCAGACACATTCAGATCACAGATGGTGTTTCAATGATACATGCAACTGTTGTGGCTGGAGAACACACATACACCATTTAATTAAGCATTGTAGCAAATACCTGTTATGTTATTATGTCCCCTGGTGCTATTGATGTTAGTAAACACATGCTGTCAGGCAAGCTGAGCCAGGTCACATGAGGATAACAACATAACATAGACCACTGAGGATTAATTCCCCCCCCCTCCCCCACATTATGGTGTGAGCAACTGTGTCCAATGTAATTTGCACAGAGCAACCAGGTTCCCCATAAGACACAACTCACACAATGGAACTAGTGGTCCAAACATACATATCGTGGGCCCTGTCAAAGATGAAAGTTAAGGTTTCTTTCCCCTGCCAAGCTCAGTAGGACCACCCACACAATGTTTAATCTAAATAAACACAGCCTATGATTGATGGCACATCAGGTTCCCATTGGGGGTGAATACTGGGATGTATACAGAGCATATGAACATTGATGTGTGGGACACATCACATGCTGCCTAACTGTGACTATCATGGACATCATCATGTTGCAACAACCTGTGGCATGTTGTGTCAAGGTCATGCAAGTGGGGGACAGGGTAGTACCAGGATGTGCGGAGGGTGCCAAATACACAGGGTACAGGTGTCAGCGCAAACATGTGCACACACAATGGAACAAATTAAGATGGTAGTATGACCACTAAACGTTGTTAGGAAAAAGGGATGTAGGCCTGCCATGTGTGTGTAAATTGATGACAACACAGGATGCTTAGAAAAAATAAAAACAGTGTAGCGTTATGATCACATCATAAGCTAAATGATGTGCATGTGTGCGGTGATGTTGCCTGTGCAATATGCCTTTTTCCAAGTCAAGCTGTTTCACACATCAAGCATGTCACTGTGGCTGTTCAGGCAAAACATCAGCTATTGTAGTGACACACGTGTGTTATTGTCCTTTGTGATGTGTGTCTTTTCACCTGAATGCCACAATGTACACAGATGAACCTAGCCAACACACCCACAAACGTGAACCATGATCCTAAAAGGTGCATGTTACGTTGTAAGACCACCCCTAGCTGTCAAAAGGCCATTATGAGATATGAATATGCAAAAAACATCCGTAGTCTTCCACTCAGGCTCCATGTAGGTTTGCTGGAAGGCACCTCCAGGCATGCCCCGGTTGGTCTGGCTGTTTTGCCACACACCCAAAATATGTCACCCACGTCTAGCTGCCACACACACAGGATGCTATAGAGATATGTGGTGAAAAAGGAAGCCAGCCACAGTCCATCCACACACGTGTCGAAACACATTAGCATTTAAAAAGACGGTGTTGCCAGATGTTTGCCCATGTGTTGTGTGAATCTGAAGACAGCATAGCTAAATCCCTGTCTGAGGTTTACTGCTGGAACAGCAGCTTCAGGAGGTCAAAACCCACCCAACCCCCCTTGGGGGGGGGGGCTCTCTCTGTCCGTGTCACTCTCCCACTATGTGTCTCATTGTTGGTCCCTGTGTAAGCTGTATACGTGACTGGTGAGAGACATGTTTGACAGGGGTGAGGGCAGCGCATTCACAACGTGGGATGCTCCCATACACCGTCACAAGTTATGCGTGTCAGCTGTGACGCACATGCTCCCTTGCCACCAGCAGTAAACACATGTCATTACATATGCCTTTTGCCCATGGGAATGCCTACTGATAGGGGATTAACTATGCTGGACAAGAGAGACACACACACCCAGCAGTGTGGCAGAAGCATTAAGACTCTATGCACAATGATTGGGGGGGGGGAAAGTCCCACAAGTAGAAAAAGGTGACCAGTCACTGATGCCCTTACCTTTTCCTTGCTTATCTACAGATTGAGGATCTCCGGAAGAAAGGCAGGGAGCTGCGTCTCCACCATGCAACCTACCTCCAGCACCTCCTGGGTGAGAACTAACAATAGGGTGATGTACAATACTCAGAAAGTGACGTATCTGTAACCAATGTTCCATTATGTCAGATGCCTGTGATTTGCCTACCTATCTGCAAGTGCTATATGTTTGACATACATACGTGCTGATGACTGTTATGTTTCACAGATGGTGATATCAATGAGGATGGGGCCACCACCTCTGCACATCTTTTCAGAAGAACACCTACACCACATGATGCAGAGGTGGTGGTTCTGGACACCACGGACGAGGAGGAGGAGGAGGCGGAGGCGGAGAAGGAGGAGGAGGAGGAGGAGGAGGAGGAGGGGGTGGAGGAGGAGGAGGAGGAGGCGGAGGAGGAGGAGGAGGAGGAGGAGGAGGAGGAGGAGGCGGAGGAGGAGGAGGAGGAGGAGGTGTTGGTGGTGGAGGCGCAAACACCTGCATCCCCGCAAGATAGGACACCAGAGGGCCAGAATGGGCTTTTGGAAGGGTTGTCTGGGGGGGAGCCTGCGTTGGGAGAGGGTGCAGGTGATGTTGAGGGGGGGGAAGTTGGAGAGGGCTCAGGGGGGGAGTGTTTCCCAGATGGTGTGTGGGAAAGTGACATGGAGGACAGGGCATCACAGGCCACTGAGCGGTCCCCCCAGCCACAACAGTTGCCTCCACCATCCAGGGCCACACACATGTCCTACGCAGATGCCACCACACAGACAACATGTACCATGTGTGTGTGGTGGCAGATGCGTGGAGCACCTGTCTGCGGCCTTGGATGGACTGGAGCAACGGATACACCAGCTGTGTCATTCACAGCAGTGGCTGGCCACCGTGATTGAGAGGGTGGTTGCCGAGGTGGCACATCTTCCATGTCGGCAACCACCCCCTCAATGGCGTCACTGGCGCCAGTAATTGCACCTGAAACGTCACAACATGTGCCCTGTGATGCCCTGTCCTCCATCTCTGGGCATGCTGGGGGAGGGTGGGACCCATGTGTGATTTTGTATTTTGTGTGTGTGTAATATGTGTGGGTGGGATTTGGAGGGGAGAGGAGGATGGTTTGGGCGGTGGGAGGGTTATGGTATATTGCCCTTTCCAAAATTTGTAAATAGTTTCTGGTACTCATATTTTTCTAACATAGTAAATATATTTTTTGAAAACAGCTGTATGGGTCATGTGTCTCACCTAGTCTATGTGTGAGGATGTCAGCATTGGATATGTGTGTGGGCACATATATTTCTGTTGGGTAAACATGTGTCTGATGATAGCATTGGCCAGATATTATGGTGTTCTAAAATACCATGTGTGTAGGTGTGTTAAACTATGATTATCCATTAACTGTTGCAACGTTGCACCTTTCCCAATGCTGTACATGGCACAGGTAAGGTCCTAGGTGAAACAGAGGTCTGCACATATTTGAGTCTCCAACATAGGCTTTGGAACGATGTATGCCTCTGAAACAGGCATCCCTAGAGTGGGGTGGGAGGCAGGTGATTCATGATGTGGTCAAGGGCAAGGGTCACACATATGCCACCAATGTGTATTATATGATGGATTTCACACGGTGATGAGTATGTCAAGTAAATGAGCCATTTACATAATAGTCACCCTGTGACAACATGGATGTCTGTGCAGACTGTGTCACTGCAGCCTCAGGGCTGTGGCTAAACATGTTGCACATGACACATTACATATGTGTGTAGCATGACAATTGTACCTGTATTTTGCAAAGTCGTTGTCGGTCAGGACCTGTGTGTGGGTCATGTAATGCACCCAGCACTGTATCACCTGTGTGTGGCTCATATAGGGCTCCCACCCCCTAACTCCATGATATAAATGTGACAACCTGGACACTCATTGCACACACACACTGTATGTATGTTTAGAAAACGTTTTATTGTTGCAGCTGTACCCTCAAAGTTAGGACGGCATATAAACATATATATGTATATGTTTTGGAGTTTACATTAAACAAGATTTAACTCACACACACACTACATATGATTTGCTTATGTCAGATGTGTCACATGTGACACATAACAAACAACTCTGAGTTACGTTAAACTGAAAATATCTTTTATCAAAATGAGCATAGCCACATAGAAGGATATATTACAGTGTAATGATACAGCAAACTATGTTTTTCCATTATTGGCGACGTGGACGCCCACACCTGACACGTCGGCCCCCCAAACCTCTCCTCCCCCGTGCACGACCCTCCTGTGGAACCCGTGCTGGTGGTGGTGCAGGTGCACATCGTTGCATAACCTCTAGCATTCCCTCCAGGGCCTCAGATATACGTTGTACCGGCATATTTTGGACAACTTCACGCAATTGCCGCTGCTCAGCACACACCTCCCTGGTGTTCTGCTCCACTGCAAGGCGAATACGGTCCAGCATGCGTCTAGTGCCTGTGCATGGGATACAGGGTGGTATATCAGATACATCTCCACTACTCTGGCACCATACACAAACATGTAATGCACATCCCATACGATTGCTGATGTGATAGGGCAGACCACCTTACACACATGGATAGTGACAATAAACATCATGACCCCAGTAGTAAATAGCAGACTAACCCACAGGGCACATTCCACCACGTAGATCTGGGATGCCATCACAGCAATTTACAGGCTGTGGAGACATACCCACATACTACTGTTGACGCAACAGGATTGGACTATGAGAGCTATCACATATGCATCGTGTCGAAGACGTGCAGCATGCACTAGACAAAAATAAATCAGATGGACAACAGCAGTGTTTAACACAGGAAGGTGTACCTAATCCATCACAATTGGGAACACAGGTCGAGGGATAAACACAATTCCTGCCACATAACAAGTGTTTGTGAATGAATCAGTGTGATGTTAGTTAAGGGCAGAGAAAACACACCTCACCTGCACATGTGTCCCTCTGCTGCACATATGTGATAACCTGAGTGATACATATGCACCATCAATGATACACAGAGGAGGGTTTGGGGAGCATATAATGTGTGTTGTGCAGAAAACATGGTCAGTTTCAGCAGAGCAGCGGGAGCAACAGAGGGGCCCATCTGACGTCTAACGACATTAGGGCCAATAAGGGGATGCGGCATGCTACGTAACACACAGCTATTTATAGAACCTGGCGAAGGACAGTGGTGTGCACAGTTGGCAGAGTATGTATTGGCTGTCTCTCGGCATGAGGTGTATTAGCTGAGTTTGGTCTACTGTTAGACATGTTATGGTCTTATTTTGGCCATCCTTTCTGCTTATGTGTTTGGGTTTTAGAGAGGGCCAAACAATACAATGATCACATATGTTTCATCACATAGGCCGCTGGTCACAGGGACAACCTGCAAGATACATGTATATGTGGCATCCTCTCTTTAATGTATTCAATACCTGCCTAATGACACAGATGCACCAGCAATGGAGGAATATATAGTCCTGCTGGACCCTCTGTGTACCCTTATCCTATCTGCAAAAACTAACAGATATGTAGAGCGAGTGTGTATATCCTACCTCTCTGTTCAGGCCACAGGGGCTCATGGAAAATGATGCACATGATTGTGTGGACACAAGGCTGTGATGGATAGCGTTTCAATAGGCCCATTGGCGGCATTGTAAAGCAATGCAGACCATGTTCCCGTTCTGTGTTGTATGTCCCTACAGAGGGTCTCTGCCGACAGAGCTCCCCCACATCACGCCCTGGGACACTACAGGCAGCTACCACTGTATGAGCGATGATAAGCACATTGCAGTGTCTGAGACAGCAACATTGCCAATGTGGTGTGGGGGTCCGGATGTGACGTGTATGGGTCTGTGGTGTGTGGTGGGTTAGCACATGAGATGTGCTTTGGGTAGGGCTCTAGGGCGTAAGGTGCCTCTTGTGGTGTCTCAGGACCGTTAATGCCCAGTGTGGGTATTGTACCTGTGATGTGCTGAGCAATGCAGGGCCATGTCTGACTAATGGGTCTTGCAGGATAAGTGCTAGTACTGAACATGAGCTGTTTGGTGATGGTATGAATTCAACTGTCAGTTGTGGCTGCCTAGGTCTCCATACTCTCCTTGAGTTGCTTGCACTGGCTGTAGCCTCATGGGGGTGACTCAGCCCTGATCTGGACCGTGTGCTGGTGATGTAAGTGTGGCCTGGGCTGGGGTTTGTCACAGCACATGACTCTGTATGTGATGATTTCTTTATATTTTGTATTCCAGAGGTGGCTATGTGTAATAATGAAGATGGATGTGTTAGCTAATGTTTGGTTTTGCCTCGTGCAAGGACTATAGCAGATTATCTGCGGACGTACACAGGAAATGTTAGTGAGGTCATGTTGGTGCATGGACAGAATGTGTTGGTGAGGGGACAGGTTAATGAAGAGATTTAGAAATTATTTGGCCGTGAGGGGTAATACATCTGCCATTGTTCTGTTTGTTGTAGGGTAGGTGTGGTGTGTAGGATGCCATGTTATGAACATGAGCAAGAGTGTGGGAACTGAGGGACATTCTACAGGGAAATAATGGGTATGATCAGGCAGATGTGACATGTGATAATGGAGAGGACAGTGAACTTTAGTTTTTGAAACAACGCGACATCTTACGCTGTGGGGTGCGCACAACCATCATGTAGCCTGCTTAATGTGTCTGGAGCAATTGTAAATTGGGAAACGTGGAGAAGAGATGGGCATGTTTCTGTTAATAATCCAGTTACATAGCATCTGTGATCGTTACATAAGATGAATACTACTATTATTTCAATTTATTTTGCAATGGACAATGTAGGAGTCACTGTACGGTTTGGTTCTTGATCTCTATATTTTTAGGTCAATGTACATGCACAAATGTTTATATACAGTGCTGATGTAAATTGAATGTTGGCCGTTTGTGGGTTCAGGTTTAATATTTGTCTTTCAGGATGTGATTTGTGTTTTCATGTATGATGAAAATATTTGTCCAGCTATACTATGTGGACTGAGGTATCGGGATCACATTATCACCCTTTGACGTTGACAATTGTTTACATCAACTAGTAGCCTCTGTAAAGTCTGTACGTGAGCTTGTCAGTTTAGCAGTTAAAGTTATGTGTATGTGAACCCATATATCTATGTCATGGATTCAGAGTACGGTGTGTATGATAGGCCTCTACATGTGTAGGTGTTGTCCAGGATTCCCATGTGTGTAGTCTTTGTCCATTTAGTACATTTTTTGGAAAAGGGGTTTGGTCAACTTTATCCATATGCCAATTCCTAAACATTTCCCTTTCTTATCATTGTGTGGTTAAATGCAACAGCAATTGCAGGGCAACTGCTTATGCTCATGGTGCCCTTTGCAGAGTTCTGACACATTATCCCGCAATCCACCTGTGATGCACCAGCTCATAATATTTTTATTGTGTTGATGCATTGGTTGACTTTCCCTACAGGGACATGTTGTTTGTCCTACACTTCTGCATTGCAGTGTATGTCTGATGTTGCCCTACACATGTTATTACAATATGTTCCTCTTAAAACAACAACAGTTGTATTTATATAAGTTTGGGTCACCTATGGAACGCCTTGTCTATGGGTTATGTTACACATTTGCTTAGCTATATGCATATGCTATGTTATCTGATACCTGCAAATGCAGACATAGTGGAAAGTATGATTTGTGAAGTCACAACACAGAGGAGGGTTACAGAGTTTGATATATTTTTGATACGTATGGAAGTAATGTGTTATTTGGCATTCTGCTGTTCCCAATACATTTGGGTGTTTGCAGAGAGTCAGGAGGTAGGTTTGCCAATGTCGCCATCTCCTTCTGCTGTTAGAGCGTGCTGGCCCCTCATACACATTCCTCTTATGCCTGCATCTGTGTGTATCAACCTGACGTTACACGATTATACTGGGTGACACAATAACATCAGTTAATGTACCCTTCAAACATATTTTCACACACATATCCGATTTTTAATCATAACATGTAACATGTGTGTAGCTAATGTGGGGACAGCCACCACACAAACACCAACAATAGACTAATGGTGTGTGTGTTGTGGCTCTGAGAGTCCTTGGTCACCCACCTTCAGCATTGCGATGCGATGATGCACCATAGGCCCTCAACTCCCCCATCATCATCTGCCGAAGAGGTGCAGGTGCAGCTTCGGCTGCCATTGGATGTTGTGTGGCCTCTATTGCGGCTTCTACCAGTGGTGTCCTGGTGTGCATGTGTGGCTCCATGGACTCATCATCACCAATTGTGCTGCCCCCTGAGACAGCAGCCTCTGCCTCCCCCAGACTCATGGGGGCTGTGATGATTAGCTACACCTACACCACCACCGCCTCCTCCTCATCCTCCTCCTCCTCCTCCTCCTCTTCCACCTCCACCTCCGCAGCACCCATTTTTCTGTAGTCACCTGCATGGGAGACAATAAAAAAGAGAGACACATATGTTTGAAACATATACATATGTATACGTGTGTGATACAGACAATGGAGCAGGAGATCAGCCGTAGAAAACTTACACCATTAGTTTTTTATGTGATACAAGGCAGTTTAATGTGCACATGCTCAATCACAAATTAATTGCAATATGGCTGTCCCCCGTACTCTGGAAAAAAATACATACCTTTCAGGACACTTCCTTCATTACAGGTATAGGAAAACATTTAATTGGTCCCGAAAACATACCATACCTCCTGTAAGTCTTTTTTTCTTCCCGGTATTGATATGATTATGCAAATACGTTTTGGATGGTCTCCGCACCTATCTTTTTCCCCCTTCCTAATCCCAATTACAATGGGCAGTTATTCAACGTTTAACTTTAATACTTCCAAGGCCATTTAGACAATGTCTATGTGTAGGACAGCATGGCTCTGCAGCCTTTATGTGAGCAAATTCAATGTGATCCCTTACAGCTGCATTGTCTTATACTTTGTCATTTAAACATATTTATCCCATATTTAAAACGGTACTTGTCGAGGTTAATTTAATTATTTGAATGATTTCAAATTCAACAGCAGCATATCTGTGTATTTAAAATTTATATTGGTCTCTTCACAGACGTCAATTACAGGCCAAGCTTGTTATGGTTGTCAGCTTAATTCAATTAGCATGGGGCATAGGCAAATGCCTACCACTAACACACAGACAGGATGGGTTGACTACGGCCATGTGTGCGGCATGCCGGAGACAGGAAGCCCTCCCATAAGTGTTTTTTCCGCAACACGTAGCTCAGTCTGGCCCTCATGTGTGTGTTGTGCCCATGCACACATGACATGTTGCCCTTGTGCATGTTCATGGTCACATTGCACATGTTTGCCCATAGCATGCTGCTCCTCAGAAGAGCAACAAATGTGTGTACATGCGTGTACCTGCACCCACCATACAATCTGGTTTTACAAATCAAAACGTTTTTTTTTAGAATCTGAATATGGGTCTTATTTCTATGTCACCTTATCTTATCATTACTCCATGTGACTCTCAGTGACCTATTGTGTAGCGCATGTGATCTATACACCACCTATCACCCACTTAGCTGCACATGCAGCAATTTATTGATGGATTGTCATAGGAACATGCCTTGGAAATGACCAGGACTGTAATACAGTGTATGGCAATCCCAGGTGTGTTTGTCGTCTAGCTACATGTGTCTGTGTGTGTGTGTGTCTCAGAATCGTAGAATATTATGCGGATGTATTTGGGAGCTAAGTTAGGAATGTTCATCACAGACATGTCAACATGAGAGGTGATGTAGGGATATATCAGACACATGTTCCACCAGCATAGGTACATAATGAGGATTTTGTGACTCATATGGGGGTATATGTGCATATGAGTGTTCTGTTTGACATGTTTTGATTATACAGGACACAGACAAACACATTTGTTGTACATACCTGCATGTGGATGTGCGGTATCAAGGGCCTCAGGCAGTCCACGAAGGTAGATATCTCCCAATCGTGTTGCAAGTTCTTGTTCGAGGGGTGTGAGGGTGGGTATAAAGGGTCCACCGCCACCTGTGCCCATAGCATGTTTTTTTTTCAGCAACCATGTGCTGACGGACACCTCTTTTGATGTCTGAAAATCTTTTTTTGAGACCTTCCACATCACGTGCAGGACCCCCTACCTCAGCCATTGCATCACGCGCATCCTCCCACACGGCCAATCTGTTTGCCACAGTTGCACGTGTGCTCATTCGGCCAAATAATACATCATAGTTGTCAATGACATATGACAGTAGTATGTGGTTTTCCCTGTCACTGAATTTGACTGCTCTCTTCCTCTGTGTTGCTGGCAGAGGTGTCCTTTTTCTTTTGGCCGTTTGGATGTAAAGTGACTGTTGTGGCACAGCAGATGGCCCTGCCTGTTCCTGACTAGCCTGTGCCATGGTTGACTCATCACCAACTGGCTGGCCCACAGCCTCCACCACCTCACCCTGATCCTCTCTGTCACTGTCCCTCTCCATCTCCATCTTGGGCAACGGCTACTCTCAACACACCCACACTCTACTACACACAGCAGGACAGAGCCCAAAACAAAACAAAACCAAGGACACTACAGGTCAGAAGACAGTACACTGTAACAATGGTGAACTGTGACTTAAATAAACAAGGGGACAGAGATAATACAGGAACCTTTTTTGGTAACCACTCCCTCTCTCCTGTGCCGTATCCCTAACACACTCTCTATCCCTCAGACTCTGTCTAACTGTCTCTATCTCTCCTTCCTCAGACGTAATCCCACCACAGCCTCAATCCCTATTGCATTCTCTACCAGTCTTTCTCACTCTTTTCTGTTGACTACGTGTAGCCTAGGCTCTGTGTCTGGATGTCTCTGCAACTCTCTGTCTGTCGTTGGAAATCCTCTAACAACCCTCAACGTGTGCCTCGTGGTCAGGCCGTTTTATACCTTTTTTCCACGTGAGTTTTGGCACATGCGCATTTGTGCAGGCGTGGCGCTCCTGCGTCGCGCTCGTGCGTCGCGCTCCTGCGTCGCGCTCGTGCGTCGCGCTCCTGCGACGTGCGCGTGCCGGCTTACGCATGGGTGTCTTTACACGTCACCACCCATATGCTCTGTAAAATATAGTAGTACAACGCATGCGCGTAACGAGTTGTGCCGCATGGGCGTCTTTGTGCGTTTTGCGCATGTGCGAGGCAATGCGCATGTACGTGTAACCACGCACGTGCCCACACCCATGCGTAGAGTCGCGCATGCGCGCCACACCGGATTGCCGTCTACGAGCAATTGCGCATGCTCATTGCCCGTTTAGGCAAAGACACAATCTATATATTTGAAGGTGCAGAGTTTGTCCAGGTTGAGGGTTATAGTTGGAGAAGAGTAGGAGTGTGTTTGCTGAGAGACAGGAAGGGAGTTGTAGCAGGTGTATGTTTGGATTGTTTTGTTGCTGTTTGTACTGTTGATTGTATAGTCTTTTGTGTGTATAGTCCTCTGTGGTGTGAAGTTTGTACATAGCTTAGATAGGTTTTTGTGTGTGCCAGTGTTTAATTTTGTGTTTAGTTTGCTGGGAGGAGTTTATGGCGCATATATATGTTGCTGCATGTGTCCTGTGCAGTGGGCAGATGCTGGGGTTGCCGGACAGGGGAGATGGTGTCGATGGGGCTGTGGAACAGGGCATGGGTATAGTCCCGCAGCAACTCAGGCCTGCAGCTGTGGGGGCGGTCCAACCAGGTGCTGTGCGTGCACGGCGCTGTCGACGTCCCGAGGTGCAGGCTCGGCAGCCACGCCTCTACAGGCCCCGGCCCCAGCTCCATGACATGCGAGAGGACCAGGTCATCTCCCTTTACCGACTGAGCACAAGAGCTATTAGGGGACTCTATGAGGATCTCAGACCTGACCTTGAGCCCCTAACTGATCGGTCCCATGCAATACCAGGTTTAGTGAAGCTCCTTGCTGCCTTACATTTCTTTGCCTCCGGCTGTTTCCAGTCATCTGTGGCCGCAGTGGGTGGCATGAGCCGCCCCACATTCTCACGATGTCTCCACCAAGTACTGCGTGCCATGGTCAGCCGGGTGGGGAATTACATAGCCATGCCCCACACTAGGCAACAATGGTGGACCCTGCAACAGGCCTTTGAGGCATTAGCCGGGATACCACACGTGATGGGAGCTATTGATTGCACACATGTTGCCCTGGTCCCGCCTAGAGACAGGGAGGTAGCGTACCGCAACCGCAAACACTACCATTCCCTGAATGTTCAGGTTGTGTGTGATGCAGATCTACATATTCTGAATGTGGTCCCTAGGTTTGCAGGGTCCACCCATGACTCCTATATCCTGCATCAGTCGGCAATATTCACACAATTTGAGGAGGGACGATATGTCGACTGTATATTGCTGGGTGAGTATGTCGCAATGTGTAATCTATTTATCTCTTTATACATGTCTCTATGTGTAATCACAGATGTTGATGTACTTTGATGGTACACATGCACTTCACATATGATAGATGTTATCCACAGGCCTGGTGTCAGTAATCATGATGACAGGTGTCTGTACATCTTGTACATGCAGAAACATTAAACACACATCATAATGTTCTTAACAGTATATGATCTTAACATGCACATGTTGTACATGTGCATACACCACAGTGAATATGTCTATGTTGGTAATGCTTCCCTCAGAGTGCATGTTGGTAGCATATGCAAACATGGGATGGTGTTTGTGGGGTTTTTGAACATCACATACTAATGTGTTGATGGTTAATTATTTTATAATGTTTAGAGGTTATTTATAGTTATTTTTTTTTTCCACAATCCGTAGAACTACACACATGTCATCTGTGTGTTAGGTTTACACACACATACACTGTGCTGGAGTTGTCACCCAGGGGGCAATAGCTAACATGAATAGGTGTATATGACTTTCTGATGACTGATGTGGACATTTCCAGCAGGGAAAGAAACGTGTATATAGCTTTGCCCATACATATTGGCTATGTCACAGTAGGCTAGGAACACTAGATGGGGTATAGCTTACATTTGACACTGTATATGAGCGTGATTTAATGTAAGCTTGTGTGTCCATCCGCACGTAGCTTCAAATTGTGGAGAGATTACTGTTATAGCAGGGGGACCAAGTGGGTGCATACAGGGAAGTATTGGAACTAGCTACACAGGACGGTAATGTTCAAATGCATGTGTTGTTTTGCAAAACTTATGAGGGGTACAGAGTGCATGTTGGACGACTGTACCTTCAAAGGGATGTTTACAGGATGGTGAATGTGAAGAGGATGGGAAATATAGGGATTTGCAAACAGCACTACACAACATATGTAGCCAGACTAAACATTCTGGATATGCTGACCTTCAACAACAGTATGTATATAGGTGCTATGTTTTTAAATCTCACATCACTCCATGGCATACATGTTGTATATGTGTGGCTCTAGAAAATGGGTGTCTGTTTCTTATTGGTTACTGATGGGACATTCCCTTTGATTATGTGAGCATTGGATTGCTGTTGTGGTCTCACAGTTGTGGTGTTGCAGATGTGGACAGTAAATGCATGACCGTACACATGTTGCGCTGAAACCCCCCCCCCCCCCCAACACACACACACACACAGTATGTAGGGGTGGATCTGGTAACATTTTAATCTTTGCTATGTGTTTACAGGCTGCACTGGCCATGTGTTGATTTTATGTCATCATATGTATATCTGTAAGAGCTGGATAGTTGTTGTGCTGTATATCAGTGTAATACAGTTTTGTGGGTTTTGATCTCATGTGTACAAAGCTGTTACGTTTTTTTCACATGGAGCCCTGCATTTACATGCAACATTTCTTTCTGCAGGTGATGCAGGATATGGTTGTCGCCCCTGGCTGCTGACTCCTGTTCGTCGGCCACAGACACGTGCAGAGCAGAGGTACAATGAGGCCCATGCCTCCAGCCGCTCAGTCATAGAGCGCACCTTTGGCGTATTGAAGAGTCGCTTCAGGTGTCTGGATAGGACAGGTGGGACCTTACAATATAAGCCACGCACTGTTGCAGAGATTATCATAGCCTGTTGCATCCTGCACAACATTGCTCTCAGGCACAATATCCCTGCAGAGATTAATGCGGATCTTGAGGAAGATCCAATGTGCCCCCCTGTACGTGCCAGTGGTGACACACGGGAGGGCTCAGCGGTCAGGCAGAGGCTAATTGCAGAGCTCTTCTCATGTACGTATGAATCATATTAACACACAAATGTGCTTTACAATGTGTGTATTGGTTTTTGGGTTATTTTTTATGTACATATTGCATGTGTAGGCCACACTGCATTAACAGTTGAGTCACAATGCAAACATCACAAAGGTGCCTGGGTGTGACACAAATGATGGGTGGAGTGCACAGCAACAGTTGGTGGCAGATGATGTTTGGGTTTGTAGGTATCTCTGTGGGATGTTTTGGCGGGTGACATTCCCAATTAGTGTTGCTCTGTGATAGCAGCAGCTGTTGTCAGATCACAGGTTGCTTTGTATCATTGTATGGCTAACGCACAGTGTCAGACATATGTGGAGATGTTAACGCTGGGTGTTTGCTCCCTGTTAGTGGACATTTTTCCATTGTGTGGAGTTTACATCAGACCCATTTGTGATGCTTTTATTTTGATAAAGCTCATGTGATATGCCTATGTTTGAGTGCCCCTCATGTGTGCTTCAACATGTCACACTAAGCACAATATACTTTGTGAGTGCTAGTATGTGTGGATGGTATTACAAATGTTTATGGTTTGTGCATGTCAACTGTGATGTGTGTCAAAATGTGAAGATGAACAGGTAGCCATGACATGGATATGTTTAGTGGTGTTGCCCTGTGCATTGTCCAGCTATGGACTTTTAAGAGAACATTCTTAACTTGTTGAGTGTAGCTTCACTGCAGTGATGGATATATACACACATTGTGAGATTTATTTGTCATAAACATCAATGGGGGGTTTACATTAGCCAGGTGGTGCACAGAATGTGGGTATGTCTTGTGGTATGGCAGGTATTTCATGGATTAAATGGCGTATCTCACTGATGCTGTGATAACATCTGTAATCATGTGTGTGATATAGGCTGGGTATGTTTGTGGGTCACATGACCACAGACCATAGGAACAAATAGATTGCAGACACAATAAAACATGGATTACATTGCCTTATAAACAAAGACGTAGGTGACAGCTATTTATCAGAAGTGCACATGTAAGGTGTGCATGTTTTGTTGTGCTGACTATCACACATTGACATGGCATGCAGTCCTCAGGGGTTTGTCACATGCAGTGATGGGGTGGGCTTGTTTACAACATGTAGGTCATTTTGATTGCTATTTGTGCATATCATCAGCACATAGCTGACAATATTACTGAAGATATGGGATGTTCAAACCAGGATAGGTTTTTGATATGTGGCTTAATGAGGTGGAGGTTCATATTTCCAGTGCGTTTTGCGATTTGGCAGTGGCTTAACATACTACTTTGGGAGAACTTTCAACAGGTAGAGGGGTCCTTTCTACAAAACTGTTGCAGCAAGGGGTATATTGCAATATGGGACTGATACACAAGCCAGGTGTACGCATCCACCTCTATTGCTCTGTGCGTACAAGGACAGAGAGGTAAGGGAGGGGACAGGGACACTACACACACCTGTAGATCGCCTGAAATACCTCCATGATGCCTTTTACACGTATGAGCTATGTGCATTGTGATAGTGAGCAGTCTGTAATAGTGAGCTGTTGTTCAGTGTGACAGCTGATGACATGACGGTGCAATGTGTGATTCTCTGCTTTAACATTAAATTTGTTTGCTGCTCTTATGTCTCTTAATGCAGAGGACATTCTTTTGGCGGATGCTGTTGGCCTGGTGCATTGTCATGTGTCTATACATCAGCAAATATGCAGTTGTTTTTGGTAGGTGGATGTACATTGACATGGTGTGTGTGTTGCATTAATTACAATCATATCTGTTTACTGATCTGTCATATTGCACAGATGATTGGTTTTCTTGTTTGTTAGTTTTAGGCTGTGTCACCCATATTTGGATTGTGGCACTCATATTCCCTTGTGTTTTTGTTCAGGATGTCCAATTGCACACTCTCAATGTGACATGTACAGCAGACCTGCATGTGTGTGTATGATGTTTTTTTCTGTAGTTTGGCTATACTTTCTTGGTCCTCAAGCAATGTTCTATGAGACAACAACAGGGAAGTTTTTCATGGTCACTGGGCCATTATATGTACAGATATACACCTGTGCACATACCGGCTCTATGTTACAGTTGGCAATTGTGCAAATTTTTTGTTTTGTAAGTGGCTTTTTCTCAGTGGCATGAGTGATGACGCATCGCTCATACATCATACATTATCATGTGCTGTTATGGGTCTGTGCCCTTGGGTGTCAGTTGTGACTGTGATACCTCTTACATAGTGGCGTTTACATTGTCAACATTAGGGGGATGTGTTGTGTGCATTGTGAGAACATGTATATTCTAGTGTGATTAAGCACTGGTGTGTTTTTTTTTTTTTTCAGATATGTTCATAATCTGCACAGTCATCTACAGTGGCTTGACATGCTGAATCCCCACCTTTTGTGGACATTGTCTCCCTTCAGGTGTACCTGAGATTGTTGGGTAGTGACTACAGCGATTGATGCAAAACACATGATGCACACACACGGTAGGTGTATGTGTTTGTTTTTGACATAATTACATTTGACTTAAACTGTTGATGATTTCATGTTGTTGTGATGGTCATGTAACATTTCCTCTATGCTCACATGGACAGCTGCATATGGTGTGTAGCTGCAACACACCTGTGTGACTTGAGCATGGACATTAACATATCCATGTGACACCCATGTCTGTGTTGATGAATAGGGATGTTGGCCACAAGGTTATTTGTAATATCGCTATCAGGTCATGTATGCCTTTGTATCCCTTTCTTCAGCATATCCCAAGCTGTGACGTAATGACATTTGTATTTATTTTCCATGTTATATGAGGATAACATATGTCTCCTCTCCTGACACAGGGTAGATGTCAGACCAGACACACGTCTTACAATGCAGCTGTTGCCAACACCACACACCTGTTTGACGAGAGACCACCATGCACGCCTTTGTCATGACATTTTCCCATTGGATGTTTTACCAATGAGAGTGCAACACATGACTGGGATGGACATTATTGAGATTTGACTACTGATTTCCCCATGCCAGGGGTGTCAATTGCACTGCAGATGCAATTGTTGGGCAGGAGGTGCTCCTCATTATAGGGGACACACATGTACTTTGAGGGAATGTCGTATATTGCACACAGACACATGACTATGCATGTCCAGAGCTGTGAAAACACATTGTACATGATTTGTAGGATTGAAGATACTATTGTTACGTTTTACAATGATCCCCCCTTGTGCAGCAGCAACTGACATGGACATTGTATGTCGTGCATTTTGCAACAGTTTTTATTTGGATGTGTTTTGACCATGGCTCTAACATGGCACCAACGCTATTCACATGTTTTTATTACAACACAGGCACACAGTCCATGTATTTGTAATGTAGCCACTGATGGGATGCTCCTATTGTCAAAATCAACCTCTTTTCCACCTGGACATAATCCCTATTTATAATCCACAATGCTTTCACGCACAAAAACATCTTGGAATGATGTGTTGAGTGACCCAAGGGTGCTTACATGCATGTGTGTCATCACTATATCATGTTGCAATGTGGATTGTACTTGTCCAAATGACTGACTATGTTTGTGTGACACAACATGTGGACCTATGGCTGCTGTGTGGATCCCTGTAATATGTTTGTTTAAATTTTCATTATTCATAAGCTGATTCTTGTGTGGGCTTACAGTGCATACATGACAGTCTGCATGTCTGTACTCAGCTTGCATTTCCCATCTTCACGGTCATGATAATGGCTTCTGTTTGGTAGCAACACTCACATTGCCACATTATGTTTGATGTGTGGCTTTGTGCATGGCCATAAGACTATGTAACTTCAGATTGCCATGTATCCTGCAATATGTGCCATTGCACTTTTTCCCCAATACAACAGTGCATGTAGACCTTATTGATGGTGTGACATGTGCATGTTTCTGCTGGTTTTTGTGTTGGAATTATGTCTGAGCTCATGTGCATGTGGTACCTGTTAGAAGATGCTTATTGTGATGTACATGATGATTTGTGTCCACAGTCGTGTAGGCTGTAATACTATATCAGGCATTGGGATGTGTACGTCACCACTACTTGTATCTCATGTTTTCTGACTTTCAAAGCCTTTGAACAAAATAACTTATATAAGTTAGTTTGCCCCTGTTTGGACATATGGATATCTTCTGAGGAAAAGATGAGGTGTGTTATGTCCTCAGCATGCTGCATCTACTCTGTAAATGCACTCATATGTGGATGACCCATTTGCAACATTCAGCAGCAAGGGGGGGCTGGGGGTTCTGTTGTGCGGTGCAGAGCATGCACCTGATGCACATTCTATATGCTGTCGCTAATTTGGTATCAAGCTAGTTACCTTTGTGTAGGAGGTGGCTTTGTGACATGCTAATGGTTTTCAACACGTTCCAAAGTGATGTCCTCAGCCCTCATTTGATGATGGCACTGTATACAATATTTGTGATGTGCAAACTAAATACAATTATGTATTTCACCAACATTTGTGTCCTTTGCTGATTTTATTTCAGGTCTGTCACCATGATCAATGTGTGCATTTGTATCAGTCATGGCTCCTTGTGAGGCTGGAAATCCATTTCCATCGTGGCAATGTCACAGCATGTAGATGATGTTTTTATTTTTGATAGGTGATGGAGGGTTACATAACCTGTCATAGTCCACATGGTTTGCTGATGTGATTTGTTAACTGTTTGTTTGTGGTGCAAGTCATGTTTTACTTTAATATGTTAGTCCTCCTTTATTTGAGCATACATCCCCTTTATGTGTTCCTGTGCTGTTCATGTACATGGGGCACATGTGCTCACCTCCTTGTACAGTGGCAGCTGTGTATGTGACAGCCACATGGCACATCACTGTGTATGAACGCTTGACATACACACCATCCCTTTGCGATATTTGTGCTATAATGAGCTCATTGTGGTGTTTTGGGTATTGGCTACAGTCATGTTCTTATCTCTGTTTTATGCATGTCTTTTACACACATGTCATCTTTATTTAATTGATTCCACTGGCCTATGTGGACCATGATGTACCACTAGATTCCTGACCTCTACACACAGCCTTCCCTTTCTTCACTGTGGGAAATGGCGCATCCTGTGTGCTGCATAGCCCTGACATTTTTTTGGTTATAGCCAACACACACTTTATGGTCTTCACATCTCATTGCATGTGGCCATTCATCTTTGATGTGATTATGTGGGTTAGTGTGCTCAACCTGATTGCATGTTGAGATGTCTCGTGATCTTAATCAGATTATTTACATGATCCAGGGAGCTTACTATGATACCCTTTGCCGTAAATATTTGCTCATTGCAGAAAATTACATTGTGTTTGTGCAGGTGTGTGTGTTGCAAATTTGTGCGAGCAATTACATATGTACATTGGGGATAAGCATGTGCATTTGGTCCAGTTTGTTTTTTCTGTGTTTGTTTGACTTGACAGCCAGCAGTTGTTTTGTGTACTAGCATGCAGTTTGTGGTTAAGCAGCCTTTGCTGATGACCTCACATGGGCGGTGTTGCTTAACGTTTTAGCCATTTGCATTTGTGCTATTGGTCGTAATTCTGTTTACTGTCTACTGTGTTTGGTTTGTATGCTTGACCTGCATATGTGCTTTTAAATATGTGTAACAGTCATATGTGGCCACATCGGTGGCTTGACCACATTGTACCATGAGATGAGGTGTGGGACACCCTTCTGTCCATTCTTTGTCTGCCAGCTATGTGCCATCCTAACCTGATGTGCATGCTGCTCAACCACGTCGTGGACTACCGCATATTTGTGCATTGCATCTCAACCTGTTTGCCTCTTGTGTGTGTGCTCTGCCTAGCACTTGTACTATCCCATCATCCTGATATTTCACATACTACGCAGTTTCTGCCTGCCCTGCTACACACATATTCCCATCCTCTGTTGCACACTGTCATTATGGCACGTTACATTACCATCAATCTGTGCATCGTTTTAGCTGTGGACGATATGTTGTTCACATTTTTGGGGTGTCACATGGCCTGCAGGTACTTTATGCAGTCCATCAACTCATGTCATTCCTTCATTGACTTTGGTATTGTCTGTGGTCTCTGCTCTGTGCATTGTTTGTGTTATGTGTGTTTTTGCCACATACCTGTGATTGCATTCCAAATGTGAGATGTAAATGTTATTGGCTAAGCCTCTTAATGTCACCTATACATCCTTAGCGCATCTTCTGCCACACCTTTGAATCACAGAGCTTATGGGTTGCCTACGATAGTGGCCTTGGGTGTGGACAGCCTTTGAACACGCCCACTGTGTAAAAACTTACATTTCCTTTTTGCTGACAGCCTATGTTTGTGCTGTTACGTGTGCTGCACCATGAAAGGTGCAATGCTATAAGGCACAAGGGGGTAGTTGTCTTACTATGCCAGGGATGCTTGATGTGCACTTGCTCCCAGAGAGAGGACATACCTCTGGCAAAATTATTCACTGGAATGAGAAAACCAGGACCCCTGCTACATCATTGGTGTATTGACCAGTTGTCAGCATTCATAACATAGGGGTGTGTGTATTTACAACATACCATGGATAACATGGAGCTGTGTTAGTCCAATCATTTCAGTCGCCAGTGGTAATAGGGCAGTTTAATAGATGATATTGACTCAGATTCCATGTTGATAGGAGTCACCAGGTGCACTCTACAGCCACAGCTTGGTATATAAATAAGGCGTGACCCAGGTCTGCTATTGATGATATCACAGCGACGGGCTGCACACAGGCCCAGGGAAAGGATTGCAATATGAGATTAACTCTGACACCCTGTTGATATCATTAACCGGGGCCTGTCTGCAGTCCTTGACTGCTAAATCACGTATCCCATAACTGTGTCAGCACACCTACCTTTTTTTTAACATACATTACAATGCACAATGCTGCCAGAAGAAACAGTACTGTGACCTTTCCCTGCCTCATAGGGCACCCTATACACCGCACCCTCGGCCACTCTTTCAGCAGCATTGTAGGGTGGCATTGCAGACACTGCATTTAGAGATCTGTCCTCTGGGATGACTTCAGCGACACGTTATGTTTCAGTGCTGGGAGAGTACATTTGCTTGAAAGGAATTATTGCACACATATTAACTACCTCCCTCCTGAGCTAATCTTTCCCCTACCAAGTACTGCCTCTGCCAGACATGTTCATTTGCCATTGTGGGTGATTGGAACCCTTGATCTCTGCACCATTGCACAGTGATAGTGTTTGTGTGATTTTAAATCAGATAAACACCATATGCCTGTCCAACATTATTATGCCTCCACAACCATTGGCACACACACTTATGACCAGCAGCAGAACCCCTTATGCAACCAAATTGTCCTATGATTCATCCAGCTGGCTTCATTATACACTGAGGGTGTTCAAACCCCTGCTCCCTGCAGTACTGCTCATTGTTCAAACCATCATGCTGTGACTCAGCTGGTATGCTTCACCATCAATGCGCATCTTATGCCTCCCAGTATTCGGAGCCCTCCAAAACCATTCCTGCAATGTTTTACGCACAGCAGCGCAAGCACCTCTGTCGGCCATTTCTTTTGTGACTTTAAAAATATTACACAGACAGATGCTTTCAGTGTGCACTGGGGTGGGGGGGGGGAATCGAACCCCTGCTCACTACATCATTGGTCAACGTTCCAACCATAAGGCTGTGGCTCAGCACTTCTGCTTTTCCATCAGTGCGCGACGTATGCCTCCCAGTATTCGGAGCCCTCCAAAACCGTTCCTGCGCCGTTTTACGCACAGCAGCGCAAGCACCTCTGTCCGCCATGATTTTTCAAAATGCAAAAAAAATTACACAGACAGATGCTTTCAGTGTGCACTGGGGTGGGGGGGGCAATCGAACCCCTGCTCCCTACATCATTGGTCAACGTTCCAACCATCAGGCTGTGGCTCAGCACTTCTGCTTTTCCATCAGTGCGCGACTTATGCCTCCCAGTATTCGGAGCCCTCCAAAACCGTTCCAGCGCCGTTTTACGCACAGCAGCGCAAGCACCTCTGTCCGCCATGATTTTTCAGAATGCAAATATAATTACACAGACAGATGCTTTCAGTGTGCACTGGGGTGGGGGGGGGGAATCGAACCCCTGCTCACTACATCATTGGTCAAAGTTCCAACCATCAGGCTGTGGCTCAGCACTTCTGCTTTTCCATCAGTGCGCGACTTATGCCTCCCAGTATTCGGAGCCCTCCAAAACCGTTCCTGCGCCGTTTTACGCACAGCAGCGCAAGCACCTCTGTCCGCCATGATTTTTCAGAATGCAAAAAAAATTACACAGACAGATGCTTTCAGTGTGCACTGGGGTGGGGGGAGCAATCGAACCCCTGCTCCCTACATCATTGGTCAACGTTCCAACCATCAGGCTGTGGCTCAGCACTTCTGCTTTTCCATCAGTGCGCGACTTATGCCTCCCAGTATTCGGAGCCCTCCAAAACCGTTCCTGCGCCGTTTTACGCACAGCAGCGCAAGCACCTCTGTCCGCCATGATTTTTCAGAATGCAAAAAAATTACACAGACAGATGCTTTCAGTGTGCACTGGGGTGGGGGGGCCAATCGAACCCCTGCTCCCTACATCATTGGTCAACGTTCCAAACATCAGGCTTTGGCTCAGCACTTCTGCTTTTCCATCAGTGCGCAACTTATGCCTCCCAGTATTCGGAGCCCTCCAAAAACGTTCCTTCGCCGTTTTACGCACAGCAGCGCAAGTACCTCTGACGGCCATGATTTGTGTGACTGCAAAAATTATTACACAGACAACTGCTTTCAGTGTGCACTGTGTGGTATTACACCCCTGCACATGGAACCATTGGTCAGTGTCTTCACCTTTGCGCTGTGGCTCTTTTCTTGTCCTTGCACTTCGGCGCACCACATTCAGCGACAAAAATTTGGACTGCCTCCTAAACTATATTCTTCCCCATATTAGGTACTGCCTGAAACAGCCTTGTTCATTGTGCACTGTGGGGTTTCAAACCCCTGCCCCTTGCACCATTGCTCAGTGTCTTAACTGTAGTACTACAGCTGGGTTCTTTTGTGTGTGGTCAGCAGCGCCCCTCTTGCCCTTCTGACGCGCTAATGTAGACCCCGCACACTTGCGCCCCACGCATATGTGCGATCGCTTTAGTCCGTTTTTTCTCTTTTTTCTGCCTGGCCCGCCCACTCCTTATATGGCACCAGCACACTAACGGGAACCCGCACAGCAACGGACTTTAGTAAACATGCCTGTTAGTTGCATATCTGAAGAATATCTAATGTTTGATATTCTGACAATGGGTCTGTTGCCCAATAAAATTGCAAATGAAAAATCCAGGCCTATTTGGTTTATATGAAAAATGACCTAATACTGTATGTCTTAAAAAAGTAATGTGTATTATGACTTATTATCTGTTTGTTAGCCATATTTTCCCATGACCAGAGAGATGGAAGAAAATGTGACAGTCTTACTTTTTCTTTACATTTACACTTCACAGCCATAGCTGCAGTTGTGATGAGTACTGCAACATTTTGGTGATATTTCAAAGGGAATAATTAGGACACTCAACTATATTGTGTATCAAACTGAAAAACCTCTGGTGATTAATTATTCTCTTGAATTGAGCAATCTTTTAAACATATATTGATAGATCATATTAGTTGTACATTTTCTTTCCTCTTCAAATCAGCATTTTCTTTTCAAAGTGAATCTGCTTAACTTTTCGGCTTTAACAGGTCAGTTCTGGCACAGCAAATTTATACTAGGGCAGCTATATATTATTAACAAGCTACGGAAAGCCAACGGCTAAATGTCATTGAATCTAAAATAGAGTAGTCCTTTGGGATTCATATAGCAAACAGTTTAGTCTTAATCATTATAGACCACAAGGTGCTTTGACATTTGATGGTCAATTTTTTTATTTTATAACTTCCTATGGATCATACTTTTATTTTCCTAAGCCATAATTTTTATCCTCAATGGTGACAGAAAGTTTGCATTTTAAATTAAAAATGTTAAAGAAAGATCAATCATAGATCTTGTTTATGCAATCAAACCTCAAACATAAACTCAACTACAACAAAAACACAGAGCATAGGTATTTAACTTAAATATTTTTTTTTTGTATTTTTCAGATAGCTGAGTGGAATGTCCATCTATGACATGAATGAGTGAGTGATTACCTTCTGGATTTAATTCATACAGATCACTGATGTTATATAGGTTTGTTTTTTTCACGTTTTAGAATTTGTGTTTCATTTTTCACTTGCAGAACACAATTTTAATCTCACTAAGGGGCACTTTTACTAAAAGGTGCTATGGTGTTGTGTCTAACATGGCAAAAATGTTGAAATGATAGCATGTTAGGTGCAACACTGCTGCGTTAACTGTGAGGGGTGTGGAAAGCATTTCCCTACGTTAATGCGAAGCCCTGTCCCATAGCACATATGGTGTTAATACAGGTCTACTGCCTCCTCTTTAGGTTGTGTTAGGTGATCCCGCACTAATGCAGTTAGCACGGTGTGTGAACCCCAGGCTAACTGTCCAGAGCACACCATTCCTACTGTCCACCCAAACCCATTCATAAGAATATAAGAACATAAGAAATGCCATATTGATGATGACAAATAGCGCGGTATATAAGAAAATTAAATAAATAAATAAATATTGGGCTAGACCAAGGGTCCATCAAACCCAGTATCCTGTTTCAAACAGTAGTCAATCCAGATCACAAGTATCTGCCAGCTTTCCATAAAGGTACACAGATTCCACAGTGCTTATCCTGGGGTAAACAGTGGAGTTCCCTGTTCCTTCTTAATAATGGTTTATGGACTTTTTTCTCCAGGAATTTGTCCAACCCTTTTTAAAACCCAGCTACACCAACAGCTTTTACCACATCCTCTGGTAATGAATTCCAGAATTTGATTGTGCATTGAGTGCAAAAATATTTTGTTATTCTTAAATGGATTACATTGTAGATTTATTGCATGTCCCCTAGTCTTCCTACTTTTTGAAGGGGTAAACAACTGATCTACATTTACCCATTCTACTCCATTCATTATGTTATAGATCTCTATCATATCTTCCCTGAGCCGTCTTTTTTCCAAGTTGAAAAGCCCTAATTTTTTAAGCTTTCCACGTTGGGATATTCTTCCATCCTGTTTACCAATTTTGTCACTCTTTACCTTTTCTAATTCTGCTATATATTTTTTAAGGTATGGTGACCAGAATTGCATACAATATTCAAGGTGTGATCATGCCTTGGAGCAATACAGAGGCATTATAATATCCTGTGATTTATTCCCATTCTTTTCCTTATAAATCCTAACATTCTATTTGCTTTCTTAGTTGCTGCTGCACATTAGGCAGAGGGTTTCAACTTATTATCCACGATGATGGTCAAATCGTTTTCTAGGTGGTGGTTCCTAATGTGGAACCTTGCATTGTATAACTGTATTTTGGGTTGTTCTTCCATGGCTATGTAATTGTCCACATTAAATGCCATCTGCCATTTGAATGCCGTCTCCCAATTTATCAAGGTCCTCTTGCAATTTTTTACAATCCTCTTGTATTTTAACCATTTTAAATAATTTAGGGCTATGTTTACTAAATCGCGTTAGTGCAGTTCGCGGTAGGAGCCGCGGTAGTGAAAGAAACCCCAAATAAGGACATGGGCGGTACATCGTTACCACTACCGCGCGTTAGCAAAATTAACGAGCGCTACCGGGCGCCGTGCCACGTTACTGCGCGTTAATCATAAGAAGACGTACAGACACAAAGCACTGAAACAGAGCTGTAGCACAATGGTTACGGTACTGACCGCTGTTACAGGCATCATGGGTTCGAGCCCCCAGTGTGCCTAACACAGAAAGCTATCTCAGGCATCACCCTGTACATTACAGAAGGAAAGAGGAGGCATGCTTTTCGTTACGCTGAGTATTGGTGTCAGAAAATCACCCTCGGAATGTGCCTAGCCACGTACGTTGGTACGTGCGTAGCGACGCGCGTACATTCGTGCGTGGGTACGTGTTTGCTTACGTGCATGGGTACGTGTGTTTTTACCAGTGTGGGCATCTTATATTACAGACTTTGTAGGGCGTCCTGCACCTATGCATTATGCTAACAGATGTACGTGTGATGGCCTATGGCTTATCAGAGCCTGTGAGCAGGTGCTGGTGTTTCACAGGGTTGGATTGGGCCAGTCACACCCATGATGCACTGCACATGCAAAGCAGCTGTCCACAGATACACACCATGGGGAATGCACCCCCACAGCACCTCGGCCTGGTAGGGGGTACCGACTGTGTGTTGTACTGGCACAGAGCAGCTACACACCGTCACATTGTGCGGGTACTGTGCTCACCCTGAGGGTGCAGTGAGGCGCCCAGCACTAGGTCCACAGCACCGGCCATGGCGCAGGTCCAAAGCAGTGTTACTGTGTGAGATAGGTAGTTTCTGCAGGAACCCCTCGGACATCTCTGTCTGTTTCAGTCAGGTACAGCCCCCATGCACCACCACCACACCCCTCCCCCAGGGCTGAGGGAGGCAAACAGGGTCTCCTATCAAAAGATCCACAGTCTACCGTGCTGCAACGGTGGCAGTAGAGGGGAACATGAACCCCAGTCCTGCTGGGGAACAGACACCCCACAGGGCAGTCAATGCAGCCCTGTACACAGCCATAACACAATAGCAGACAGACATTAGGCCTGGATATGGTATGCTGCACCCCACCACTATCTGATATTCCCCTGGTGCAAGCCACTCCATCTCAACACCTACCAGCTGCAAACAGTCTGCTAGTGCCCAGTGGAGATGCCTGCACCCAGAACTGGGATGTCAGCATACACAGCAGGCAGATACATCAGTGACTGGGCCCCAGAAGGAAACCCATATGTATCACATGAGAGAAATACTAGATAGCACTATGGGAGTGCCTAGCCATGCTGTGGTCACTGCACAGTCAGGGTGAGAGTAATCTCTCAGCAGGATATACTGAGGTCACCCTGTCTGTGTAGTTGGTGGCCGGGCACTACAATGTGCCTGTCACTGCCCTATGCCCTGTGCAGATGCACCCTGGCCAGGCCACCCTGTCCGGCCTATACCCATGGTACCTTGCTCCTCATTATGCACATTGGCAGCCCAATACTGGCAACAGTGCTGGCAGTGTGGGCTGTTGAAGGTGTTTGCAGCCACCACACACTGGATAGACAGACAGCCACCCCCACACCTATGCCAGCATTGTGCTACTATAGAGGTGGTCAGCAGCCATACCACCACACCACTCCTGGGCATAGTACAGGCATGGATATGGTACACAAGACTGTTGGGGGGTCACTCCCCAGGGTTGTGAACACTGTCAGAGACCAGACCTGCAGCACACACCGCAGACATCAGAATGATTGTTATGGTGGAGCTCAATGAGCAAAATGTGCTTAACGTAGGAATTGATATCTGCCAGTTATCAGAGGAAACGTTTGATAGCTGTGTACCATATACCCAGGTGTAGGGTGGCATTGCTAAGGTATGCAACTGCTAGTATTGGGAGATACAGGCAGGGCCCAATGTCTTGCCTCTCCAGCTGGCATTGGCCAATGGGGCCTGTGGGTGGGTGTGTGGCCCTGTTGGCTGCTGCTTTTCGGCAGAGTTCCCCAACTCCAGTCCTGGTGTTCCACACACTGTTCGGGTTTTCATGCTGTCTCTCATAAATATGCATGAGCTACATCTGCATACCATGGGGGTGGTGCATAGCTATGCAGCACAGGCATCTTTATTAGAGGCAGCATGACACCGGAATGTTGTGGGGCCCTCCAGGACTGCATTTGCGGGACTCTGCTATAGGTAATGTGCCTGTTTCTGGTGTGGTAAAATATAGGCCATGTGTATGGTCTCTGCACTACAGGAGTGTCTTTACTATCACTGTTTAGTGGTGGGTAGAACTATGGGGACTGGGTTGGCAGGAGCCCCAACTGGGATTTGAACCTGTGACCCTCTGGTCTTACAGGCACTGGCTGTGTCTGTTGCACCACACTGTGGCCACAGAGACAGTGCAGTCCCTGGAGTTAGTTAAACCGGCCTGACGAGTCAGAAACCCTGCTCTGCAACAGGTTTACTGTGGCCTCATTTACCTTGGGGCTTGTTTACAAAGCCGCGGTAGTGGTTCGCGATCGCGATCGCAGCCGCGGCCCCATTGAAATCAATGGGGCCGCGGCTCCGATTACGATCGCAAACCGCTACCGCGGCTTTGTAAACAAGCCCCCTTGTATGCAGACAAAGGTGCACATAAACCGCAGAAATGACCTCACAAAAGGGGCACACACCCATAACCAAGCTGGGCAACAATGATATCATTGGGAAACATTACACCACACACCCAGGACAGCTCCTTTACAATGTAATGCTCTTTGCAAGGGTCTGCGGAGCGTAGACCCTTCCACACATCATTTCCTTTTATTTTGGTGCTTTCCAGGGAGTGTTGTTCCTTGTTGCCCATTGCTATCACTGTTGCCCAGCTGAATTCTGCTTTTTAAAATGTTTCTTGTGGTCATTTTTAACGTTTTATGTGATATTTTGTTCTGTGCACATGTATCACACTGCTCACGTTTTGTGGGTTTCCCCGGTGTTCTGTACATTGCTGACGTAAATGGTTTCTCTTCCCTATAAATGCCTTTAACGACAGGTTTTCATTTGCGTTGGAGGTGAGCTCTGACACTCCGCGCGTTAGTATGAGGGGAGCCTCTCTCCGCCCACTCTCCGCCCATTGACCCCTTCTCTCCGCCCACTCTCCACCTTCTGCGCTGTTTTAACGCGCCGCGGAGCTTTACGATCGTTAACTACGGTTACCGCGCGTAGTATGACGTTAACGGTCGTTAGCGTGTCAGTACGCGCGTTATACAGCACTTACGGTCGTTAACGTCATACTACGCGCGTTATTCACGTTTAGTAAACATAGCCCTTAGTGTCACCTGCAAATTTGATCACCTCACTTGTTGTTCCCATTTCCAGGTTATTTATAAATATGTTAAAAAAGTAGTGGGACCAGCATGGATCCCTGCGGTTCTCCACTATTCACCTTTCTCCATTGGAAAAACTGGTCATTCAGCCCTACTTTCTGTTTTCTATGGGGTATGTTTACTAAACCACGCAATTGTGCGGGGCACACTTGAGCGTGTGCTAAGGTACCTTAGCGCACGCTAATAGTGCATTTTTGTGCCCCGCACACGTGCGCATCACACTAACGGGCCCGCACAAGTGCGCGGCGCGCTGATGTGCGATAGGGGCGTGGAAAGGCATTCCGAGGGCGGAGGAAGGCTCCTGAGGGGCGAAGGGGCGGGGTCAATGGGTGGAGAGTGGGAGGGGAGAGGCTCCCCGCACAGGAGCGGGGTTGAAAATCAACCTAAAAAATACCGCGAGTGAAAACCTCGCGTTAGAGCCGATTTAAAGGGAAGAGAAACCATTTCCGTGAGCAATGTACCCCAAAACCGGGGAAACCTACAAAACGTGAGCAGTGTGATACATGTGCACAGAACAAAATTGCAAATAAAACATGAAAATGACCACAACAAAAATTCTAAAAATTATAATTCAGCTGGGCAATAGTGATAGCAATGGGCAACAATAAAAAAATGCTCCCAGGAAAGCTCCAAAAAACAGAAATGATTTTTGGAAGGATCTACACTCCTAACTGGTTTGAGGCACTCTAGGGCTGGATTCGGAGACCCCTGCCTTACATCTCTGTCATTTAAGATTGTGAGCGAGCAAGGTGCAGATGTCCTAGACATCAAAAGGGTAGATAGAATGTGTCACATGCCTCCTCAATTCTCACCACCACCAAAAAGTTGTCTAATAGACAATATTTGGGTGGTGGTGAGAAGCAAAGAGGCATGTGACAAATTCTATCTAACCTTTTGATGTCTTGGAGATCTGCACCTTGCCCACTCACATTCTTAAATGACAGAGGTGTAAGGCAGGGGCCCCCAAATCCAGCCCTAGAGGGCCACAAACCAGTCAGGTTGACAGGATCTCTCTAATGCATATATATCTCATGCATATTCATTAGGGCTATCCTGAACACCCGACTGGCCTAGGGGTTCAAGGAGGACTTGTTAAGAACCACTGGTCTATACAGTGTGTGGTGGCTGCAAACACTTTCCACAGCCCACACTGCCAGCACTGTTGCCAGTATTGGCCTGCCAATGTGCATAATGAGGAGCAAGGTACCATGGGTATAGCCTGGACAGGGTGGGCTGGCCAGGATGCATCTGCACAGGGCATAGGGCACTGGCTGTGACATTGTAGTGCCTGGCCACCACCTACACAGACAGGGTGACCTCTGTATGTCCTGCTGGGGGATCACTCTCACCATGACTGTGCAGTGACGACAGCATGTCTAGGCACCCCCATAGTGCTATATAGTATTTCTCTCATGTGATATATATGGGTTTTCTTTTGGGGCCCAGTCACTGATTTATCTGCTTGCTTTGTATGCTGACATCCCAGTTCTGGGTGCATGCATCTCTACTGGGAACATGTACCATGAGCTAGCTAGCAGACTGTTTGCAGCTGGTATGTGTCTTGATGGAGCAGGGTGCAGTGGCTGATGGCTTGCTGCAGGAGAATGTCAGATAGTGGTGGGGTGCAACTTAGCATATCCAGGCCTAATATCTGTCTGCTATTGTGTTGTGGATATGTATAGAGCTGCATGACTGGGGTTGATGTTCCCCTCTACTGCCCCCTTTGCAGGGAGGTATAATGTGGATCTGTTGATGGGAGGCCCTGTTTGCTGTCCTCTGCTCTGGGGGGGGGGCGCTACACCTGACTGAGTCAGACAGAGATATCCAAGGTGTTTCTGCAGAAACTACCTATCTCACACATTAACACTGCTTTGGACCTCCAGCATGGCCTCTTTCAGCTATGGAAGGTGTTGTGGACCTGGTCTTGGGCGCCTCATCGCGCCCTCAGGGTGAGCACAGTACCCGCACAATGTGACGGTGTGTAGGTACTCTGTGCCAGTAAAACACACGGTCAGTACCCCCTACCAGGCCGAGGTGCTGTGTGGGTGCACAGGGTCACTTCCCCCTACCAGGCCGATGTGCTGTGGGGGTGCATTCCCCATCTTGTGTTCATCTGTGGACAGCTGATTTGCATGTGCAGTGCATCATGGGTATGGGTGGGCTAACCCTATCCTGGTGACCACAGCAGAATGTCTGTGTTCTGACGTGCAGGCTCTCTGCAGCCAGCCAGGGGTTTGCTAGCAGCTGTAGCCCAATGGTTATTTCACTGCCTGTGTAACTAGAGGCCATGGGTTCAAACCCACAGTGGGGTTATTTGATAGAGTTATGCAAAGCATTATCTTTTTTTAATGTACATATTTTGATGCCAGCAAAAACACCCTCAGCGTACTGTACCCATAAGGTGGCTCAGAGGGCGCTTTATAGGGCGCCCTATAGGGCACTTTATGGTTCCCGTCCATATAAGGTGCACTATACATTATCCTGTGACGCAACCTATAGGGTGCCCTATAGGGGACATTTTAGGGTGCTGTGGCGGACAGTGCAATTTCTAATGTGCCTTATGGAGTGCCTTATAGGGTGCCTTATACGGCACCTTCAATTACGGCACGTGAGGCCATGTTTGCTGGCAGCAATTAATAACATAAATATAAAGTGCTGCAGGAAAAAATATGTACATTGCAAAGCTGATGCCACAGCCAGCCTTACGTAGTAGGCACCCTGGGGAACAAACTCATGACCCCTGTATCAGCAGTCAGTGCCTTAACCATTGTGCTCCACTGCTGCTCCTTCTTGCATGTCAGCGCACCTACTTATGCTTTTCATTCCTTAAACTGCACAGTGCTGCCATCAAAAACAGTACTCTGACCTTGCGGTACCTCATATGGCACCCTCTAAAGCGCCCTATAAGCAACATTCTAGGGTGCCTTGGTGGACAGTGCACTTTAAAATGTGCCTTATAGGGCGACTTATGTTAACACGTTTTGAGAGTGCGTTTGCTAGTAGTGATAATTAAAATAAACATAAAATGACTCCTAAACCAATCTTCCCCATAATATGTAATGTCTCAACCAGCCTTGTTCATTGGGCACTGTGGGGATTGAACCCCTGACACCTGTACCATTGGTCAGTGTCTTAACCATTGTGTTGTGGTTCTGTTCCTGTGCTTACACATCAGCGCACCGCCTTATGCCACCCAATATTAAAATGCCTCCTAAAGTAATGCCTCAGTCAGCCATCTTCATTAGGCACTGTGGGGGATTGAACCCCTGATCCCCACACCATCGGCAAGTGTCTTAACCATTGTGCTGTGGCTCTGCTCTGCTGCTTCTACATCAGCGCGCCACTTATGCCTCCCGCGCAGCTTTCTCATGCGCTAATGTGCAGGGCGCACATGGGCGCCGCGCACCTTAGCGCATATTTAAATCCCAGTTTTGCTTTTTCAGAAAGAAACGCCCACTCCTTATATGGCACCCGCACACTAGCGGGGCCCGCACATTACCGGGGTTTTAGTAAACATACCCCTATGTGTTTCCTTACCATTCCCCTAGACATATCCTTGTCCCCAGCTGTTATGTTGTCTGTCTTTATTATTTATTTACTCATTGTATTATATTTAACAGGTTTTCTATACCACCTTATCCTACAATCAAAGTGGTTTACATGGCAACTTGAATAGTTTACATAGTAACAAGGTGAATGGGGAGGGAAAACATGTGGGAATTGCTAAACAAGATAATCTGTGTACAATGGGTCCGATATTCAACTAGGCAGGCTATGGAAAAGGAATTGAATGGCAATGGCATTGAATATCTGGGTTTGGCGCACAGTGGAAGCTGCTGTAGTCTTCCTGCCTCAGTGGCATATTTTTCCCCCCATATGCATATATAGCACCACTACCTGGTTAGCATTTGTGGCTAAAACTAGGCAAGCCAAAAGCTTGCCTACTTTTAGCCATGGAACGCTAACCGGGCAGTGGTGCAATATCGCCACTACCCAGTTAGCAGCTGTCTCTGCCCCAGAATGCCCCCAACATGCCCCAATGCTAAACGGATAGCATTAGGTGCCTAGGGGAGTTAGGAGGGATTATTTAATGGCACTAACCATGTAGGTGCCATTAAATATCCCCTGTTAAGGCATTTACATGGTTTACCGGGCTGTAAACCATGTAAATGCCTTTCGAATATCAGACCCAGTATTTACAATGAGGTGGTAAATGTTCGGGGAGGGGGTGGGGGTAAAAAGAGAGACTCGTGCCATTGTAGGGCCAGGGGAAACATTGAGAGGAAGGGGGATACTACCCATTAGATAATGCTACCTATGTATTCTGTGTATACAAAGGTTTTTAATTTTTTCCAGAAGTCCTTAGTGTCTATGGTGGCTCTTAGATCATCTGATAGGGAATTCCATAGGATTGGTACAGTGAGGGAAAATGTGGACTGTTTAGACTTTGTGTAAGCACTGGGGTTGATGATAAGGTTTGACTTGTGCCTTCTGGATAGATTGTCGGCATCTCTATTGATTAGGTTCTTCAAGATGTCAGCAGATGTATTCTGCAGGATTTTGAAAATGTTCACCACCATTTTAAACTTGGTGCAAGAATGAAATGAGAGCCAGTGTAACTGGTTCAGAAAGTGAGTAATATGTTCATGTCTTGCTGAGCCACTGATGATGTGTGCAGAGGTGTTCTGAGCCATCTGCAGGGGACAGATAGTCTGTTTTGGGAGGCCATGGTGTACGGAGTTGCAGTAGTCTAAGATGGGCATGATGACAGCTTGGCAAACTGTTCGGAAATGATCCTGTCTGAGGAAAGTTTTCAGCCTCCTGACTATGCTTGTGATGTGCGTTCCTGGAGGTCTTGTTGATGCAGGATTATAGGTTCAGTTTGCAGTCCAGAGTGACTCCCAAGTATCTTACTTTTTCCTTTATGGGTATGTCCGTATTGGGTCATTTTCTTGAGTGTGAGGGTGTAAATGAGCTTCTTGTGATAAGTAGGGCTTCGGTCTTAATGTAGTTTATATTTAAGTTGTTATTGGTGAGCTACTCAGACATGTCTTGTAGGCATCCTGTTGTTGAGTAGCGTGGATTATCTAGGTTGATTGGGGTGTAAATCATGATATCATCAGCATACAACATGTATTGGATATTGTGTTTTCTGATGATCTCACAGATTGGCTGTATGTAAAGGTTGAAGAGAAGCGTTGATAAGGATGCTCCTTGTCGTACTCCCTGGAGGGCAGGGAATGGAGTGGAATTGGTTGCACCACGTTTGACTTGCTGTTGTCTGTTGCTTAGGTAAGAGTGAAAACATTTGAATGTGAGGTGGTGGAGGCCAATTTCCTTTAGCCTTTGCAATAGGATGCTGTTGGATACTGTATCAAAGGCTGACGAGATGTCTATGAAGATGTGGAGGAAGCCTATTTTTATGTTGTCTATGCCTCTGATTAAGTTGTCAAAAAGCTAGATAAGTAGAGTTTCTATGCTGTGGTTTGGCCTGAAACCATGTTGGTGGGGGTCCAGTGCTGCTTGTGAGTGTACATGGTCTTGTAACTGTAGCTGGACTTTTTTTTTCTATGATTTTGGTAAGGAAGGGTAGGCTTGAGATAGGTCAATATGCTGCTGGGTCATCTTTTTCTAAAGGAGCATGCTTGAGGATTGGACGGATGGTTTCCTCTTTGAGGGTCATAGGCATGTAGCTTTGGGTTAGGGATTACTATACTACTTTGTGGATACATTGGCTGAGCTCTTCCTTAGATGATTTGATCCATGGTACTGGGCTTGGGTCATATGGTGCAGTGCTGGTGTTTAGACTGGAGGTGCGAGCTACCTGTTCAATGGAAGGTATGCTAAATTCACCCCAAGTGTTCTTGATGGATGTGGTTTTGGTGTCTCCTGTCCTGTTGAGTGAGTTATTCTACAGTGAGTATTATGTTTCATCATTAGGAAGTTTGCTATGGCTTGTGGTGTATTGTGTCACCATGTATGGGACACGGTTCTTTTGTTTATTAATTGATTTCAGAAAGAGGTGAGAGTGGTATTCTGGTTTGTGTCAGTTAGTTTGTTTGTTGTATTCTGTTGTTGTGTTCTGTATTGCTGCAAGGTGTCTTGGGCCTTGTTCTGCCTCCAGATTCTTTCGATTTTCCTTAGGGTTATCTTTGCCTCTCTTATTTCATTGGAGTACCAGGGTGCTAATCTTGTTCTTCTTCCCTGAGTTATAGCATTCTTTTTGGCTGGTGCATTTGCAGCTACAGCGATAGTCTTATTCCAATTTTCAATTATATTTTCAAGGTCTATGTAATCTTGGTTTAAATTAGGAAGGGTTTCTTGTAGGAAATGATCCTTATTGAAGCTCTTGAATCTATTGTTCTTGCTACTGTATGTTTAGGTGAGGTATGTTGTTGTTGTTAAGTCGAGTCGGTGTCGACTCATGGCGACCCTCTGGATAGTTGTCCTAAATTGTGTTTGGTCTACAGTCAGATGACTCATTGTTGACAGACTGGTACCCATAGCTGCAGTTATTGTATCGATCTATATCATTGCTGGCCTTCCTCTTTTGCGTTGACCTTCTATCTTGTCAAGCATGATGTCTTTCTCTAATGATCTCTCTCTTCGCATGATGTGTCCAAAGTATGAAAGTCGAAGTCTTGTCAACTGAGCTTCTAAAGAAAGATTAGGTTTGATCTCCTCTAGTAATGACTGTTTTTTACTTCAGGCAGCATGTTTAATCTTATGATGTGATGGTCAGACCATGGTGTCGGGGTGATTGAAGGTGGTGTTATGACATTAATTTCTAGAAGCGGTTTAGCGGCAAAGATGATGTCTGGGGTAGAGCCTAGATAAATGTGGGTGCTGTTAGGAGTTGTGCATATTGTAACGAGTCCATAGCTCTCAGGAAAGCATCAGCCTCTTTATTTGAAGTATGAGGTTGAAGTCACGGAGTACAATCAGTGGCTTGTGGGGAGAATTAGATGCGCAAACTAATTTGAGTATTGTGGAGAGCTCAGAAGCATTGGCATTTGGAGCTCTATAGGTGAGGCAGATAGCAATGTATTTATTCTCAGTGATCATCATGTTGCTATACTCTGAACTGGCAGCTGCAGAGGTTTTAAACCTGAGATGGCTCCTTGCCAGGATAAGTACACTTCCACCCCTTGTATGTGCTTGGACAGTTGAATGTGGTGTGTGTGGGCAGTGTGATTTGGTTCAAAATGACTTGGTCAGTGTTCGTTAGCCAGATCTCAGTAGATTAGAATGTAAGCTCTGATGATCAGGGACCATCGTTTACATATCTCTGTACAGCGCTGCATATGCCTTGTAGTGATATACAAATGATTAGTAGTAGTCGTAGTGGTAGTAGTGTGAAATGCATATGTTATATGTTCCATGTGAACCGCACTGATGAGGAATAGCGCGGTATATAAGAAAATGTAAATAAATAAATAAATAAATAATAAATAGTAAGAATTACAATTGACTTTGCCATCTTTAGCAATTTAGGAAAGATTTTCAACTTCTTAGTAACTTTCTGGTCTACTTTTGCTGAGACTGGCTTTCTTCAGCAAGTTTTACTGTTGTGTTCTATAAAGCTTGAAGACAATTTTCCTCCCTAAGGGAAGCAGAATGCCCCTCGGCATTGTCCTGGAAGCAATGATTTTTAACATATTTATAAATGATTTAAAAAATGGAATGACAAATGAAGTGATCAAATTTACAGACAGCACAAAATTATTCCGAGTTATTAAATGACAAGTGCATTCAGAGACATTTCAGGAGGATCTTGTGAGACTGACAGACGGAGCGTCCAAATGGCAGATGAAATCTAATTTGGACAAATGCAAAATGCACATATGGAAAAATATTCTAAACTGTAATTACATAATACTAGGTTCCAAATGAAGAGTCAGCATCCAGTTACTAAATCTAGGCTGTATGTTTACTAAGGAACATTAAGGGAGCAAAGTGCCATTAATGGGCATTATCAGCACCCATGAGTGGTTAACGCTGCGGATAGCGCTGATAACACTGGATTAATGTATGGAAACTGGTCCCCTAGTGTTAAGGTAAAAAGAGGTGGAGACTGGGTGTTAATGGGGTGGAGACTGGGCGGGGATAGTGTGCTCGTTTAATGCCAGTTTGCGTTACCATGTGTTAGAGTTCCCAGCGCTGGGAACCCTAACGTCATCTGAAAGCTCACGGTAAGGGCTATTTCTGAGGGGAAAGAGCCTATTTTAATGTATGCAATGTGCTCAACCCACCATAGCTCTCAAATTAGTAATAGTAGTGCTCCATTGGCAGCAACAGCACGGCGCCCCATTAAAAAAGGGCACTATGTTGTTGGTGCCATTTGGCAAAGGTGTCACGTGGGTGATGCAGTGAGGCTGGCTGGTCCACTAGGCTGACAAGGCTGTGGCCTAGGGTGTACATCTCTGATATCTGGTATGACTCTACTGTGACAGTTGCAGCACACATACATGCTGCCACAGTCAAAAAGGAATTGTGCCACTCCCACTGCCACCATGCTACCATATCAGCATTGTGTGTGGGTAGCGGTGGCAGTCACAGTGACTGCAGCCTGCTGCAAATGAAATCTGCGCCCCAGCCCTGTGTGTCAGGTGCAGTGCTGCAGTTGCCACTGTCAGTGGGATGGCAAGCAAGTCAGTAGCAGGTATATTGGAGAACATGGTGATCCCTCCTTTCCGAGGTCTAAGGTCTGCTTGTCGAGATCCCCCAGTGGAGAGGGGCAGGAGCAGCATGGTGAGACCAGCTGCATGTGTGCAACTTCAATAAGGCAATCTGCAGCACTGAAGTGATGGCTGTGCCATGATGGCAGGTTGGGAGGGACTAGTGGGCATACTATCCACCTTGATTGGTGGACCCTGGCACTTGTATAGTTTTCCGAGTGGATGAGCTGGCCCTGGGACCAGGATGGCCCCTACTTGCACATATTGAGCTTTACTACCCCTACACTGTGGAATAGTCTACCAGACAGGTTGAGGGCCACCACTGACCTAGTAACCTTCAGAAAAGAGCTAAAAACACACCTTTTCATGGAGCACTCCAACACCACAGAGCCAATCATTTATTTCCCACATAGAATCTGATACTGACTCTGCTCCCACTGAACAACAGAGCCCTCCTTGATGACTATACCAACCCCTAAGTTCATATCCCTCATTCACAAGATCATACTACAAAACATATTTCCAGTACATGTAAATATGACCATACAAGCATTTGTTACTATTAAACCCTGACTATAAAGACATCAAATTGTAAATTTGTTAAATACCTTTCATACTGTTTCATATACTTAATGTAAAGTTACTTGTCATCAACTTGTTATTAAGATAGATACCTTCTATATTGTTACATATTTTAATGCATAGTTACCTGTTTAAGACAAGTTATAATGTACTGTTCATGTTCTGTTGAATGTAAACTGCTTTGATTCATCTGAAAGGCGGTATATAAAACCATTCAAGAAATAAATAAAACAAATAAAATATGTGCATATGGGGGGGAAATATGCCACTGAGGCAGGAAGACTATGCAATATGATAATAGCCCATGACAGAGGGAAAATGCCTACCCTGCCCCCTCTCCTGACCAATGATGACCATAATCTGTGTGTGAACAGTTGACACCTCCATAAGTAAGTACTCCGTCAGTTACAACCATCTGAGCCACATACAAATCAAAATTAGCTATGGTGGTCTGCAGAATGTGAGATTATTCCATGATTACCCCACAAGCACACACCAGGAAATGAGTACTTTGGCCATACTGCTAGGACACCCATGGTCTGGAATGTGTGTGTTCGTGTATCATGGCCTGACCCTTTGACTGTACAGACCCCATATGTAAAACGTGAATGTCAGTTGAACCAGCATAGCCATAGCAAAGCAGTGCAACATAGAGACCTAACAAGATGTCCCTCTCCCACACCTGCCAAACATACCTTGCCAGACAAGTATGGCACAGAGCCTACAGAGATTTAAGCAGACATAGGCATACCCCAACTTATGCCCTCATACATCCTGACAATGACCACATATATACCCATGGATTGATGAGCCCACACAGCTGCTCTGTGGCTCCAAATACATGGCCAGTGTGTGCATGAGAGAAGGGTCATCTGTTTAAGACCATCCTGTGGATCAGAAATGATATAGCCAGGTATGTGAACTTAATCCTATGTTTCCAAAACTGTAACAGCATTTCAACATTTCATCCAGCATGAGTCCACACACTCAGCTGCCACACCGAGAAGCTGCACCACCCATGGCTGGATGTCAGAGCATGCTAATATCACTGGCACACTGAGCAGGCATTGACAGTGCCAGAGCATTGCAAAGCACTCTAATAGCTCCTGCACACTGAGAGGGTGTTGACAGCATCACAGAGTGCTCTAATAGTTCCCTGTCTGCCCCATTGATAATATGTTGAAACCCTCCACCCAGTGTGCAGCAGAAGCCAAGAAGGAAAATCAAATGCTAGGAATCATAAGGAAAGGAATGGAGAATAAAACCTAAGATATTATAATGCTTCTAGCATTGTATGGTGCAACCACATCTTGGATAATGTGTGCAATTCTGGTCACCATATCTTAAAATGGAAATAGCAGAATTAGAAAAGGTACAGAGAAGAGCCACCAAAGTGGTAAAGGGGTTGGAACGATACCCCTGTGAGGAAAGGCTTAAAAGGTTAGGGCTTTTTAACTTGGAAAAGAGACGGCTCAGGGGAGATATGATAGAGGCCTATAATGAATGGAATGGGTAAACAGAGATTGGTTGTTTATGCCATTACATTATTCTTGCATTGGTCATCTCTAAAAATACTCCTTAACATACTAAGTATGGACCCTTACCAACCTCACAACAACCTAAACTAACTTTGCAATTCCCCAAAGAATGCATTATATTGCTGAATGACAAAACTCTGCTCCTCCAATGACCATGTTTTTTTGGCTATGGCTTCTGTTTCCCACATTTCTAGCAACTGGCATTTCTCACAGCAGTTCCCTACATGTGGCTATACCTATCTCATACAATTTCCACTCTCTGTCTTGACTTATTTTGGTCTGCATGCATCTGCTATCTGTGGGGCAACCCTGCCTGCCTTCCCACAGTCTGTATTGTGGCAATGCTCCCCTGGTCAGGCCTGTGTGAGCATGGGAGGGGGGATCCCTGTAACATCATACCAGGTAGCCAGCCTCCAGATCTGTCACATCTGACCTCAGTTACACACTCAGAACACAGATAGATATCACCAAGCAGGGAATAAATTACCACAAACTAAAAATAGACATGGTGGTGATTGCATGCTATTGAGTCAATGCTGATTCCTGATGACCCCATGATTAAGGTTTTCTTGGCAAGTGCAACCAGAATTGCCATATTGATGCATGTAGACAAAAATTAAGCTGAAAGAAGACAGACTCATAATGCTGTACAATACCAGGGAAATAGAAAGAGTTGCATGTGCTCCTGTAATGTACAAAATATAAAGAAAAAACATGCAAATTCCAAACTAACATATTCCAATTGCTAAATTGAAAATAAAATTATTTTTTCTAAAAAAAAAAAAGAAAATTACCCCCTGCGTTAAACATAAGGATGTATGCTTTTAAACATTTGTAAATTCATACTCCTGAGGCAGGTACGATGTTAAAAAATGGCCGTGTTGGGTATTTATTAAAAATGTACGATGTGTGTTCATAGTTTCTCAAATATGATCTTATCAGTTGGTGAAATGCAAATATTTTATCTTTTGGATGGTTTGTTTTGTTTTGTGTTTCACCCACGATTGCTCTGTTTTGTTTTGTTTATTCCTTTTTTTAGACAACTGAAATTTTACAAATTAAAGGCAGCCTCACTACGAGGCTGCTACTGAAAATCAGAACGTAAACAGCAAGAAAGGTTTCCAAGTAACCAACAGAATACATTTACTACCAGTGTTTCATAAGCTGTAGCAAAACCATTGATCCATGTTTCATACACAGACTATTTTATTTTCCTGTCACTAATTCAATGCAATGCCAAATATACTGAATTGTTAAATGAAAAGTTAAAGGCCATACAATTATTAAAGCCCTTCCTCTTTTAACACTGATTATTCCTCTTTGCAAAATCTATTATTTCTCACAGTATACATTGCGTTGCTTTCTTTTAACTGAAGTTTGCCCCATGCTTAGCTATCCTGAAATAAAATCTTTATTCTATGGAAAACCTTTGATTCTGCTTTCAAGCATCTGCTTTCTCTTGCAGTCAAATAAAATGCCCTTTTTCTGTTCAATAAAAGAAGCCCCCTACAGTCTGCAAGATCTAAAGGAAAGTTTCTGGCTGTCTGCAGGGGAATTATTTTGAGAGTTTTATTGTGAAAGTGTCTATTATGAAATAGAGATGCTAAAAGTCTTATGGGTTGAAAATCAGTATCATTTTCCCTTTTTATTTTGTGATTACTTTCTAAGCTTTCCCTTTCTTCATTAATCCTATTTCGAGTACAGCAACCAGCTTTTTAAAACATCGCTACTTGTCTTTCTAGTTTACTTTCCTGTCTCCTTTCATTTTATTTAGGTCCCCATTTTGATCGCTTTTATTGTTCTGTCACTCCTTTCTTTCCTCATTGAATGTTAAGAGTAACTAATCTGGGCAAAATTATACAGTGCTGTCTATTTACATGCAAAAGATATAACCCTTTCCTAGGGAAACAAATTGTTCTTTTCAAATTAATGGAGCTGTTCTGAACTCTTCAGGGCCGGATTCAGAGTTGGTTCAAGATGTTGGTTCCCTAGATACAGTAAACCTTAAGCTATACACTTCCCCTGGCTGTCAGAATTAATTGTTTAGCTTTGAATGCCCTGCTTTTTTCTGCAACTCCACTCCCCCCAAGAAGAAATTTCCCCCTTTTTGGGTGAGTTTTGAAGCCCTGGAATGGACAGTGCCTGTTTTCAGTTCAATGCATGCCATTGTGACAGACCGGGGTGTTGCTTCAAGTATAGATGCTCTGTGTGTGTGGGGCCTTGCGATATTTCACCCAGGGTGGGGACCCACTTAAGGGTGGACAGGCCAGGTATGGCAGAGGCCTCCGACAATGGTCCCTGGCCAAGGCTCCATCGCCAATTAACTTGGTGGTATTGGAGTGCCGGTTGCAGGATTATCTGGATTTGGCTGTGGCCAGGTTATTGCTTGAGGGTTTCTGGGAGGGAATTGTGATTCCTGTTTCAGGACTGCCTTTGAATCACCAGGCTTGTAATGCCCCATCGGTGAAACAGCTACAGGGCATTATCACCACTAAGTTGAATAAAGAGTTGGAGTGGGGCAGGATTGCGGGCCACTTTGAGTATCCGCCTCTTCCTAATCTGGTTGTGTCCCTGTTGGGAGTGGTGACAAAGAAGGAGCCGGGCAAGTATCAGCTCATTCTCAACTTATCCTATCTAGTGGGGCGTGGTGTGAATGATTTTTTTGACCCGGTGCTGTGTTTGGTGCAATATGCGTCCTTTAATTCCGCTGTATGCCTTCTTCAGAGTGTCGGGCAGGGGACGTTGATGGCAAAGGCGGATGTGGAGTCCACATTTCAATTGCTCCCTATTCATCCCAGCTCTTTCTACTTATTGGGTTTTGGTTTTCAAAGGCTCTACTACGTCGACAAGTGTATGCTCATGGGGTGTTCGGTGGCTTGTGCCTATTTTGAGGCCTTTTCTTCCTTCCTCCATTGGGCATTTCAGATGGTGGCACAACCTGACATGATGGTGCAATATCTGGATGATTTCCTCTTGGTGGCTGCGGCGGGGTCCCTGGAATGTGGCCAGTTGTTGGGGGTCTTCCAGAAGTTAGTGCAGAGCATTGGAGTGCCTTTGGTAGAGGAAAAGATGGAGGGGCCAGCTACCTCTCTCATATTTTTTGGCATCAAGCTTGATTTGGTCCATATGGAATCATGGTTGCCTGTGGAGAAGGTCACCAAATTGGCGGGTTTGATCCAGCAAGCTCTAGACCAGCCTACATCAACATTGGGACAAGTGCAGGAACTCTTGGGGCATTTCAATTTTGCTTGTTGGGTGATTCCCATGGGTAGGGTATTCACATGGCGACTGGCATTCCTTACTAAAGGGGTGCGGAAGAAACAACACTTTATGAGGTTGAGTAGCAGTATGAGGGCAGACATGGGTATTTGGTAGGAGATTTTGCAGGATTTCAATAGAGTGCGAGTGTGGCCATGTCTGGCAGTGTCCAATCATGATCTGGAGTTATATATAGATGCCGCTGGGGGGATCGGTTTTGGAATGTATTTTGGAGAAGCATGGCATGTAGAGGCTTGGCCCGAAGAATGGAAAGGGCAGGCTTGGCGCAGGAACATTACATTTTTGAAATTATTTCCGGTCTGGGTGACTTTGCTACTGTGGGGTGAGTGCTATTCCGGTCTGACAATATAGCAGTTCCCCTTTAGTGGTGGGTTTGCTCTGGAGGTTGGTGCTGTGATGCTTACAGCTCAATATATGGATACATCAGTTGTGGATGCTTTATCTCATTTGCAGTGGGCCCTGTTCTGTGCTTTGGCGCCAGCTGCAGATGCTGCCCCTTCCAGGATCCCGAGGAACTGTTGGGACGTCCTTCCTCACCAGATTGCTGAGGACAGCCTTGGTGGAGAATACATGGAAAGCTTACATGGCTGGCTGGAGGCATTTTGTGAATCTCGTGCCCCCGGAAAGTCGGCAGATTTCACAGGATGACGTCTTGTGTTTTCTGGAGTTGGGCAGTGGAGCGTAGCTTGTCACCACATGCTCTATTGGTAGCATTGGCAAGTGTGCTTTTGTGTCAAAGGTGCAGGGCTTTCCACACCCTATGGTGACTTTTATGGTCTGGAAGCTCATGAAAGGCTTTGCCAGTCTTGCCTCAGGTGTGTAATTCCCCATTCAAAGTGAGATTGTTTAGCGTGGCTTTTGCCTTTATTTTCTTTACAGCGCTTAGAGTGGGGGAGTTTTATTTATTTATTTAACTTTTTTTTTTTATATACCGCCTTTCAGATTCTCAAGGCGGTTTACATAGAACAGAACTTTGTTTACATAAAAAAATATTTCAGAACTATATACAAGAGATGTTAACAGTGGTAACATTTAATAATTTAACTATTTACATAGAATTTAAGCTCTGTAAAGTGCTTGGGAAGCATGATAGACTATCTGGCATGAAGGTCAGTACATTACATGGTTGGTGAGATAAAGAAATGTTCAATAAATAGGTGACGTTTGTGATGGCTCTCAGATGGGTGCGAGAGAGAGTTCCAAAGTGATGGACTGTAGAGTTTGAATGCTCTTCTTAGGGTAGTTTGAGAGATTCCTGTATAGGATGTGGAGCTTGCAAGGAGGTTTTGGTGCTGTGTTCTTCTTGATCGGTTGTCTAGGGCTCTTTGGATTAGGTTTTTTAGGCAGTCAGCAGACTGGTTGTGTTGAATTTTGAATACCATCATTATGGCTTTATATTTCATTTGGGCATTGATGGGGAGCCAATGAAGGGATTCAAGAATGGGGCTGATATGAGCATGTTTGCTGGATCTTGTGATTAGTCAGGCTGCTGTGTTCTGGGCTAGTTGTAAGGCCTGGGTAGCACATTTGGTATGCCATGTGGGATTAGGTTGCAATAATCAAGATGCGGTGTGATTAGCTCCTGACACATTTATTTATTTATTTAATTTATTTAACATTTCTTATATACCGCACTATTAAAATCAGCGCGGTTTACATGGAACAGAGCATATACATACAGGGTAACTGTAGTGCATTTTACAAGTAACAGGGGTTTAAGAACTTGGAAGAAACAGGGTAAACTATTTACAGTTATTCACAGTCGAAATTCTCTGTATCTGTACATGGTGTGACTATTTCTCTTAGGAAAATCTATACTGGAAAGTAGCTTGAGAATAGGTAGTGCTTGAGTTTTTTCCTGAATTGTGTTAGGCTGGTTATGGCTCTCACATGGTTCAGCAGTTGTTCTGATCAAGTAAGGGACGGAGGTTTTGAAGAAATTTCATTTTGTAATAGACCTTGGAAGTGGTCTTGCTAATGTAATTAAGTTTCTGGTCGAGGTAAATTCCTAGGTATTTTACCTCACTTTTTTACTGGGATTGATCTGCTTCCTATAGATCTGCTTCCCCACAAACACTGGCAAATTACTACATGAACAAGACAAAGTACCATCCCATACCACCTAAGCCAGTAGACACTTCACAAATACTTAACACAGATGAATGGTCTGTATTTCAACCCTTAACCAAAGTTGAACTCAAATCCATCATCACAAACATTAATACTACTACATCTCTACTTGACCCCTGTCCAGTAACCTGGATAAAGAACTCCCTACCTGTACTCTCTCAGTTCATCCTCCCAATAATAAACCTCTCCCTAAAAAGTGGATACCTACCCGCTACTCTAAAACATGCACAGATCCGCCCAATTCTAAAAAATACTACCCTTGACAAATCATCACCTAATTCTTACAGACCCATATCGAGTATTCCATTCATGGCCAAATTAATCGAAAAAACTGTACAAATTCAAACACAAGAATTCATTGATAGCTCAGCCCCACTTGACGACCAGCAATATGGGTTTCGCCCCAGACACGGAGTAGAATCACTACTAACAGTGCTAATCAATACACTTGTGAGAGGAATAGACAAACCTAAACAAGCATTCTTACTCATATTCATAGACGTGTCTGCAGCCTTCGACAGTGTTCACCACTCAATAATGATCAATAAACTTAAACAAATAGGTATTAAATCCACTGTCCTAAAGTGGTTTACTTCTTATCTAACAGAACGATCACAAACGGTACAAATCAGTAATCTCTCATCAAAAACATACAAACAAGAACTAGGCCTCCCACAAGGCTCAGCTCTATCAGCGTTGCTTTTTAACATATACCTAAAACACATCTGTACAATATTTAAAAAATTCAATGTCCTCTATCACCTATATGCGGACGACATAATGATGTATGTCCCATTCAAAATCCCAAATATCCCTACACAACTCATTAACGACTGCCTCACTGAAATCAACACCTGGCTAAATGAAAACAATCTGCACATCAATCACTCAAAAACAGAAGCCCTAATAGTAACTAAATGCACAACATTTATTCCCCCCTCGCATATAACATTGCAAAATAATAATATCATACTGAAAACTGAAATACGCTACTTAGGTGTGATACTGGATAAACATCTCAGCATGGACACACATGTAAGAAACATAGCAAAAAAAGTTTACTTTAAACTAAAAATATTAAAGCAACTCCGCCCACTAATGCACTTACAGGACTTCCAACGCGTCATACAAGCAATCATAACCCCACATTTCGACTTCGCAAACCTAACCTTACTTGGCGTAAGCAAGGAAGCCATAAAAAAACTTCAATTAGCACAAAACGCAGCAGCAAGGACCATAACGAAAGCCCCACCTTTCCAACATATAACCCCAATCTTAGAATATCTACACTGGCTCCCGATTCAAAGCCGCATAGAATATAAAACTATATTAACCACCTACAAAGCCATAACAAAAACTGCACCCCTGCCCATAAATAACCTTATCAAAATAGAACCTACACACAATCTACAAAGGAGAGACCAGCTTAATAAACTAACCACTCCAAAAGAATTCATTAGGGCCAATAAATCCACTAACAAAAAAGCCTTCTCCCATGCAGCACCTATCTTGTGGAACACAATCCCAATAGAACTAAGACAATTACCCGACATAATGGAGTTCAGAAAAAAACTCAAAACACACTTATTCACAAAGCATTATGGATCTCTGACCAGCACACCACACACCCCCCAACTGGATAAAGGATAATCCCACCCCGAGTAATACACAACTCATCAAAAGAATGAAGTGATACACCCTAAAACAAAGCGAATAAGTAAATGAAAAACAAAACAATGTATATAGTTTAATTATGTTCAACTGTACATAGTTTACTAATTGTTAATTGTTAATTATTAATTGTTAACTGTATTTACCTAGCTACAAATGTTATATGTAAAAACAGACCACACTGTTTATTGTTGTTATATGGAAACCGCACCTGATCAATGGAAGGAGCGGTATATAAATAATCTGTTAATTAAATAATCTGTTAATTAATTAATAGTTATGCTTTTTGGGAGTTTGAATGTGGAGTCCTTTGTGACTATAAGAGTTTCTGATTTTTTGTACTTGATCTCAAGGTTCCGTAATGTTAACCATTCTGTTATTGCTGTCTTACAGAATGAGATGGTGGAGTAGTCGGGTTTCTTTATGTCAAGGGTGGTATAAATCATTAGGTCATCTGCGTATAGATGGTAGTGTATGTTGTAGGCTTGCAGTATTTTGCATACTGGCTGTAAGTAAAGGTTGAAGAGTAACGCAGAGAGAAATGATCCTTGAGGGAGACCTTGTTTTAGTGAGAAAGGTCTCGATACATTGGATTTTATCTTGGCTTGAGATTTTCTGTCTGCTAGGTAGGACTGAAACTATGCCAGAGGTGTGCCACTTACTCCTATTTCACTTAGCCTATCCAGTAGTATGGTGTGGATTATTGAGTCAAAGGCAGCTGCTATATTTATAAAAATGAGGATAGCCCGGAGGAAGTAACAAGATGGTGGCAGGAGGTGCTGAACTGTGAGTCTGCATCTTGGTGGTGTCCTGGTGTTGTGGTGTGCTCCTTACCAATTTGGCAAAGGGGCGGAAGAAACGGAAGCAAGCTGTCTTGACTCCTGGGACGGACTTACCGGGAACCTCGAGCCAGCAAATGCTGATTGACTGTGCTTTGTGGCCAGCGTGGGAGCAGCATCCTCAGCAGTGGCAGCTGGAGTAGTGTTGTTCCTGAGTGCCTCTGGGGTTTGGCTGTCTCTGGAGCAGCGTAGTCCCCCCACCACGACCTGGAAGTGTTTCCCCATCTGGAGCTGCACTCCCCGAAGGGTTGCTGGTGAGCACACCGGTGAAGGGAGTGCTTGGAGATGCCTCAGCAGGGAGTTTTCTTTCTGCTGGTGTCAAGGAGCAGCAGAGGGCAGTGGAGAGAGAAGTTTTATCGGAGGGGAAAGCTGTGACTGCATCAGGCCAAGTGGAAGATCTTCTGGGTGCATTTTCGTTGGAGAGACCTGCGGTGATTACTATTGAAACGCTGTAGGATGGTCTGGCTGCTTTAAACACCTCCCTAAAGAAAGTTTTGGGTACTGTGAGAACAGAGATTGTTGGGGTTAAGTCTGTATGTGCTACCCTCTCCGGTGTTCAAGATGACCAAGTTGAGGGGGCGGAGCCAGCCAGGGACCTGCATGGACATCTAGCGGAGAGCTCCCGAGGACCTAGCTAATAATCCTGCCTCAGTCCTTGCCAAAGGGCAGCCAGACATTTGTAATTGCTTTACCTATCTTCGGAGATGGCGAGCAGTCGGCAGACGAAGTTGGAGTTTTCGAATCCTCCAGCCTCCGGGGTTAAGCGTTCCAAGGCGGATCTGCCTTCCCCGCTCAAGATGGCATTGCAGCATGAGCACGATGAGGGGCTCAGAGAAATCCTTACCGAACTGCGGGCTGTTCGAGCCCGGGTAGACACTAATGGGGAGTGCCTCTGCGAGTTACAGGCAGACTCGAAGGAGCTTAAGGAACAGTTTGTGTCGCTGGTTGCTAGAGTGGAAAATATGGAATTGAAGGTTTTAGCACACGAGGACAAACTGGTGCAATGCGGGAAGACTGCGAGGAAATTGGAGCATTTGGAAAAGACCCTGGAGGACATAAACAACCGGGCACACAGGAATAACATTCGGATTGTTGGACTCCCAGAGGGTGCAGAGGGTTCAGATCCGATCGCGTTCCTGGAAGATGTCATTCCAAAGTTGTTGAAACTGTTTGACCCACCTGTTTGAAATTGAGCGGGCACACCACATCCCAACAACACTTTTTCAGCAATCACATAGGCCGCGGCCTCTAATTTTCTGTGTCTTGCGGTATCAATATGCTGCCCAGGTCTTACAGGCTGCGAGGGCCTGCAAGGAGCTTCAATTTGAAGGCCACAAACTTTTCTTTTTTCCAGATCTCAGCAAGCCTACGGTGGCAAAATGGAAGCAGTTCTTGGTGTTCAGGGATAGACTTCAGCGTCTTCAAGCGTGCTATGGTTTGTTCTACCCTTCTCGATTTCTTGTTACGCTTAACAATGTTACCAAGAACTTTGAAGATCCTACGGCTTTGGAGAAATTTATCTTGGAACAAGAGGCGATCCAGATGCAGTGACCGTATAGCTTGCTCATAGTGTTGGGAACTATTTTTTTTGTGGTCCTATCTGGCCCGGTCTGGAGGCCTTGGGGGGTTTAACCCAGGCCAGTGGCCTGTTCCGGGATAGCTGCGGATGTTACTGTTTGCTACTGTGGTGTTTGGTGTGCATAGATGGGTTGTTATGTGCGGACTGGGGCTAGCAAATAAACATATGTCTGGTTTGATGTCTCTCAGTATGGGGGGGTCCGCCTGGCAGAGTGCTTGGTTCTAACTGGCTTACCCAATTTGGGATATGTGGGTGGGGGAGGGGGTAATTGTTCTATGGCTCTCCGGGGTGTGCTTGTATGGCAAGATTCAAATGGGAAGGTGGAAAGTCTGTTTGGGGCAAGTCTTGTTTATATTTTTGTTTGAATATGGGTAAAGATGTGCAATTGCTGTCCCTGAACATGAAGGGAATCAATAATCCTATTAAAAGGAAGAAAATTCTCACATACTGCCGACATCAGAAGGCAGACCTGATCTTACTACAGGAGACTCTTTTAGACTCAGCGGAAACCAGGAAATTAGCAGATAGGCACTTTGCATTGTTGGGCGCTTCGCCTTCAGTGCAAAAGAAAAATGGGGTGGTGATATTGGGGAGGAAATCTTTAAATTGTAAGGTTATGGATGTGAGAGCTGATGAGGTGGGTCGCTGGGTGGTCGTTTCGGTAATTCTTGGGGAAATGGAAATTGTTATTGTTAATGTTTATGGTCCCAACTCGGATGACCCCAAGTTCTTTACGGAACTACTGGCTGCGGTGCAAGAGCACTCTTCTCGGCCATTGATAATTGGGGGGACTATAATGTTACGTTAGATCCGTTGCTTGACAAGCGCCCCGTCAGGGTGGAGAGGGTTGCCCAAGCATGAGTGGTTCTCCAGGCTCTCCTCAACTCTCTGGGGTTGGTGGACATCTGGAGGCTCCTACATCCTCAAGAGATGGATTTTACTTTTTTTTTTCCCCCACACACAAATCTTGGTCGAGACTGGACTATTTTTTGGTCTCGAAAAGTTTGGTCCCTGGAGTAAAGAGTGCAGAAATCTTAGGTATCCATGTTTCAGATCATGCTGCCATTTCTCTACAGTTAGAATGGGAGGAGGGTAGTAGTCAATCGCGGGTTTGGTCATTTAGTAGATCGTTGCTAGCTGATCCTCTTTTCCAGGTAGAGATAAGAGCATTTCTCAAGGAATATTTCGAAGTACATGTTGTAGGGGACACATCGATTTGGGCATGGTGGGAGGCTTTTAAAGCCTCTCTACGAGCAGTTATCACCAGTTTTACTATTAAAGAATATAGAAAGAAGACGGCTAAATTCAAGGTTTTGGAGGACCAAATTAAGGCTGGGGAGAGGCTCCTGCTTAAACATGCAGACGCTGGCATTATCTTGCGGTTGCAAAGGCTTCGATTTCAGTATAACTCGATTTTGAGTTCTGAGATTGAGCATGTATTATTGAAGCAGCAGTCTCAGTTCTATGGGGAGAATAATAAAGGGGGAAAACTTTTGGCTAACTCTTTAAAGCGAAGGCAGGAAAAAGCGAGGATTGCGGTTATTGTAGATCAAGCTTGGGGTGCTGTGCACACTACTGACCAGATCTTAGAAGCCTTTGCTGAATACTATCAAGGCTTGTATGCTTCTGATGGCCTTGTAGTGGACGGGGCAATAGATGGTTTTCTGCAACAGCTTGAACACCCTCACCTTTTGGCACAGGCGGCAAGTGAGATGGACAAACCTATATCAAGTGAGGAAATTGATAAGGCCATCACAGGATTGCCGGCGGGGAAAGCGGTTGGCCCCGATGGCATTCCCAGCGAATTTTATAAAGTGTTTTGGACTGACTTGCTCCCTTACTTATGGATTTATTATGATGCAATTGGCAATTCTTCTTTGCAAGTAGGCAATTTTGGCGAAGCCACGATTGTTGTTTTAGAGAAGCCTGGGAGAGATCACACACAAGTGGTGAATTACAGGCCCATTTCCTTGCTAAATACTGATTATAAAATATAATCCACCATTTTGGCAAATAGACTTGTCAAGGTCATGAGCGGGTTGATCCACCCTGATCAGTGTGGTTTTATCCCGGGAAGAGCCACGTCTGATAATGCCAGGCTCCTATGCAACCTCTTGGAGAGGGCAAAACATTCACAGGCTCCTTATGTCGGGGTTTCATTAGACGCTGAAAAGGCCTTTGATAGGCTGGAATGGCCCTTTTTGTTTAAAACTTTGGAATGGTTTGGGATAGGGCCAAAATTTATTACTATGATTCGGTCCTTGTACTTAAACCCCAAGGCTCAGATTAGTGCGAATGGGGCTCTCTCTAGTTTCTTTTCGCTGCACAGGGGCACGCGACAAGGCTGTCCCCTTTCCCCTTTACTTTTCAATCTAGCCTTAGAACCGTTGATTCTTGCCCTTCGACAAAATAATGATATTAGTGGTTTTATAGTGGAGGATTGGCAAGTCAAGGTGTCAGCGTACGCGGATGATCTTCTACTTTTTACTCAACCTTCAGCGATCCCCATGATTTTAAATTTAGTTGATTATTATTCTGGGCTATCTGGTTACAAAATAAATTGGTCTAAATCGGTTGTCTTCCCGATGAATGATTTGGCTACAGCGGATCAGTTAGCATCGTTTCCGTTCCCGTGGGAGTCTGGAAATATTAAGTACTTAGGGGTTAAGTATGGTTTCCCCTTGGAACAGGCAGCTCAAGAGAATCTGGATGATCTTATCCGGTCTATCAAACAGTCTGTATTAACCTGGTCCCCCCTACATCTTACCTGGTGGGGAAGGCTGGAGGCTTTAAAAATGACCCTCATGCCCAAAATTAACTATATGTTAGGCATGCTTCCGATTCCATTGGCTCCGGGTGTTTATGTTGAAATAGAGCGGCTTTTCTCGCGATTCCTGTGGGGAGATAAGCAGCCTAGGATTGCACTGAGAAAATTGAAAGCTCCCAAGGATAAAAGAGGAGTCCACTTTCCTGATTTCCGGCTATATCATCAGGCTTTTCTCCTGAAACAGAGTGCTTTTTGGACTTGTGAAGAGGACTTGGAGGTTAAGCTGGCATGGCTAGAATTAGAGAAGAGGATTGTTGACCCTTGGCCGCTGAGGTGGCTGTTGGGCGCGAAGCACCCGGAGAAATCTCGACTAGGTAAGATGGTTGCTGCCACACAGGAGGCTTATTTGTTCTCGGTTGGTCAGATGAAGCCTGTTAGTTCTCTCTGTAGAAGATCTCCTTTATGGTGGAACCCTAAATTTAAAATCAATGGCAAGATGTTTTCATGGAAGAAATGGCAAGCATGCGGCATTTGGTCATTGGATCAGCTATTAGGTTCTATAGATTGGAAAGATTTCTGCACTCTGCAAAGGGACTATTCTCTTCCTGACTCCGCGCGGTTTTACTGGCTCCAACTCTGCCATTGTTTGTTTGCAGCAAATGTTTTTCCTGTAGGGCTATGTTCTGACAGCTATATAATTCAAGGGCTGACGGAGAGAGTTGGTCAGGCAGGAGCAGCATCTAAAATTTATGCCTCCTTGAGAGACTCTGTTCCGTCTCAGCTGCTCGGGCTTGAAAAACTTTGGGAGGGGGAGGTATCAAGACCAATCTTGAGTAAAGTTTGGAGAATTGTATGGGGTCCCGTCACGAGAGTCTCCAGGTCTGCCGCAGTTACTCAGTCTCTTTTGTTTTGCCTACATAGGGCTTATATCACTCCAATCAAATTAGCCAAATGGGACAAAGCCTCACCTGCTAAATGCTGGTCATGCTTGTCGGACTTTGGCACATTTAAGCACATGGTCTTTGATTGTTCTCACGTTCAGAGATTTTGGCAGCTTGTTTGGAAGAGGATGCAGGTGATATTACAAATTTCAGTTATCCTGTTCTGGGGTATAGTTTGTTTAAGATCTGCTTTTGATGTACCCGGTCTAACTAAAGAGAACCGATTCCTGTTTAATTTCCTGATTGCTTTAGCTTTCAAGGTTATTTTTGCAAACTGGAAAGACTCACGTAAGTTATGTTTGGATATGTGGTGGAACCTCATCTGCCAGTCTGCCAAATTTGAGAAGCTGTATAGTAAACTTCATCATCCGGATCAGGATGGTATTAATGTTGGCAGATGGCGGGCACTGGATGATTATGTGGGCCGGTCACGTATTGAAAGTGTGTACCCCGGGTAGTAGGCTATTGATATGAGAGATATCTGTTTTATTTTTTGTTTTGTTATTGACTGGCGCTTGTTAACCTTGCCTAAATGTTTTGACTTTTCCATGTTGGTGCCTCGGAGAGCCGGGGGGTGGGGTGGGGTGTGGTGGGTTGTGGGGGGGGGGGGGGTTTGCTGTATGTTTGTTGTGTTATTGTTGTCCGGTTAAAATTATAAATAAAGAATTAAAAAAAAAAAAAAGATGACCAAGTTGAGAGACTCTCCAGGCTGGAACAGGATGTTGGGCAGCTCCGGGATGTGGTGGCTGCCCAGGTTAAAGACAAGACTGTGTCTCTCAGGAAAATGGAATATCTGGAAAACCAGGTCCGCTGGTGTAACCTGTGGTTCCTGAATTTCCCAGTTCTCCTTTGTTATCACCCTTGGAGATGGTGAGGAAGTACTTTGGGGACATTTTGAAGATCTCCCCTGAGCACTACCCACCTCTGATAAGGGTCCAGTATTTGTCTTTGGGGTTAAGGGATCATGGATCCGATATCCCCCCTGTTTCTCCTGGAGTGGGAGACCTTACGGGGTTTTTGGAATCCTCCCTGGAGGTCATAACAAATAAAGCTACTCTCCTTGTAACTCTGGCACTGGAGTTGGATAAGTTTTATATTCTTAGATTGTATTTCAAGAAGTTTAATGAAGTTTTTCGGGGCTCTAATGTGCGTATATTTCCTGACGTGTCTCGAGTGACACAGCTGAGAAGGAAGGACTTTCTGGCCCTTCGCCCCAGGGTTTTAGCTCTTGAGGAAACTTTACAGCTTAAATTTCCTGTCAAGTGTTGTGTTTTATTTAAACAGAAGTATTATATGTTTTTTGACCCTAGGCAGCTTCAGGAGTTCTTGGAAGCTAGGGAAGTTGTGTTGGTGGAAGTTCCTGGTCCTTCTCATTTGGCTGAATCCTAAGCCCTCACCTGTCGGTATTATAGTTTAGTGTAGGCAGTTTGGGACCCCATGGGGCGCTTTGCTTTCTGTGATTTTATTCCTAGTACTTCCTCAATATTCCTTTACTTGAGGTCTAAATTTGTAAATGGGAGATTAGTATCTTTAGGATGTTTTTCATTTTGCCTTTCTCTGTAATGCCCATTTTCTTTTCATTCATTGTAAAGTTTTGGATGTATTATGCATTGATAAGTGATAAATAAAAAGTAAAAATAAATGAGGATAAAGCCTTTCTTGATGTCCTCAATTCCTTTTATTATCATGTTCAGGAGGGATGTCAGTAAGGTTTCAACCCCGTGAGTCTCTCGGAACCCTTGTTGTTGTATGTCAAGTGGAGCAGTAGCATCTACGTGATCTTGGAGCTGGCATTGTACAGTTTTCTCGATTAGCTTGGATATTAAGGGGATGCTGGATATAGGTCGATATGAAGAAGGGAGAAGTTGGGTCAGAAGTGTTGTTTTTTAGTAGTGGTCTGATGGATGAGATTTTCAGTTGGAGGGGGGGCATAATTCCCTATGAGAGTGAGGAGTTAATTATCTTGCAGAGTGTTGGGGCTAGTTCGTGTGCCATTGACTTTATCCAGGGAATTGGGCATGGATCAAGTGGTGAAGTGGAAGTGTTCAGAGATTTGAGTAGGTTGGTGCAGAGGTCTTCTGTGACTGAGTAAAAAGTGGTCCAATTGTTTGAATTTGATCGGTTGAAGAAAGGGAGGGTTGATTTAGTGGGGTTTGTGGACAAGATATCTTGCAGCAGAGATAAGAAGCATAGGTCTCAGGGGTTAGAGCATCAGCGTCTAGGCTTTGTGGAACCTTTGACAAAGCTTTCACTATGGAGAATAGTTCCCTGGGGCGGTTTAAAGAGGCCATTGTGATGTTTGTGTGGTGTTGCCTCTTGTGGTTAAGGATTAACTCATTATATTCATGCTGTTTTGACAAGTATTCTTGTTGATCTGATTGTGCTTTTGTTCTCCTCCATCGCCTTTCAAGTCTTCTTAGGGAGGTTTTTGCTTGCTTGATTTCCAATGTGTACCATGGGGCCTTTTTTTCTAATTTGGAGGTTCTTGGGTTCTGAGGAGCGATGGCAGCCTATGAGATGGTGTAGTTCCAGCTGTCAATCAGTGATGGGAGGTCTGAAGGGCTGGTCTCAAGTTGGGGGATTATTTGGTCGAGAAGGATATCCTTGTTGAATTCTTTGAATCATCTGTGTGAGTTTGAGTGGTGCTGTCTAGGTTGCTGGGGGTCGAGAGGAATGTTAAAGGAAATTGCATAGTGATCTGACCATGGCACAGGTGTTACCTGATGATTAATCTGGGAGTCCAAGGAGTGGATAGTAAAGGGTAAGAAGACTAGGTCCAAGGTGTTACCAGCACTGATTTCAATCTTCCAGCCCTGCAAGACAATCAAGTGTCTGCCTTCCTTGAAGCTCTCGAGGAGCTGGGGTACAAGCAAATAGTCAAGGAACCTACCCATGTGAAGGGAAACATATTAGACCAGGTATTCGCCCCACAGTCAGCCTTTGACACATCCCAGGACCCCGTGCTGTCCATTACTGCAGTACCCTGGTCTGACCATAAGCTAATTAACTTCCAAATACCCATGCACAACAACCGACCAAAGAACAACAGAAATCTGAGCAGCACCACGAAGACGCCAGCACGAAGTTTCCGACCATTCAACAAAGAACTTATCCTGACCAAAACCTGCTCACTCCTCGACTCGACAGCACTCAACCTCGATGAGTTGATCTCCGGCTGGAATAGTAGCCTCAGCGCTATTGCATAACGGCCACCATCTAACAAACCACCAAGGAAACGAGCTACTGCACCATGGTACTCCTCGGATCTGCGATTATCCCCAACCCATCTACGGAAGCTGGAAAGATGCTGGCATCGATCACACTCCATGGAAGACCAGAGGGCATACAACCTTCACCTGCTAAACCACCGCCAAGCAATCACAGAGAAAATGAAGCTATTTCACATGGACACCCTAAAATGATCATTAAACAAGCCACATGACTTGTTCAATTTAGTCAAGACCCTAACAAAGGAACCAGCCCCCGGCCACCAAAGTGGGATCCACCCACAGGAATTCACTGACTACCTGCAATCTAAACTATGCCAGACAAATAAGTCCTCAGCACTCGCCGCCGCCGCACATGAGCCAACTTGTCCAATGTCCCTGACCATCTTCTCTACCCCAGCCAGGAAGTACATCGAGGACACTATCATGACACTCAATACCACCATGGCACAAACTGACCCCTGCCCAGCCTTCTGGATAAAGGAGCTACACAGCGATTTTAGCCCATTCATAACTAGGCTTATGAACCTATCCTTCACAACAGGCTCATTCCCTACAGCCCTCAAACACACGTCCATCAGACTGCTGCTGAAAAACAGCAAGCTTGACCCCCAGAAGGTAGACTCATATAGACCTATAGCCAGTATACCACTTCCTGCTAAGATAATTGAAAAAGAGGTCCAAAGACAAATAAAAGACCACATCGAATCCGCTGCTCCACTAGACTTCTGCCAACAAGGATTAAGGGAGTCCCATGGCATGGAAACACTCCTTACCACCCTCTTCAGTAACATAATTGCTGGCATTGACAACATCCGTCAAGGGTTTGTCCTCATCTTCATGGACATTGCCGCAGCCTTTGACTCAGTAAGCCACAAGCTTCTCCTGAGGAGGCTAAAGAAGTGGGTATTTACGGCACAGCACTAGAATGGTGCAAATCATATCTGTCTGGAAGGTGGCAGCACGTATGATCCGGGGCTTCAACATCAGAACCATTCCACCAGAGGCAGGGAGTTCCGCAAGGATCCTCCCTCTCAGCTCTGATGTTCAACATATACATGCAGCCCATCTGTAATATCATCTGATCGTTCAACATTGACTGCTTGATATATGCCGATGATGTACTGCTCTACATGCCGTTCTCTACAGAGCAATTGGACCTCTCCCCACTGGCAGACTGCTTCAATGCGGTATCCGACTGGCTCCAGTCTCAAAACCTCCGAATTCAACACAAGAAAATGGAGGTACTCTTCATTACGAGGAACCAAAATTTCACCCTGCTACCTCACTTAAAGTTAAGGAAGCAGAGCTACAAACAAAATCCACAATCCAATACCTTGGCGTCACACTAGACCAGCGCCTGGACATGAAGGTACACATAAGCAACACAGTAAGAATAGTCTACTATAAGATCCGGATGCTCAGACATTTACGCTCCCTGCTAGTACCAGAGGACTTCCGGACAATCTATCAGGCATTGATTATACCACACTTTGACTATGCTAATGCTATCTTACAAGGCCTCCCACAATCCACCCTGAACCCTCTACAGCTTGCGATGAATGCTGCGGTGAGAGTTCTTCATGGAGCCTCTAGGATCGACCATGTGACGCCCATCCTCAAACAGTTCCACTGGCTCCCTATACATGGCAGGCTCGCTTTCAAAACCTTATTGCTGACCTTCAAGGCCGTCAATGGGCTCTCCCCCTCCTCACTAACAGAGCTCATCCACACCATTCCCCCAAATAGATCCAGAAGATCTGCAGCAATTAATACACTAATAATTCCGAAGGCATTAACACAATGCACCATAGCTACAGAAAACAAGGCCTTCAGATTCTGCGCTCCAAGTTGCTGGAACACACTACCACCTAGTATCCGGGCAATCACTAACTTAACCCAGTTTAGGAAGGTACTCAAGCATCACCTCTTCCTCAAATACTACCCGGACAACAATGCGTCAAGCCACCACCCCCAGCGAATGGAGCTACACCAACATTCCCAGCTAGCTACACCAACCTTCCCAGGAAGCTATCCATGATTATTGAGCTCTGTGTAACATGTACTGTCTTGATGCCTGTATGTAAATAGTTACCCCTATGTTATCCAAGTTCCGATTACCTGTTCTCTGTAAACACAGATTCTGATGAATTTATGTTTCATGTAAACCGCACTGATACCGAATAGCGCGGTATAAAAGAGATTGTAATAAATAAATAATAATGAATAAATAAAATACTGTGTGTCTGCGTTGAGATAATCTGGGAGAGCTTCAAGGATGTTAAGGCTTCCAGAAATGCTGAGGCATGGGCTGAGGTTAAGGAGCTCAGGTTGAAATTGCCTAAGATTATGGGTAGTTTTCCTTTGTTAGTATATCTGGTGACTAACTCAATTATGGTTGAGAGGTCTTCAGGGTTGGCTGTGGGAGTTTTATAAATTAGGCAAATTACCAGGTCTTTGTTTTCCAAAGTTATTGAGTTGAGGGTGGGAGTGGAGATTTTGTTGATGGTTTTAAGACTCAGCTGTTTGTTTGCTAGGATGAGTGCACCCTCTCCTCTGGATGATTGGTGAGCCTCCATGTGAGGTGGAGTTAGTTGGTTTGGTAAGATGGAGTCCGCATCTGTAAGCCATGATTCAGTTATGCACAAAATCTGTATCTCATGATCATATATGTAATCTGAAATGGTGAGGATCTTTGGTGCGGATAGAGCAGGCGTTTATTAGAGATCACTTGGTTGTTTGGATCTGCTGCTTGGATGTTGTGTTAGTCCAGGTGCTATCATTTGCATGTATGTGGATGAGGTGGCTGATTCCAAATCCTCAATGGGGATTTGGGGACTCCTGGTGGAGATGTGGTGTTCTATACGAAGGAAGTGCAGCTGTTTATTTGACACAGTAAGACGGATCAGCAGGGATGAGGAGCATGGGTCCGGTTGAGGAGCGTTCCAGACTTGGTCACCTGCCTATTTCAATGTGCCAGGTTATTTTGGTGGGTTAGCCCTATTTTTGTTGTGCCATGAGGTGGGGGGATCCGCTGACCCTGTTCCAGTTTGCAGCTATTATGAAGCAGGGTCTAGCCTTAGTGGGTTTCCCACCGCATGAGTATGGAACACATTTGTTCCACTTCGAGCTATGATGTTCACGGCAGCACAGGGCCTCTCTGCACTGGCAAGTCAGCTTTTGGGTCATTGGCTATCTAATGTGTATAAGAGATATATGTTTGTTAACTGGCCTGTTCAACTGCCAGTTCCACTTACTATTCTTTCAGTTTTGTCCCCAGGTTGGCAACGGCGAGAGTTCCTTGTGTGCAACATTCCTTTGTATTCTGGGCCCGGAAGAGAGTGGCAGAATGCAAGTGGGGTCTGAATTTGGGTCTAGCAGGAAATGGAGTGCTGCTGCAGTGGATGGGTCTCAGAGGGATGTGCTGATCCCAATTGCTACCCATGCTGCTGAAGGCTCGTCAATATAATCAACCCCATTGTATTGTGGTTCATTTGGGGGGGAATGAGCTGCATGCTGTAAAAGGGATTGACCTTATCTGACAAATGAAAAGAGATTTTTTCTTGATCCATTGCTACTTCTCGGCTGCGACAATCATTTGTTCGCAGATAATTCCATGGTGCCTGTGGCGCGAGGCCTTCCGACCTCAAGCGGTTGATTGTTTGCGGAGAAGGGCGAATGGGAAGGTCTCTAAGTTTGTCCATCGCTTGAAAGGGCTTATGATAGCTCACAACGTAATTACAGCAGATTGCCCAGGGCTACATTGTCAGATATTGGTCAGGATAACTTTCTTAGTTCAGTTCAGGGTGTGTTGGAGGGGTGCAGCAAGGCATTTCAGGCTGCGGCATTGGTGGGGGGGCGGAGGCATGTGAGGTGCAAACTCTGTTTATAGCAGAATTTAGAGGTGGCCAACCTCCCCCTGGGGATAATCCATTCCTACCCAACCCCTCAAAAGGGCGGGGAGGAGGACAGGGATGGGAGCACTGGGGGGGGGGGGGCTTCCTGCAGCATGGGCGTCACTACCATGTTGGGTCCCAGTTACATTAAGTTTCCCATAAGTAGAAGCATGTCTCAGCCTGGTGTCACCGCAAGCTGGGGACTGGGGGGGGGGGGGAGTCAGCGGGAGAGGAGAGTATGGAGATATGGAGTAGGGGGGGTTAGGACGACACCGTCTAGCCCGATCCTGTGGTGAAGATTTATTGATGTCAATTGCTTTGATGTTATTGTTAAATAGTTGGATGTTTAATTAAAGCTGCGGCCAATATTTCATTGTTAGCAGGGTGTGAGGTGGGCAAATGGATGGCAAGTGCAAATGCCTATGTGATAAATACGGTATGGCATAATAAGGCATACACTATAATGATGGCAGGACTTCACGGGCTTGATATTCTTCTGGGAAGGCTATGCACCGCGTCGGCGCATAGCCCTGCCCGCTGGCCCCTAAACCTGGATATTTAATGCCAGGGTTATATGTGGCATTTAATATGAGTATTGCCTCACAACCCAGAAGCTGCCAAAGCTGAGGCATTTACACGGTTTACTAGGCTGTGAACCATGTAAATGCCTTCAAATATTGGGCCCCACAAGTCCAGTAGCTAAAGTGAACACAGTTCATTTTATTGTATACTTAATTTGCTCAAGAGCTATTTTCTGATAAAAATAATATTGAAACTGAACATTTTTAGAAATCGAAATGGTGTCCTTGCATTAACTTGAAAATCCTTGGTGATCATGTAAAAGTATTCTTATCAGAACAGGACTTATGAAAATGCTATTATTGAAGCCTAATTTCTTGTGTGTATTTCCCACTCATGTGGTGTTCATGGTCTTATCTAACTGCTACTATTTTAGCCAGTCAAACAAGATTTTCTTGTCTGAGATGTATTCTTCAATATCCTTATGAACTGGACTGATCCAAGTGTTGTATGGTTTTCCTCGACCCCTTTACCCTCTATTAGAGATGTGCATTTATTTGAAAATTAAATGAAAAAAAAAAACCCTGTGAAAAAGGCTGGTTTGTATTGTTTCATCTTCAAAAGAAAAATGAAATTGAGGCAGCAACACAGTTGTCTTTTTGTTTTTATTTCATTGTGTTTGCTAGTCAAGACAGTGGTCCCGTGCAGGGTAATTTTATAAACCATACTGATGCATAAGACACCTCTTTACAAGAACAAACATGGCATTTTACAAATAAGTCATGACTAAAAGTACATATGGTGCAAGATGGAATGTCTTTGTATAGTAGGTGTGTTCATGGGTGGAATAATGATTTACAGTACATGCATATTTTATAACATATACAAATATATATGAAAAGTATGTGTTTATTTATTTATATTCTCTTATATACTGTGCTATTCTGCATCAGTGCGGTTTACATTGAACAGGGCATTATAACTTGGAGATAACTATTTTACAGGGAACATGGGCTATGGAGGGTTAAGTGGCTTGCCCAAGACCACAAGAAGCACCTGTGGGACTAGAAACCCCAGTCCTTCCGGCCCAAGGTTGCTGTCCTCTAGTGGGATTTGAACCCCCAACCTTCAGGCCTGAAGTACCTTGCTCCAACATTTATGCCTGCTCTCGAGCACAGATAATGTAGGTGCCTTCAATCCAATCATGACCTTTGAAGGATTTCTGCTAATATTTTATAAAGACATATAGGAGCCTATGAAAGACAATTTTATAAAAGGGTGCCTAGTTAAAGAACTTTTAAAAGTGCTTTGTTAAGTCTATTTTATAAAAACAAATAGCCACCTGCTGATCTTCATAAAATGTGAAGTTAAATAACAGAGATTGTTTCTTAAGTTAAACAGTGGATATTTACACTAGCTCGAGTGATGGTGTAAATGCATGTTTCTAGATTTTTCATGAATGTGCTTAAATGATAGTATTTTATATTCTACATGCATGCTTGTGGGCTCCACCCAAACTTGACCCATGCTCATGCCTAAAGTACACAGCATCATGCAATGTGAGTATTTTTGAACTGGTGCATATTTTATAAATGGTCATTAATGAGTGTATGCGGCCAAATACGTGTGTCAGTGGCTAAAATAACCCCTAGTTAGGTGCCTATACTGAACCTAAAAGTATGCGGTCCCTTAGAAAATTGCACCCTTAAAGTCTATGGGGAATCTGAATGTTGCACTTTTTTTTTTTTAATTCGAACAGCCAAGGACCAGTAGGGTCAATCTATTGCAAGCAGGTTTCCAACTAGACAATTCCAGTTTTCTTAAACGAAACCAGAAGCGCCCAAAGCCACTATTTTGTTATCAGTTGCTAGTGTGAGAGCCTTCAGAGAGTGAACACACAGATTGAAAAGCTCATTTCTTCTCAGAATTTAGAGACAGAGAAGATTTTAAAAATAATTTAGGTATGTTTTGGAGGTCTGTCACTTTATCGCTCTACTATTGCTGCTTAGTATGCACTAGACACTCTGGGTAATTTTATAACAGGGAGTACCTCTTTTTAGTCTTATATGTAAAGATACATAGGTGTTGATGTGTCTTTATAAAATACTAGCACAAATCCTTCAATGACCATATTTAGGTGGAAGGCACAGTCATTAGAGCTGCTTTTCTAGGTTATTTGGACAGGAAGGCACTTATTTTTTACCTACTTTATTAACATAGGCATTCACGCTCACCATCCATTCTCCCACTGCATAAACATTGAAAGCACCTTTGGAGAGGTGCTTGGCAAAATATTGGTCACAGCTTTAATTGAACATACAAATAAGTAACAGTAACAAAAAAGCAATTGATATCAATCAAGCCCCACCACAAGGCCAGGCTAGACGGTACCACCCTAGCCCCTAATAATCCATATTCCCATACTTACCTCTCCCGCTGATCCCCCTCATCCCCCACTCCCCAGCCTGTGATGACGCCAGGCTGAGGAATGCTTCCATCTATGGGAGACAATGTAACTGGGACCAAATACAGTGGTGACACCTATGCTGCAGGAAGCCCCCCAGCACCTTCTTTGTGGGGTTCCACAGGGTTCTGTTCTCGCCCCCCTTCTTTTCAATCTTTTTCTGGCTCCCCTTGCTCTTCTCATACAACAGTCAGGTATTTCAGCTTTCTTCTATGCCGACAATATTCTCCTACTTCATCACACCTCCCCTTCCTGTCCTGATCTCACTCCTTTGAATTCTTGTCTCTCATCTGTTGCGAGCTGGCTCACTACTAACTGTCTTCACCTCAATCTTACTAAGACTCTTGCTATTTGGTTTACTAATGGTGATCCCCCCCTCTTTCTAGCCCCTTCTTTCTCTGATTCCCCAGTCCCACTAGTTTCTACATTTCGGTACCTAGGTGTTCACTTTGATTCAGATCTTTCCTTTCGTTTTCATATCTCCCATATTACTAAAACTTCTTTCTTTTTCTTCGTCAAATTCGCTCAATTCGCCCTTTTCTCTCTTCCTCTGCTCTGTCTAGACTGGTGCTATCCTTAGTCTCAATGTGTGGATGAGACAATGGTGCAAGGATGAGGGTTTTGGATTTGTTAGGAACTGGGGAACATTCTGGGGAAAGAGGGGGCTCTTCCGAAAGGATGGGCTTCACCTTAATCAGGATGGGACCAGACTGCTGGCATTAACCTTTAAAAAAGAGATAGAGAAGCTTTTAAACTAGAAAATAGGGGAAAGCCGACAGTCACCCAGGAGCGCATGGTTCGGAAGAAGGTATCCTTGAAGGATACTACCAAAAGCAGTGAGGTTCCAAAAGGGAGTATAGTAGCCCAAATGCCCTTGAGTAAGGAGCAGACAGAGCATAAAGATTCCAAATTACCCATGCCTACCAATAGCCAGATTAATATTAATAAAATACAGTCTCTAAAATGCTTGTATGTCAATGCTAGAAGTCTAAACAATAAGATGGGAGAGTTAGAATATATAGCACTAAATGAGAGGTTAGATATGATTGCACTCTCAGAGACATGGTGGAAGGAGGATAACCAGTGGGACACTTTGATACCTGGATACAAACTATATCGTAATGATAGAGCTGATCAAATTGGTGGAGGGGTTGCGCTCTATGTTAGAGAGGGCATTGAGTCAGAAAGGATTAAAGTTTTGCAGGGAACAAAATTTGCTGTAGAATCTCTATGGATTGAAATTCCATTTATGAAGGGGAAGGTGATGGCAGTGGGAGTATACTATCGACCGCCTGGCCAGAATGAACAAATGGATGATGAAATGCTCAAAGAAATCAAGGAAGCTAACAAAAGTCACAACAGAGTAGTAATAATGGGTGATTTCAATTACCCCGGTATCGACTGGGTCAGTGTCACAGCAGGACAAGCTAAAGAGATAAAGTTTCTAGATGAAATAAATGACTGCTTCTTGGAGCAGCTGGTTCATGAACCGACCAGAGGGGAAACCATACTGGACCTAGTCCTTAGTGGAACGCCAGATCTGGTGCAAGAAATAAGGGTGTTGGGACCACTTGGCAATAGTGATCATAGTATGATCATGTTTGATTTAATTAGTGGAGGACAGATAGTAAAGGAATCCACAGTACTACCTTTTAACTTTCAAAAGGGAGACTATGATAGAATGAGGAATATAGTTAGGAAAAAACTAAAAGGAGCGGTTCCAAAGGTTAAAGACTTACAGCAAGCTTGGGTGTTATTAAAAAATACTATCCTCGAAGACCAGACCAGCTGTATTCCACGCATTAAGAAAAGTGGAAGAAAGTCCAAAAAACTGCCAGCATGGTTTAAAGGTGAGGTCAGAGAGGCCGTTGCTGCCAAAAAAGCAACCTTCAGGAAATGGAAAAAAGAGCCAAATGATGAAAACTGGAAACAGCACAAGCAGTGGCAAGTTAAATGCAAAGCATTGATAAGGCAGGCAGAGCGGGAATTTGAGAAGAAACTTGCTACAGAAGCAAAAACATGAAATAAAGACTTTTTCAAGTACATTCGTAGCAAAAGGCCTGTGAGAGAGTCAATTGGACCATTAGATGATAGAGGGGTAAATGGGGCAGTAAGAAGAGACAAGGCTAGACTGAATGAATTCTTTGCTTCGGTCTTTACTGAGGAAGATGTAGGGATGTTACCCAAGACTGAAGTGGTATTTAAAGGTGATACTGCAGAGGAATTGAGAGAAATATCGCTACACCGGGAAGATATATTACAACTATTTGATAAACTGAATAGTAGCAAATCACCTGGACCGGATGGTATACATCCCAGAGTGTTGAAAGAACTGAAATATGAGATTGCAGACCTGCTATTGGTAATCTGTGAACTTTCATTAAAATCATCTGTAATACCTGAAGATTGGAGGGTCGCCAACGTAACACCAATTTTTAAAAAGGGTTCCAGGGGTGACCCGGGAAATTACAGACCGGTGAGTCTGACGTCAGTACCAGGGAAAATGGTAGAAACCATCATAAAGAACAAAATTACACAGCATGTAGATAGTCATGGCCTAATGGGAGACAGCCAACATGGCTTTAGACAAGGAAGATCTTGTCTTACTAATCTGATATGTTTTTTTGAAGGTGTGCATAAACAGGTAGACAAAGGTGAGTCGGTTGATATAGTGTATCTGGACTTTCAGAAAGCTTTTGACAAGGTCCCCCTCAGAGACTTTTGGCGAAGCTAAAAAGTCATGGGATAGGAGGCAGTGTACTATTGTGGATCGGGAACTGGTTAAAAGATAGAAAGCAGAGGGTAGCGCTAAATGGCCAATATTCCCAATGGAAAAAAGTGAATAGTGGAGTACCCCAGGGATCTGTACTGGGTCCGCTACTTTTTGACATATTCATAAATGACCTGGAAAAGGGAATAACTAGTGAGGTTATCAAATTTGCAGATGACACAAAACTGTTTAAAGTTGTTAAAACCCAAGAGGATTGTGGAAAACTGCAGGAGGATCTGGATAAATTGGAAGACTGGGCATCCAAATGGCAGATGAAATTTAATGTGGACAAGTGCAAAGTTATGCACCTAGGAAAGAACAACCCACACTATAGTTACACGATGCAAGGCTCCACATTAGAAACCACTACCCGGGAAAAAGATTTAGGAGTCATCGTGGATAACATGTTAAAACCCTCCGCCCAGTGTGCAGCGGCGGCCAAGAAAGCAAATAGAATGCTAGGTATCATAAGGAAAGGGATAGAGAATAAAACAAAGGATATTATAATGCCTCTGTATCGCTCCATGGTACGACCGCACCTTGAATATTGTGTGCAATTCTGGTCACCGTATCTTAAAAAGGACATAGCATTATTAGAAAAAGTACAGAGAAGAGCCACCAAATTGGTGAAGGGGATGGAAGGCTACTCCTATGAAGAGAGGCTAAAAAGGTTAGGGCTCTTTAACCTGGAAAAGAGACGGCTGAGGGGAGATATGATAGAGGTCTATAAATTAATGAATGGAGTGGAACGGATAAACGTGGATCAATTGTTTACGCTATCAGAATATAGAAAGACTAGGGGACATGTAATGAAGCTACAGGGTAAACTATTTAAGACAAATAAGAGAAAATATTTTTTCACTCAACGTGTAATCAAACTCTGGAATCTGTTACCGGAGGATGTAGTAAGGGCTGTTAGTATAGCTGGGTTTAAAAAAGGTTTGGACAAGTTCCTGGAGGAAAGGTCCATGAACCACTATTAAAAAGGGACCCAGGATATCAATGCTTGACCCAGTACAAGCATTGTGGAACCTGTGTCTTTTGGGGATATTGCTAGGTACGTATGACCTAGATTGGCCACTGTTGGAAACAGGATACTGGGCTTGATGGACCTCGGTCTGACCCAGTATGGCATGTCTTATGTTCTTATGTTCTTATGTTAGTTATGTCACGGGTGGATTTTTCCAATGCACTGTTTCTCGGTCTCCCCAAAAACCAGGTAGCTAGGCTTCAAAGAATACAGAATACTGCTGCATGTCTTGTCACACACTCCACTCTTCGGGATAATGGCACTCCCTTACTCTTTAATCTTCATTGGTTGCCAGTTTCGTTTCGCTTTCAGTTTAAGTTATTGACCCTGCTACACAAAGTCTACCACACCAGTACTCCATCTTATCTGACTGATCTTCTTTCCTTCCATTCCCCTCGGTATACACCTCGCTCTTTCCATCTTAACCGTCTTGCCCTTCCCTCCCCTTCCCGTGCCCATCTGCAGCTCACCCGTCTCTCTGCATTTTACTTTGCCGGTCCTGCTCATTGGAATTCTCTCCCCTCCTCTCTCCGCCTGGAATCACAATATACCATCTTCAAACAAAACCTCAAAACCCATCTCTTCTCCCTGGCATTTAACGTTCCTTCTCCTTTTGTATGAGTTTACCCTTAGTGTACTTATCTGCCTTTTGTATCCTGTCCTGTACCTCCTGTACTTTTGTCTTCTGTCCTTTACAAATTTGTATATTTCCTTTCCTTTTCTGGCTCTAGCCAAAATGTTATGTATTATGTATTTTATTTATTTTATGTATTTTATGTATTTTATTATTGTACACCGCCTTGACTGTTACAGAAAGGCGGTTTTTATCAAATGATTAAACCTTAAACCTTCAGTGCTCTCATGTCTGTCTTCCTCCCCACCCTTTTGAGGCATCGGGGGGGGGGGGAGGAATTAACCTCAGGGGGAGGTCGGCCACCTCTAAATCCCATCCCCCAAGCTGTGAAAAGAAGGCCCTCCCAAGCCACCCCCCCCCAAGATCCCCATTCCCCCTACCGCTCCTGCTTCTCCAGGAGCCCCCCTCCTGGCCCCCCAGGGAGAGTAGATTGGGTGACCACACCATACCAACTCCAGCCCTCCGCCGCCATCACCACAGCCCACCAAATCGCAGACCTTGGTGAGTCTGCATGCCGCTTCCCTGCCCCCCTCATTCCTCCTCTTATCTTTCCCACCCGCATCCCTGCCCTTCCCCTCTTCCAAGTGAATGGATGGCGTGCTCAGCCAGGTCATCTGTCCCTCTCCCCATTCACCTGGAGACATTAAAGACTCATACTGTAAGTACTAAATGTGATTTGAATGGGCCAGCAATGCTGAAAAACCGTGAGTATAGACATTTATTTATTTATTTGTTTAGCTATTATTATATACCGTTTTTTGCTGGGTCAAAGCAGTTTACATATAACAAGGATTATATTGGTTACATGGAACATCAACTTATGTACATTCCTTTTGAACTTATTTACATTTAGTACATGGAGTAAAATCAGTATCCATGCAGTAGTAACTTAAATACATTTGTTCTCTCTTTGCTTTGGTTTTACTTGGGGTAGTTTCTCCAAATGGGATAGTTCTGCGCATACTATGGCAGTCGTGAACCTCACTTCTAAGCCAGGGCATGTGGAGTATGATCTTAGTCTCTCAAAGTTACTGCTAATGTTCTGCGTAATACTTGCATCGTGCCAAAGAGAGCCTCCTGATGGAGTTTGTAAGATGTAGCATGTATGGGTAGTTTGTCAAGATGTGCTTGGAAATTCTTCCTTATCAAGCCTGTGGCTCCCAGTACAATGGGAAATATTCCCGTATCTTTCTGCCACAATTTCTTAGTCTCTGACTGCATTTATTGGTACTTCAAGATCTTCTGCCTCTCCACGTGATTCACAGAATAACTCGGTACTGACAATTCTATTATCAATGCCGTTCTGGTATTCTTCTCCTTTACCACTATATCAGGTTTCCTGGCATCCTATTGGTCTATGTACAGGCAGCAATGATGTGCGGTGTTAACGTTGGCTTAGTATGTGGGGGGAGGGGAGAGAGAAAGTGGTAATACTGTGGGGGGGGGGTCATGGAATGGGGCTTAAATGCTCAGCGAATAGGTGGGTCTTTAGGTGTTTTCTGAAGGTGTGGAGTTCGGTCTTGTTTCTGAGTTTGTCTGAGAGCATGTTACATATTGTTGGTGTTGCAAACACATCTATGTGCAGATCTTTCCAAGAAAGACCTTCTGGGAGCATGTCGGGGCAGGATGAGGGCATGTCTAAAAGCTGCACATCCAGAAAGTATTTCAGAAGCACCCAGATCTGTACAGTGCTTTGCCCCTGCAAGTGCCATGCTAGACCTACAATAGAAGTGGAATAAGCAAGGGACTTTGCTGTCTGCTTGGACTGGCTGCAACATTAGTGATTGGTTTTTGAACCTCTGGCTTGTCGTCTATGTGCATGTAGATGTCCTATCAGCAACCCTCCCTGCATCTTGTTCTATCCAGTATTTGACTTCTTCTTAAATTGTCCCAGAACCCAACCCATCCATTCCAAGCCTCCAATCCTATTGCACCAAATCCTCTCTCATGCTTTATCTGTTGTCTCTGTGGTCAATTTTCATTAAGTCCAATAGTGTTGTGTGTCTGTGTGACTCCTTGTTTTCTGTGTTTGTACTATGCTTCCATTTGTGCCTGTGTTTCTCTTTACCAAGTGCCTGTGCTGTCCAGTTAGCTCCTTTGTGGGTGTGGGTATCAGTATCTGTGTATATATTTGTGGGTGCCTGTGTCTCTGGGTGAATGTATGTGTGTGTGTGTGTGTGTAGCTCCTTTGTGGGTGTGGGTATCAGTGTCTATGTATATATTTGTGGGTGCCTGTATGTGTGCGTGTGTGTTGATGGGTGAGTGTGCAAGTGAGAATGAAGAGGTGTGTGAAGACATCACTGTGTCATGGACTGCACAAGGGAGTTAGTGGTGGGGTGCACTCCATGACCCAGTGATGGTCATGGAGTGCACCCCACCACCAACTCCTTTGTGGATGGTGGGTTCACAAGGGTGTGGTGGTGGGAGTCAGCATCATGGAGGAAATAAACACTTTGTGCTGGCAATGCTGTGTGAGACCCACAGGGAGAGCAGGAGGGTTTCAAGGAGACATCCATATCACAGGGTATACAGATCCAGAACCCTGTACATCAACTAGACTGATGGGCAGTCCCTCACCAGGTTCCACTTTGATAAAGCATCCATCCGCCAGCTCTACCAAGAGCTGGGGCCACTCCTGAACTCATCTACACACACAGCCAGCCCATGCCTCTTCACTTCCAGATCACCATAGCCTTCTTTGCAACTAGCAGTTTCCAGTCTGAGTTGGTAGCCACTGCACATCTCAGCCAGTCAGCAGTATCACAGTGCATCTCTCAGTTCCTCAGGGCTGCACAAAACCTCACAGCTGACTCTATAGCCTTCCCACAGACAGAGCAGCAGTGGCAACAAACAATGCCAGAACTTCATTTTATTTATTTATTTAGACAGTTTTGTATACTGCCTTATCCTTCAATCAAAGAGGTCACAACACAATTGGGGGATACATTTAACACGCGGGGGTATGAGACACATACACTAATACTTACAGGGAACATGGGCAATGGAGGGTTAAGTGGCTTGCCCAAGACCACAAGGAGCATCTGTGGGACTAGAAACCCCAGTCCTTCCGGCCCAAGGTTGCTGTTCTCTAGTGGGATTTGAACCCCCAACCTTCTGGCCTGAAGTACCTTGCCCCAACCACTAGGCTACTCCTTCCTCCTCATGAGGTGGCTGGATTCCCATCAGTTCTGGGGTTGATAGACTGCACACATGGCTTTCAGACCCCATGAGGGAGAAAGCAGCCATCCAGAATCGAAAGGCATTCTACTCCCTCAACAAGTATGTTGTATGCAATGCGCTGGGTGAAATAACAGATGTCTTTCCCAGATTCCCAGGTTTATTTCATGATACATACATCCTCACCCACTCAGGAATTTATGAAAGATTTGAGAGTGGCACTATATCTGGTGGATCAATGCTAGGAAAGATGTCTCTTGGGCCCCCTCCTCCCTCTCCTAGCCACCCTAGTGGGTCACTAACCAGACTTTTGTTTCCTTTCTCCTGTCCATGGAGATAACAGAGGATACCCATTGACTGGAGCTTTGCTTAGTCTGCCAGTTGCACACCACCTCTCCCCTATGAGAAGTAGCCTTCGCAGTGCACCTCCTGGGGGTGGGGGGGGGGGGGCAGTAAGGTAGCCTGGCAGCTAGGGTGGCCAATTGCTCGTCTTTTGATTGGACAGTCTGGTTCTTTGTCTTCCTGTACTGTGTGCAGTTACAAATTGAAACAGGATACTGTATTGTCTGGTCAGCAGGGCTTCATAGTCCCTGACTACAAAGGTAAATACACTTTTAACCCTTAAGTCACTTCTTTACTGTTTACTCAGCAGAGCCCCACACTGCAATTCTGGCCAAGGTACTCCAAATTAATTCCAAAAATCCCCACAAGTTATATTATGAGGTGCAGCACTGATGAAATCTGAGTGCTTCTGTAAAGGAAATCGTTTTCTCAAAGGAGCAAATTATTATTGGAACATAATATTGGAAGTTTGCATTGGAGGAGGCAGAAAAGGAACAGCATGTAGCACTGGAGGTTATAGTAAGGGCTGTGTCACTGTTTAAAAGTAATTGCCACCACTGCAGGTCCCAGAGAAGGGCAACAGCGGTAGCAATGGGGGTGAGGATGGCAGAAATGAGATTTGCCTAGGGAGTCTCATATCCTTGCATCGGCTCAGATTGCAATGGAAAAAAGAAATGACGGAAATCCCTGAAATCCAACTTAAGAGGACAGACAGAGCAAGGCAGAATCAGAGACTAGGACTGACTGTTGTTGTTAGTAAGTGCCATCAAATTGATGTGACTCATGACAACTCTCTAGATAGTTGTCCTAAACTGCATTCGGTCTTCAGTCAGGTGGCATATTGCTGATAGAGTGGCATCCATAGCTGCTGTTATTGTATCAATCCATCTCATTGCTGGCCTTCCACATTTGTACTGACCATCAACCTTGCCAAGCAAGATAATTCCACAGCCATCTCAGAAAGACACCACAACAAGCAAAACCAATCTCTGCGAAGCCTCGACCCTCAATCAAGTAAGCCTATATGACAAAGCACTAGCCTCACTTTTGCTCCTTTCCATAAACGGCATACACAGTGTCTCCAGATTTAACACTGCATTTACAAACTTTAACACTGTTACATTACCATTGTGCAATTTACAATACTCTACCGCATGTTCTTTGTTTCTACTATGCCTATTACACAGATAATATATATTGCTGCCATCCTTACATCCTGCCATTAATGCTATGTATTCTGACATCATTGGATTTAACTGTACAATAGTTCTACTCACCTCATGCTTATTTATTGACAATTCATATATTGTATATTGACAAAGCATATATTATACTCAGCTACATCAGTTAAATTTGATTCATTGAATAACTATTTGCATATTGATCATATATTAACAAATACAATGGGAACAACCTTATACTATAATTATAAAACTTGTCTTGAAAAAAAAATACCCCATCTTGATTCGCCTTCAATTGACCTTAATGGAATGCTAACAAATTGTAACTGTGCAATTAATAAAGCTGCCACACTCACATACACACATGCAAAATCTGCTCACAAACAATCTGAAAAATGGTATACTTCTGACATATCCAAGTTAAAAAAAGATTTCAGAAAACTTGAACATAAATGGAGATCTAAAAAAAACCCTAGAATATAAAACACTCTACATATCAGCCTTGAACACCTATAAAGAAGCAATAAACAATGCGAAAAAGAACCACCATACAAAAATCCATTAATGGAAATCAGGAAAACCACTATTTACACACTTTATCTCCTACTGATATGTGCAACAATATCCAATGCCTAAACCCTTGCAGGACCCCACCCGATCCTGCCCCATCCCCATCAACCTTTACCATCCCGGACAAAACCAACACCTTTACCTATATAGAAATACACACTCTAGAGGCAACAACCTGAATCAGAATAAGCCCCAGAACAAACTAATTTTTATAAATCTTTTACCCAGAAACAAATTGCAAAAGCCCTCAGATTCTCCAACCCCATTAAAATGTGCCCTAATTAAATACCAGATCCATAAGAAATAAAATCTCAGTTATCTGGGACCTTGTTATGGATGAAAAAACAGATCTCCTCTGTGTCACTGAAACCTGTCTCTGATACTGTTCTTCCAAATCAGCTAAATATAATGGCTGTACTCTCTTTAACTGCCCCAGGGACCAGAAAAGAGGAGGTGGCATCCTTATAATAAGCAAAACAGAATTAAAAACATCCCCCAGTATCTGCAGTAACCTTGATGGGATGGATATTCTCAAAATTGAAAATAAAACCATAGCTATCTGCCACCTATATAGACCCTCCCCCAACCCCTTTACTCCTTCCTCATTGTTATCCTTTGTATTCCTGTTACTTTGTTCCTTTGACCCGGTGAAAAGCGGGATATAAATACAGTTAAATAAAATAAATAATAAATTGTAAACAGTTGAAACATACTGCCTAGAATATGTTCTGTGTAAACCGTCTTGACTTGTAGAAAGACAGTATATAAATCTTGTTAAATAAATAAATAAATCAACACAACATTATATCAATCCTTGAATCAGCCTGCATCTCCTCGATAAGGAAGTCTCACATTATCTTGGGTGACTTTAACCTAACCTCCCTCCCTCATATGCAGTCAATAGTGTTCCTTGACTCGATGGAAGACATGAGTTTTCAGCAAATAATAGTCCTATTCACATTAAGGGCAACACTCTTGACCTAGTATGACCTTCCAAAACCTCTAACAGAGCACTCACGTTACACATCCCCACAAGTAACACAGATCCCATGGTCTGACCACTTACTTGTGCACTTCTCCCTCCCAGTAACCCCCCGCCCTATATCCTCATGCACTTTGCACCAAAATACACGATTTAGACCTTTGTGTGGTGGTATGTAATCTGCCTATTGGTCCGAACCCCTCCCCATGTAACCATGGCACCAACACAGGATATGCACTATTCTGGGTACATCATAGCCCATAGGGCTAGACATGACTGAGAAATACAGATACATCCTAGGTGTGTCTGCAGGAACTACCTATCACACACACTAGCACTGATGAGGACCTGCAGCACGGCATATTTCAACCATGAGCGATGCTGTGGACCTGGTGCTGGGCGCCCCACCTCACCCTCAGGGTGAGCACGGTACCCACACAATGTGACAGTCTGTAGCTACTCTGTGCCAGTACCACACACAGTCAGTACCCCCTACCAGGCTGAGGTACTGTGGGGGTGCACACGGTCCATTCCCCCTACCAGGCCGAGGTGCTGTGGGGGTGCATACCCCATCCTGTGCTCATCTGTAGACCGCTGATTTGCATGTGCAGTGCATCATGGGTACGGGTGGGTTAACCCTATCCTGGTAACCACAGCAGACAGTTTGTGTGGTGACATGCAGTCCTTCTGCAGCCAGCCAGGGGGTTGTTAGCAGCTGTAGCCCACTGGGTTACTTCATTGCCTGTGGAGCCACATGTCATGGGTTCAAACACATGGTTGGGTTATTTGATAGGGCTGTCTGAGGCATTGTCTATTTTTAATGTACATTAGTGCTGCCAGCAAAAACGCCCTCAGTGTACTGTAACCATAAGGCACCTTATAAGGTGCCTTATCAGGTGTCCTCTAAAGCGCCTTATAGGGTGCCCTATAGGGGACATTATAGGGTGCCTTGGCGGACACTTTATAATGTGCCCTATGGAGTGCCTTATCGGGTGCCTTATGCGGCACCTTAGGTTACGGCACGTGAGGGTGTGTTTGCTGGCAGCACTAATTAAAATACAACTAAACTGCCGCAAACAGCAATAATTACACGTAAAAGCTAATGCCTCAACCAGCCTTATGCATTAGGCACATTGGGGGCTCCAACTCATGACCCCTGTACCATCAGTCAGTGTATCTACCGTTGTGCTACACCTCTGTTGCTGTGTTTGTATGTCTGCGCGCCTACTTAAGATTACTACGCGTTAACATGCTTAGCGGCGTCTTGCCCAATAATGTGCGCAGCGCACGTTATCACGCGATAATGTGCGCAGCGCACGTTATCACGCGATAATGTGCGCAGCGCACGTTATCACGCGATAATGTGCGCAGGGCACGTTATCACGCGATAATGTGCGCAGGGCACGTTATCACGCGATAATGTGCGCAGGGCACGTTATCACGCGATAATGTGCGCAGGGAACGTTATCACGCGATAATGTGCGCAGCGCACGTTATCACGCGATAATCCCGTTTGGCTACATTAAGACCGAAACGCCCACTCCTTTTATGGCATCCTGCACACTAACGCCGGGCGCACGTTAAGACTGCTCACTAAACATACCCCCTAGACACAATCACAAAAATTAATACAACTACCTCCCCTCTTGATCCATGCCCTGTAGCCTGGATCAAAGCAACAAAAATGGAACTTGTTCCTTACATATTAAATATAGTTAGCCAATCCCTCCTCCAAGGAACCATGCCAAAGGAACTCAAACTTACTACGATCCTGCCCATCCTAAAGAATAAATCTCTCAATAAAGATGATCCAAGCTCATATAGACCTATTGCCAGTATCCCATTGATTTCCAAAGTCATTGAGAAGGTGGTCCAATTACAACTTCAAGACTTCATAGACTTAAATGCACCCCTAGATGAATAACAGTATGGCTTCTGCCAATTCCATGGCATTGAAATGTTTCTATTAGCTCTATTCAACATCCTCATTCGTGGTATGGACAGCACAAACAGTCATTATTACTTGTCTTTTTAGACATCGCATCTGCATTTGACAACGTGATTCACCAAATGCTTCTCTCTAGACTAGCACACATAGGTATAAAGGGAATAACCCATCAATGATTCAAATCGTACATATCTGAATGTGCTCAATACGTGCAAATAGAACAGGAAGCTTCTGCAACATTCCCACAGGATCAAGTAATACCCCAAGGCTCTGCCTTATCGGCTGTCCTTTTCAATCTATATCTTCAGCCAATCTGTTCCATATTTAGAAAACATAAAATAGGATATCATATATATGCAGATAATATCATTTTGTACTTCCCGCGTGGACATAATGAACCCCACCTTCCACAACCTGTCAACATGTATTAAGGAAGCAGAAAATTGGCTAAAATCAAACATCCTGAGCATTAACGTCAATAAAACTGAAGTACTTTTCACTTCAAGAAACCAAAACTTCATCCCCCCACAGACAATCAGTATACATGACACCATACTCTCAGTAAAACAGGAGTAAACTACCTAGGGGTCATACTTGATAAATTCCTCAACATGACATCCCATATAAAGCAAACAGCCAGAATCATATTTCTTAAATTAAGAGTCATACAGCATCTCAGACCCCTTATAAACATAAATGATTTCAGATCATTGTTCAGGCTCTTATCATGCCCCCATTTTGACTACTGTAACACCCTGTTAAAAGGAACAACCAAAAAGAATATAAACATACTTCAGATGGTGCCTAATATTATGGCCAGAATTATATTCAAAGCACGATTATCAGATCACATCACACCCATCCTGCATAAGCTACGTTGGCTCCCAATTTCAAGCAGAATAATATATAAAACGTTAATGACCACATACAAATTTATTTATTTATTTATTTATTTAACAATTCTTATATACTGCACTATTTGTTATCAGTGCGGTTTACATTTAACAGAGAATACTCAGATCAGAGAAGACTGATTGGGTTTACATTATAACAGGGAATAGAACTTGGAGAACATGGGTAACTATTTACATATTGAAATATATCCAGATAGATGTGGAATACATAAACAATATACATAGGGAATAATAGATGATGCTTAATCAGAGAGTATGTAAGATGCTGTAAGGCTGGCAAGAGAATGCTTGGGACTTGAGCGTTATGTTGTGTATGGGGCTCTAGTAGGGGAAAGGGGATGGTTTCTTTGAGTCAGGGTAGCCTCTTGAGAGAAATGGAGCAGAAAGAGGTGGTGTTTTATTGCTTTCTGGAATTGTAGAACGTCTCGGATATCTCTGATTTCTGGAGGGAGGGCGTTCCAACATTTTGGTGCGTAGTGGGCAAAGGTTCTTCTCCTGGTTGTTTGTGAGCACTTTATGGAGTCTTTATAGATAGTCAAGGTGTTGTCGTTTGCTGTCCTTCTGGCTCTAGTTTTTGGAGTAGGTGTGATCAGTTCCTTGAGAGAGTTGGGGGCAATGTTGTTGAAAATTTTGAATGTTATTAACAGAATCTTATATGTTAGCCTAGAGTATATTGGTAGCCAATGGAGCTCCTTAAGTATTGGTGTGATGTGGTCTGATCTGGCTAGACCACAGAGGACACGGGCGGCGGCGTTCATAGCTTGTTGGAGAGGATTAAGAGTGTTTTTTGGTAGGCCATACAAGATTAAGTTTGCGTAATCTAAATGAGGTAGAATGAGGGCCTGGAAGATGGTTCGGAAGTCGTTAGCAGGTAGCATAGGTTTGAGATGTCTCAAAGTTCTAATTTTGTTGTAGATAGACCTGGTGGTGTTTTTTATGTGTTCCTTGAAATCAAAATGTTGGTCCAGAGTAATGCCGAGATAGCGTATGGTCTTACGGTTTGGAAGCTCCGCATCTCTTACTCTTAAGATGGAGGGAGGAGAGAAGCTTTTGTTCCTTGATATGAAGAGTACCTCTGTTTTCTTGAAATTAATGTGGAGGTTTTGGGTAGTTAGCCAGTCTGTAATTGCGTTGAAGCAGTTGACAAGGTTGGTGAATTCCGGATGTTTGACTTTGAACGGGGTAAATAGCAAAACATCATCAGCGTAGATAAGAGTAGAAATGTTGAAGGATCGGATGATGTTACATATCGGCTGCATATATATATTAAACAGCAGAGCCGATAGGGGGGAACCTTGTGGGACACCTTGTTGTTGGTGGAATGGTGCAGAGGTTTTAGAACCAACCCGGACATGTTGCCAGCGCTCCGATAGGTAAGATTTACACCACTCCCAGGCAAGGCCGTGAATGCCCTTTTCCATGAGGCGGGTAAGTAGTTGGTTGTGATTGACGGAATCAAAGGCAGCTGAGATATCCAGGAAGATGAGAGCAAAACCATCTTCTGCGTTGTCAATTCCTCTATTCAGTGTGTTGGTGAGGGTGGTGAGCAGTGTTTCTATTCCATGCGATTCTCTAAAACCATGCTGGCAGGGGTCGAGGGGTGCTGTTATGTCAATATGTTGTTGGATTTGTATGTAGACGACCTTCTCGATTATTTTAGCGAGTAGAGGAATGCTCGAGATGGGTCGGTAAGATTCTGTCTTTGATGGGTCAAGTCTTCTGTTCTTTAGGAGGGGTCTTATTGAAGTTTGTTTGAGTAAAGAGGAGAATGAGCCAGATGCAAAAGATAGACGGATGATGTTTAGCAGAATTGGGCTGAGTTCAACTCGAAAGGTCCTGATCCAGTGTGCTGGGCAGGGGTCGTTTGGGGCAGTAGAGGTATTGATGCTGGCAATGAGGTCTTGGATATTCTTCTCTGCAGGAGGGGTAAAATGTGTGAGTGAAGTTTGTGAGTTGAGAGTTAGGAAGAGAGGGGACACTGTTGGTGCTGGCTGAATACTTGCTGAGAGGGATTTGGCTTGAAGGAAGTCGGCATATGACTGGGAGGGAATTGGGACAAGTTGGGTGGGGGAGGGTTCCTTGGTAAGGGATTTCGCTAGGTTGAATAGGTCTCTGGGTTTATTGATTGAGCGCTGAAGGAGCTGGGCGTGGTATTAATTAATTAACAATAATTAATTAATTAATTAATAGCAATTAATTTATTATTATAAACGCAACACCATTTCTTCTTTGTCTTTCATTTCCAGCATAGTAGACCATGTGATCATCTGATGCAAAGTGCCCGATGCCAGTCCATTTCAGTTCGCTGACACCCAACAGGTCAAGTTGTACACGTTCCATTTCATTCTTGACCACCTCCAACTTCCCTTGGTTCATGCTTCGTACGTTCCATGTTCCAATGTGTAAGACATCTTTACAGCTTCTGACTCTCATTTCATGCGCAGCTACATCAGCAGTCAGACTTCCCGAGGGCTTTGATCCAACCACATCATAAATGCTGGCTTTACTCTGAAAAGTCTTCAGCTCTTCCCCAGTAGCTAGTTGAGTGCCTTCCGACCTGGGAGTCTCATCTTCCAGCACCATAGCACAATTTGTTTTGTTGTAACTATCCATTGGGTTTTCATGGCAAGATACAGAAGTAGATTGCCGGGCCTTCCTTCCGCGCAGTTTAAGTTTGGTGTTGTTGCCGTTGTCACAGAAATGTGATCCTCCGCCGTCAACACTATCCCATTCTGCTGCTGCCCAGATGGGTGGTTTGTCTTCGTCTGGCACCTCAGCTGAGACCTGTCCATCTTGGGAGACCCTGCCAGTAGTTAAACTACGGATAGTTTAGCTCTCAGCATCACTGATGCACGCAAGCCCTCACAGCACGACAAGCTGCAAACCAAGTTTATAATAAAGAAGAAACTTGCAAGAACTGTAATGAAATACAATGCAGTCAGCGAACGCTTAATCTCTATTCGTCTACGAGGATTGCCTATCAACACAACTATAATTCAAGTATATGCCCCAACAACAGCTGCAGAAGAGAATGAAATTGAAGAGTTCTATGAACAAGTACAAGCTGAAATTGACAGAACATGCAAACAGGATATCCTGATAGTCATGGGTGACTGGAACGCAAAAGTTGGCAACAAAGAAGAAGGCAAAGTAGTTGGAAAATATGGACTTGGCAACAGAAATGAAGCTGGAGAAAGATTGATAGAATTCTGCAAGACCAATGATCTATTCATCTCAAACACCTTCTTCCAGCAACACAAGCGGCGACTGTACACATGGACTTCACCCAATGGATTGTATAAAAATCAAATTGACTACATCTGTGGAAGTCAACGATGGAAAAGCTCTGTAACATCAACCAAGACAAAACCTGGAGCTGACTGTGGTACAGATCATCAACTACTAGTATGCAAACTCAAGCTAAAGTTGAAAAAGAGCAAACCACTCATGAATGCAGCAAAATATGACCTTGAGAATATACCACTGGAATTTAAAGACTGCCTGCAAAATCGATTTGCTGCTTTAGATACAAATGACAGAGCTCCGGAAGAGTTATGGAATGACATCAAGAAGGTTGTGCTAGAAGAAAGCGAGAAGTCTCTACAAAAGGTGAAAAAGCAAAAACGGCCAAAATGGATGACGGAAGAAACTCTGAAAATTGCCCAGAAATGCAGAGAAGCTAAAGCCAAAGGAGAAAGAAAGACAATCGTAGAACTCAACAGAGATTTCCAACGTGCAGCAAGACAGGACAAGGAAAAGTACTACAATGACACTTGCAAGGAATTAGAAGCAGAAACTATTAGAGGAAGAACAAGATCGGCTTTCCTAAAGCTGCGAGAGTTAAAGAAAAAGTTCCAGCCTCGAATTGGAATGTTACAAGATGCTCAAGGTTCTATGTTGAATGATGCTGAGAAGATCAAGAAAAGGTGGAAGGAGTATACAGAGTTTTTATATGATAAAGATCAAGTGGACCAACAGCCGTTTCAACCTATACCTTATGATCAGGAACCATTGGTGATGAAAGAAGAAGTTGAAGCAGCATTGAAAGCCTTATCAAAGAACAAAGCACCAGGCATTGATAGCATTCCCATAGAAGTATTGCAGCAATCTGATGCAGCTGTTACCGTACTTACACGGCTCTGCCAAGAAATATGGAAGACAACATCATGGCCAACTGACTGGAAAAGATCTGTGTTTATACCAATACTAAAGAAAGGTGATCCAACTGACTGTGGAAATTATCGCACAATCGCTCTGATCCCACATGCCAGCAAGATTCTACTGAAGATTATTCAAAAGAGACTACAGCCATACCTAGAACAAGAACTACCTGAAGTGCAAGCAGGGTTCAGGAAAGGGCGAGGAACGAGAGACATCATTGCGGATGTGAGATGGATCCTTGAAAAGACTAAAGAATACCAAAAGGATATCTATTTGTGCTTTATCGACTATAGCAAGGCTTTTGACTGTGTAAACCATGAGAAACTCTGGACCACATTAAGAAGAATGGGTATACCAGAACACCTGATCGTTCTCTTGCGCAATCTGTACATTGATCAAGAAGCAATAGTTCGAACGGAACAAGGAGAAACAGAATGGTTTAAAATAAGCAAGGGTGTAAGACAAGGCTGCATACTTTCCCCCTGCCTGTTTAATTTATATGCAGAACAAATCATCAGAGAAGCAGGACTGTATGAAGACAACAGAGGTGTGAAGATTGGTGGAAGACTCATCAACAACCTTCGCTATGCTGATGATACCACATTACTGGCTGAAAGTGAAGATGATCTGAAACATTTGCTTCTCACAATCAAAGAACATAGTCTCAAAATGGGCCTGCACCTTAATGTAAAGAAGACAAAGATCATGACAACTGGCAAAATCAACAGGTTCATCGTTGAAGGAGAAGAAATTGAAATCGTGAACAACTTTAACCTACTTGGATCAACTATCAATAAAGAAGCAACAAGCAGTCAAGAAATCAGACGACGCATTGCTCTTGGCAGAATGGCTATGAAAGACCTAGATAAGATTCTCAAGAGCAGAGATGTCTCTCTCCATACAAAGATTCGACTTGTTCAAGCCATGGTATTTTCAATAACATCATATGGATGTGAAAGCTGGACAGTGAAAAAGACAGACAGGAAGAAAATTGATGCCTTTGAATTATGGTGCTGGCGGCGAATACTGTGTATACCATGGACTGCCCGAAGAACAAACCAGTCGGTACTAGAGGAGATCAAACCTAAGCTTTCTTTAGAAGCTCAGATGACAAGACTTCGACTTTCATACTTCGGACACATCATGCGAAGAGAGAGATCATTAGAGAAAGACATCATGCTTGGCAAGATAGAAGGTCAACGCAAAAGAGGAAGGCCAGCAATGAGATGGATCGCTACAATAACAGCAGCTACGGGTACCAGCCTGTCAACAATGAGCCGCCTGACTGAAGACCGAACACAATTTAGGATAGCTATCCAGAGGGTCGCCATGAGTCGACTCCGACTCGACGGCACTTAACAACAACAACAAGCAATTAATTAACAACAAATAATTAATTAATTAACAACATAGCACCCTCTTATCTTTCATCTCTAATCCACTCCCAAACAGACACCAGAACCACCAGAATGCCCTCATAGTCCCAACATCCATCCACAAGACTAAAGAGACAACAAGTAACAGGGCATTCACATATGTAGCCCCCATGTTAAGGAACACTCTCCGAGAATCATTGTGAGCCATCAAAGACCTTTAAACCTTCAGAAAGTAACTAAAAATCCTTCTCTTCATTGACCATTACAATAGTTCCAGCTGCAACATCAATCAAAATGCAACATCACCTCTGCAAGACAGTCCTCTTAACCCATCTCTCCCCCTCGAAATCAAATGCAATCCTCCCGTTAACAAAATTGAAAAGGTTTCACTTGCTAAGTTACTAAGTGATGTAAATATGTTATAGTTATCATGTTCACTCACTAATCCACTGAGCGATTTACACTTGTTTATAGTTATCATATAAATAATTATGTGTTTTAATACTCCTACAATGTATTATGAAACTCGTTTGTTTTAATGTAAACCATCCCTGATCTTGGGAAGGGGTAGTATAGAAAAAACTTTCAAATAAAAAATAAAAAAGCTGGCATGTGCAAGTTCAGGCATGATTTTGGAAATGTGAACATGCCGGATATGAACGTCTATCAAACATATATAATATCAAACAATATACCAACGCCTTGTTTATTCATAAGAACCAACAAATTCATATCCATGTGAGCCTTCTCTCTTACTGCCCCTGCTATCTGGAATGCCCTCCCAGATAATCTAAAATCAACAACGGATATAACAGAATTCTGGAAGTTGCTCAAAACCACCCTATTCATTGAACAATTCAACGAAGACCACCAATCACCCTAATCACTCCACAAGCCTATTTACACAAGGCATGACATCTACACCATACAAACATCCCATTACTCTCATTAAAATGTATATAGTTTAGATAATATTACAAGAGACTATTCAGGTTTTTGAAGTTATAATGTTACTGTTGATATTTGCAAGTTCTTTGTATAAGTTGAAGTTTATTGTAAACCGCCTTGATTGAATGAAAAAGTGGTATAGAAAAATTGTTAAATAAATAAATAATTAAATAAATAAATATAGATGTCCCCAGAATAACATTTTTGAACCAAGTGAGCATGAACATGGTTGGAGTTGTGACTTAAGAGTGGATGGCCAGGGTTGAAAACCCAGTGTGATCTAAGGCTAGTCACTGAATTCTCCATCTTCTGTACACTCTCTGATTGTTTTAAGGGAGCGGTTCTCAACCTGTGGGTCGCGACCCTCACGGGGGTCGCCACAGGATTTAGCGGGGGTCACTTAGCCTCCACCAAGTTTAAAAAACAAAAAAAATTAAGACGCACATAAGTTGCTGCCGCTGCCGAGTCCGCTTCTCAGCAGCGGCAAACTCCGGCAAACTCACCGCCTTCTTCTGCAGCCGCGGCTCCATGCCTCTTAGGGAACCACGGCTGTACCTGTAAAATCATTGCGGAGCCCTTCCTGTCTCGACGGGCTCCGTGCAGCATTGTCCCGCCTCCAAAGGAAGTGGTAACAACTTCCTTTGGAGGCGGGACAATGCTGCACAGAGCCCGTTGAGACAGGAAGGGCTCCGCAATGATTTTACAGGTATAGCCGTGGTTCCCTAAGAGGCAGGGAGCCGCGGCTGCATTAGAAGGGAGGCAGACATGGGGAGAGGGGATGAGGGGGCAGGGAACCTGCAACACAGTTGACATTGACAGAGGGGGGCTGACATGGAGGGAGGGAGCTGATATGGATGGATGAAGGGAGGGGGCTGACATGGACAGATGGAAGGATGGGGGCTGACATGGAGGGAGGGAGGGGCTGATATGGATGGATGGAGGGAGGGGGCTGAGATGGACAGATGGAAGGATGGGGGCTGACATGGAGGGAGGGAGGGGGCTGATATGGATGGATGGAGGGAGGGAGTGGGCTGACATGGAAGGATGGAGGGAGGGGGCTGGCATGGACAAAGGGGAGAGACAGGGGGACATACTGGACAGTCGGGATAAATGCTGGACAGAGGCGAGAGACAGTGTGGGTTAGGATTATAATGGGCTGATGGGGGAGCTAGCACTGGTAATGGGCAGATGGGGGGGCTAGGAGAATGGGTTGATTAGGGAAGGCTAGGACTGGGAATGGACTTATCAAGGGGGGGTAGGACTGGTAATGGACTGATGGGGGTCTAGCATTGGAAATGAGCTGATCGGTGAGGTTAGGACTGGAAATGGGCTGATTAGGGGAGCCTAGCACTGGTAATGGGGTTGAGGGGGGGGTACTAGCACTGGAAATGAGCTGATTAGGGGAGGCTAGGACTGGTAATGGGCTGATGGGGTGGGGTAGGACTGGTAATGGACTGATGGGAGGCTAGCATTGGAAATGAGCTTATTGGGGGGGGCTATGACTGGAAATGAGCTGATTAGTGGAGGCTAGGACTGGTAATGAGCTGATGGGGGTAGGACTGGTATTGGGCTGATTAGGGAAGGCTAGCACTGGTAATGGGGTTGAGGGGGGATTAGCACTAGAAGTGAGCTGATTGGGTGGCTAAGGCTACAAGTGGGCTGATACAAGGGGATGGGAGAATGGAACTGGAAGGGAGTGGATCTGAGAGGGGCTGCCATGGTATTTGTACTAGAAGGGACTGGTCAGTGGGGAAGGAGGGGGACTGGAAGGGAATGGACACCAGTGGCAGTCATGGGAATGCAAGTTGACATTGGAAGGTACTGGGAGTGAGGACTGAAAAGGGGCTGATACTGGGGAGGGTTACTGGGACTGGAAATAGGCTGATGGAAAGAAGTGAAGAAAACGAAAGAGATAAGAAATGGCAGATGGACCATAGACCACAGAAAGAGAGCTAAGAGAAGACAGGAAAGCAGAAGCCTCAGATCGGGACCAGCATGATCAGAGAATAAATTGGTCAGACAACAAAGGTAGAAAAAATAATTGTATTTCATATTAGTGATTTGATTACAAAATCATCATAATTTTGAAATCAAATATTGTTACTTGTGATTAATTATTGTGGTTTAAATAAGTATTTTATAAATAAAAACATATTGCAAAGGCCTATAATATATTAATAATGCAACAAATGATTACAGCGACAATGCGTTAACGGTAAAGGAAGAGAGACGCATTTGATTTTATCATTGGGGGTCACCACAAGTTGACCAATGGTAAAAGGGGTCACGGTACCTAAAAGGTTGAGAACCACTGTTTTAAAGTGAAAACAAGCACTTTCCTAATGTCTATTTCTTGCTTGGAGCAGATATAAACACGGATGTGCCTGCAGACATCTCCAACATTTCTGAGATAGGATGGGGGGTGTAAGTCCATTGTTCCTCCCTGGACACCCCTCCACCATACCCCTTTCCAGTTTGGACGTCCCTGCACCAGAGACATCTGTGAACATTATTTGTGGAATGGCTACAGAGATGTTTCCATGATTCCAACATCCAAATCACAGCTAAACCTTTTAAAATGACCCTCTTCATGTCTATCTTTTTTTCTGTCCAACTTTTGCAACTGATTAAAAAAATTAAGTTACTAGACAACCAAAGTAGAAAACATAATTTTATTTTCAATGTAATGACTGGAATATATTGTTTTTTTATCATCTCAAGTGGTGATTACCCCACATATAGATTATTGCAATAGTCTGCTTCATAGTCTTCCCAAAATATCCCTACACCCAATCATAATAGCTCAACATATTGCGGCGCGAATCATCCAAAATGCATGCCGAATTGATCACATAATGCCAATCTTACATGACTTACACTGACTGCCCATACAAAACCGCATCAAATTCAGGATATTAATGATCACTTTCAAAATCATCAGAAAAATTGCTCCCCAAACTCTTTCCCAATTAATTAAAGTGGCCCCCATCGATCAACTAAGAAGAGAACAAATGACCAACACTCTCTCTACCTCATCAGCTTTCCGTAAGTCTAAACAGTGCACCAGCAACAGAGCATTTGAGTTTATCTCCCCAATGCTCTGGAACTCCCTACCACCCAGTCTCCGAAATATTACAGACTTAGGGGTATGTTTACTAAAGTCCGGGAATTTGCGCGCCGCAAATTAGCGCACGGCAACGCGCCACTTAAACGGTGACAAACGCTCCTAAACGCCCCGCACAGGTGCGAGGAACCCCCGTGAATGTGCGCGACACACTAACGGGCCCCGCACAAATACGGGCCCGCAAATGTCCGAAAGAGGCGTGTAACGGCGAACGGAGGGCGGAGGAAGGTCCCCGAGGGGCGGAGAGACGGGGTCAATGGGCGGGTAAGGGGAGGGGAGAGGCTCCCCGCACATGAACGGGGCCGAATTTCCCATGAAAAAATAGCGCGAGTGAAACAGTCGCGCTAGAGGTCATATAAAGGCAAGAGAAACCATTTCCGTTAGCAATGTACAGCAAAACCGGGGAAACCTGAAAAACGTAAGCAGTGTGATACATGTGCACAGCAGAAAGGTGAAAGTAAAAATAGACAATGACCAGAAAATCAATAATAAAAATAGTAATGCAGCTTGTGAACAGTTACAGTAATGGGCAAATATAAAAATCACACCCAGGACAGTCCCAGAAAAAAAGATATGAATGTAGGAAGGGCCATGGAGCTGAGACTCCCCCAAAAATAATTCCCAGCCCTGTGGCTGTCCTGGGTGTCTTCCAAATGGTTGCCCACCAATATCACTGTTGCCCAGCTTAAAAGTAAAGCCCCGGTATATGTGTCTATTTCTGGGGTTTAGCTGCATGTTTGTCACCAGACAAGGTGAATGAGGCCACAGTAAAAGACTGAAGAGCAAGCTGTGCGTCCCCATCCTGACAGGTGTCCTATCACCAGGTACTGCACTGCCTCTGCGGCCACAGTGTGGTGCAGCAGACAGAGCCAGCACCTCCAAAACAGGAGGGTCACAGGTTCAAATCCCAGCTGGGGCTCATGCCAGCCCAGTCCCAATATTTTAACCATCACCAAACAGAGATAGTAAAGACACCCCATTATTGCAGAGAGCATAAACATCTTGCAAACACCCATATTTTACCCTCCAGTGCACATGCACCTGAACAATGGGCATCACCCACAGCCGAGTTCCCCAAATGCAGTCCTGGAGTGGCTCAAACTAATCAGGCCATATGCGTTTGCTAAGATGAGGACATGCCAGCATGTTGGTGGAACAGTACAGAGGGTGGAGGGGGCAGGGGCTGTGAGCCACAGAAGACAGTGGCTTAGCCATGTGCAGTCTGGCACCGTCCACTGCTACAGACAGGCCGTGATGGATGTACAGACATGGACCTCCCAGGGAACCCAGTCAATCTGTGGCTACATGGTGGTGCAGTGCACACAGATAGTGTATGCAAGAACATAAGGTCACAGGTTCAAAGCTCAGCTGGGGCTATGGCCAATTCCACCCACATTTTTGTCCAACAACTAAACTGTGCTGGTAAGCACAAACCTGTAATGCAGAGGAGATAGGCATTGTCTATATGGCTATCATTTCCCATCCAAAGCACATACACCATTAACCGTGGCATCACTCAGATCAGAGTATCCGAAATGCAGACCTGGAGGACCACACACCATTCAGCATCCATGCTGCGGCTAATACTAATGATTGTGCTGCATATCTATGCACCACCCCCATGTTATGCAGATGTAGCACATGCATATCCATGAGGGACATCCTAAAACCAGAACAGTGTCTGACACACCATGACCTGATGTGTGTAACCCATATGAAAGGCATCAACCAACAGGCCATGACACACCCATACCCACAGGCCCCATTGGACAATGCATCCTGGAGAGGCAGGACAGTGGGCCCTGCCTGTAATCCCCAAAAGTAGCAGATGTGTACCTTAGCAATGCCACCCCACACCTATGTACATGGTACACAGCTATCCAAGGTCCCATGTGAAAATATGTTCATAATGATTCAAATGCTCAGTACATGTGTCCCATTGAGCACCACCATAACAATCATTCAGATGTGTGTGTTGTGTGCAGCAGGTCTTGTGTCTGATAGTGCGTACCGCCCTGGGGAGTGACCCCCAACAGTCTATGCCTAACATATCCATGCCTGTAGTGTCACCAGGACTGGTGTGTTGGCCAGAGCTGTCAAACCTCTCGATTGTAGCACAAGAGAGGACCAACCTGGGTAATGGTCACAGCAATGTGAAACATCATCAGACACACCCAAGAAAGGCAGGGCCAAAATATATGAATGTTGGAAGGGTCACCAGCCCCTGCAGCATAAATGTTGAATGATCACACATTGATGTAGGATAGAGCAGGTTTCCCCACAGCAATGGACAGGTCCCCTATGGCATGCACATGTTGCACAACAGCATGTGTGAGTTGGGGGGAATGTGCAGTAGAGGTAGTTGCCGACATGCACACTGTATGGTTTAAAACTGTGCGCCCCCAGCACCAGTAGCAGAAGGGCCTGTAGCATGTTGGGAGAACTTTACTGGTATCTGAGGGGGCCAGTGGCAGGTGGCCAGAGAAGATGGAGGCTGAGCCAATGCCATGTGGGTGCACCGGACCACAACAGAAAGGCCCGCTATGACAAACAGACATGCCATCTCCAGGGTCCACATTCACTCTGTGACTGCAGTGTGGTGCAGGGGACACAGCCAGTGTGCTGGGGAGCCAAAGATTACCAGTTCAACTCCCAGCTGGGGCCAACAGCAACACTGTGCACATATTTTACCCACCAGTAAAACGTGAGAGGAAATCAAAACATGTCTTGCAGATAACAACCAATATGTGTAGAGCACCCAACCTTTTTTCGGTGACCTCACAACCTTTTTCTTTTTGTCGGAGCTAGCCGTAGGAAGGTCGGAAGAGAAACCGACCCACACCAAGCAAGTAGCTACTTTTATTATTATAGGTTCTTCACCAAAATAAAGTTAAAGGTCATTTAACCATAAAATTGTAAAAAGACTTATCTCAGTACAGAAATGCCAGTTATGAGAGATACACGATGCGCACGTTTCGGGCACTCTAGCCCTGTTTCAAGTGCAATAACTAGGATTCCTCAATCCTCAAATACCATCCTCTGAACGCCGCCAATGCAGCTAAGGTCATTATTACAATGCTGATGAATCACTTTTAAAATAAAAGAACCGACCAATCAGTATCGGGAAAACCCCCACATGATGGGGAACCCCTGATCTGATTGATTTTCAAAAGTTATGACGACATCATCATCTTATGCTCTTCAAAACACCTGGTATCATCCTTCCGAAATAGGGATATATCATTTGTGATGCAGCAAGGGGCACACAGCCCAGGGAAAATAAGATAAAAGAAAGACTTACCTCAGAGTCAGCTTTAGAAAGCAGCACTAGGCACCATGATTCACTGCAGCAAGGGAAATTCTTGCTACGTAGCAAACAAAAGTCCCATCAGGAACACCTGAGTGAGAGTCCCCAGGTCACGTGTAGAGCTAGGGATTATTTAGGGCAGGGTTCCAGTCAGTTAGAGAGCAGAGTCAGAAGCAGGATCACCACGGGAAGCAGTAGGAGAGAGAGGAGCAGGAGGTGTGTCCCAGGTCAGCTGAGCAGAAGCCCCAGGGGATTGCTGGGAGGAAATTCTTCTCACGAGGAGTCAGGAAGTGAGTCTGTCTCCAGCTCTCGAGAAGGAAGGTTCAAGGCAAGCTGCACTAAGGGAAGACCTGCTACCAAGAATAGCTTTGGAGAGAAGCCAGGATTACCCCACTACCCCAGAGGCCAGTATTTGCCAGCTCAAGGCAGAGGTCACGGTGAGAGGGAAGTGTTGGGGGATGGGCATTCCATGCATGACTACAGCTTAAGAAATAGGTGTAAAGTTAGGAACAAACATATTCCTGTTCAACCAGCCCGGGAGGCTAGAAGCAAAGGCTATAGAGAGCCAAGCATAAAGACAAGCCCTGCAGAGAGAAGGAAACTTCCCTATAATAACAAAGAGAAGTTTAAAGCTTATAACTGCAAAGGGCGAGGTTCTGATTACAGACATAAGAAGCAAGATGTTTCAGAGCTAATGTTCTGGGAGTCAAGCCCAGGCAGAACCAGCTACAGAGAGAGATATAGACACAAAGGGGGAAAAGCCTCCAGTGACTGTTATAGTGAAGTGTCACAAGACGCTATAGCTGAATACCGTTCTCAAGAAGGGTCTGATACCAGCAGCGTGAGTAGTGCTGGGGAAATGATATGGGAAGACGCTGCTAGTCTGCAAGAGGATATTCCTATGGATTGCAGTGTCTGTGTTAAATGCAACCGTATGATGTAAATACTGGATGAAGAGAACTCTGTGAATATAACAAGAGAATATGTGTGTCACTACTTTTGTTGCTAAGCTTATCTGATTTAAAGTTTCTGTTTCCTTTGACAAAGTCCGAGCGGGACGGGGAATAAAACCCACTTTTCATTTCAAGTTGCTCTGAAAGACTTTTTATTTACAAGGCCAGAGCAATTACTTGTGCATACGCCCTAGGCAACCGCCTATATAGGGCTAAATAGGCCTCTAACCACAGGCCCCATCACAGGTTGGCGTAGTTTTATCGGATCCAGTCCAGGAAACAAGGAGCTACAGTGCAGAGCGACAACGCGGGACGAGCGGAGTTGGCACGCACGGAGGAGGATCCAGGTTCCAGAAGTGCGACCGCAAGCACCTTCTCAAAATAAGACCCTCCACCTTGCTCAGGTAACGGGTATTTGGGCACAGGTTGGGGAGGATCGCTGGTGAGAAGAGGAGGCTTGGGAGGAGAAATTTTTATCTTGGTTATTGTGCCGCACTTGGTTTGGTGTGTTTCTGATTTGTTTCAGGAAAGGAGATGACGACGACGATGGATGCACGGGAGGTTCTCAGGTGGATGAGCAGCCAGTTCGAGAAACAGGGAGAGCTAGCTCGACAGAACCAGGAGCAGGCTATCGCTGCCCTGGTGGAGCAACAGAAGCCCCTGACGGACTTAATGCGGACTATCCTGAAGGAGCCTAAGAAGGACGAATCACCAGCAGCCATTCCTATCTGTGGGGTAGGCCCACAGAGTTGTGGGATTTGGACTTTAGGACAAATGCATGCTAGTGACAATTTTGATGACTTTGTGCAAACATTTGAACGAATAGCTAGTAATGCTAAGTGGCCAGAAGAGCAGTTAGCCGTTAGGCTGGCCTCAGCGTTAACTGGTGAGGCTCAGGCAGCCTATAGGGCTATGCCAGCAGCTCTTGCAAGTGACTATCAAGAGGTTAAGAGAGCTGTACGGGATAGGTTGGGCTTAACCCCTACCATGTACAGACGCATACTCAGGTCTACCCGGATTCAACCAGAGGAAACACCAAAGGCACTGTATCACAGAGTGCATGGGTTGGTTTTAAAGTGGCTTGAACCCGAGGGTAAACGAATGGAGGAAGTACTAGATCTAATTGTATTAGAGCAGTTCTTTGACGCAGTACCTGAAGAGGTTAGAACATTTCTTACTCTACAGAATTGTAGAACCTCTGTTGAAGCAGCACACCTAACGGAAAGATTCTTTGAGGCTGAACTAATCAAAGGAGCCAGCGCTAGCAGCAGGTCAGGGTTAGACAACTCTGTAAGAAATGCTAATATGTCTTTAAGGAACAAGGTGGGTTCACAGGAATCCAGGTATATAAAAGCAGAAGGTAACAAGGTATTAAAGTGTTTTAAGTGTGGGAAAAGTGGACACTGTAAAAGGGAATGCAGGTCTCGCACAGCACTTGTTACTGGCCAGGTTCACCTCACAGCTGCAGGTTTCCGAGTAGATGTGGAGGTACAGGGAGTCCCAGCTAAGGCCTTGCTTGACTCGGGGGCCGACCAAAGTATGGTCTCTCGCCGTTTTTGGAAGGCCATACAGGCCCAGAGGGGTTTTCCCCCGAGTCAGCAAGAGGGAACAGCGAAGATTCAGTGTGTGCACGGGGCAACAACTTCATATCCTTTGTTCAGGATAAAAGTTAAGGGCTTAGGCACACGAAGGGAAGTATTAGTAGCCATCATTCCCCGGCTACCCTACGACATCGTGCTAGGAAGAGATTGGCCACCCTTCTATAAAGGCATGGAGAGCAATACATGCATAAAGGGAGGGTTAGTTTCCACCAGATCTCAGGCGAAGGAACTGAGGACCCCTAGTGACACTTTAGTGGAGGAAAATCCTAATCCTATAATGGAAGAAGGTGAGGTAGAACCAGAAGAGGGGGAAGAGGTGAGTGCAGATGAGGGCCTACACGAGCTTCCCAGGCACGATGATTTAATTGCTAACCCCAGCGAAGGGAAAAAGAAGAGTAAGGGTGAAAAGCGCCGAGAGAGGCAGCACCGAGCCCAGTTGAGAGCTGGAGTAGCCGATGGGCAAGGCTTGCCATGGGTACCGGCGGACCTAGTAAAAAAGTTTCCGTCCTTTGCTAAAGAACAGAGGGCAGACCCTGTATTAAAATATGCCTTTGAGTTTGCAAAGACGGAGAGGGACATACTCCCTAGGTTCCTATTAGAGGAGGAGATATTATACAGGGAGAGTAGTAACCCCCAAAATAATGCCATTAGGAAACAGTTGGTAGTTCCTACCACATTTAAGGCTGTTGTCATGAGGCTCGCTCACGACCACCCTATTGGAGGGCATAAAGGGGTACAGGCCACACTCGACCAAATTCTCGAGCGGTTTTATTGGCCTGGAGTATTTCGCGAGACAAAGAAATTTTGTGAGGCTTGTCCGGCTTGTCAGCGAGTAAGCGCTGCAAAGCCTGCAGGAGTTCCCCTGATCCAGATGCCTACCATAACGGAACCAGTTAGGAGAATGGCAATGGACATTGTAGGGCCCCTAATAAGAACCCCTAGGGGATTTCAGTATATCCTAGTTATCATGGATGTAGCCACTAGGTTCCCATGGGCGATTCCTTTACGGAACATTTCTGCTAGATTTATAGCCACAGAATTAATAAAGTTATTCTGTGAGGTAGGTTTCCCGAGGGAAATGCTCACAGACAGGGGAAGCAATTTTGTCTCAAAATATTTAGCACAGGTATGGGATGCTTTTGGCATCACCCATATAAAAACAGCGGCGTATCATCCACAGACAAACGGTCTAGTGGAACGCTTCAATCAAACCCTTAAGCAGTTGCTGAGGAGAGGGTTAGAAGGGCAAATGGCGGACTGGGATGTTATGCTCCCATTTGTCCTATATGCTAGTAGGGAACGGACACAAACTTCCCTAGGAACATCTCCCTACGAACTTATGTTCGGACGGGCACCACGAGGGGTCTTGGACATATTAAGAGACCAGTGGGTGGAACCAGGTGAGGAAGAAATAGGAGTTCCTCAATTTCTTTGCGGGCTACGGAGTCGCCTCCAGAGGGCATCTCAAGCCGCGGATAAGAATCTACAGGATAGTAGAAAAACACAGAAAAGTACTATGACAGGGGTAAAAAACCTAGACAGTTGGCCACAGGTGATAAGGTCGTGGTAATGGTCACTGATCCAGGGCCAAAATTTGAGGCCCGGTGGAAGGGTCCCTATACGGTAGTGGATCGCAAGGGTCCGGTGTCATATCTAGTCAAGAGTGACAGAGGGCGCCTTCAGACGTACCACATAAATGTTTTAAAACCATGGCATGAAAGGATGGCCACTGTTAGCAGTTTTAATATAGTACCTAAGTACCGGGCAGCACACACAGGTCCCCAGAAGCCCTACGAGGAGGGTAACCCATTGTACAGCAGGTATGAGGGAACACTCATGAGGCTAGGACAGATTCCGCGCTGTGTGCACAATAGTTTACCAGCACGGAATATCTTAAGAGGGGGGATATGTGATGCAGCAAGGGGCACACAGCCCAGGGAAAATAAGATAAAAGAAAGACTTACCTCAGAGTCAGCTTTAGAAAGCAGCACTAGGCACCATGATTCACTGCAGCAAGGGAAATTCTTGCTACGTAGCAAACAAAAGTCCCATCAGGAACACCTGAGTGAGAGTCCCCAGGTCACGTGTAGAGCTAGGGATTATTTAGGGCAGGGTTCCAGTCAGTTAGAGAGCAGAGTCAGAAGCAGGATCACCACGGGAAGCAGTAGGAGAGAGAGGAGCAGGAGGTGTGTCCCAGGTCAGCTGAGCAGAAGCCCCAGGGGATTGCTGGGAGGAAATTCTTCTCACGAGGAGTCAGGAAGTGAGTCTGTCTCCAGCTCTCGAGAAGGAAGGTTCAAGGCAAGCTGCACTAAGGGAAGACCTGCTACCAAGAATAGCTTTGGAGAGAAGCCAGGATTACCCCACTACCCCAGAGGCCAGTATTTGCCAGCTCAAGGCAGAGGTCACGGTGAGAGGGAAGTGTTGGGGGATGGGCATTCCATGCATGACTACAGCTTAAGAAATAGGTGTAAAGTTAGGAACAAACATATTCCTGTTCAACCAGCCCGGGAGGCTAGAAGCAAAGGCTATAGAGAGCCAAGCATAAAGACAAGCCCTGCAGAGAGAAGGAAACTTCCCTATAATAACAAAGAGAAGTTTAAAGCTTATAACTGCAAAGGGCGAGGTTCTGATTACAGACATAAGAAGCAAGATGTTTCAGAGCTAATGTTCTGGGAGTCAAGCCCAGGCAGAACCAGCTACAGAGAGAGATATAGACACAAAGGGGGAAAAGCCTCCAGTGACTGTTATAGTGAAGTGTCACAAGACGCTATAGCTGAATACCGTTCTCAAGAAGGGTCTGATACCAGCAGCGTGAGTAGTGCTGGGGAAATGATATGGGAAGACGCTGCTAGTCTGCAAGAGGATATTCCTATGGATTGCAGTGTCTGTGTTAAATGCAACCGTATGATGTAAATACTGGATGAAGAGAACTCTGTGAATATAACAAGAGAATATATGTGTGTCACTACTTTTGTTGCTAAGCTTATCTGATTTAAAGTTTCTGTTTCCTTTGACAAAGTCCGAGCGGGACGGGGAATAAAACCCACTTTTCATTTCAAGTTGCTCTGAAAGACTTTTTATTTACAAGGCCAGAGCAATTACTTGTGCATACGCCCTAGGCAACCGCCTATATAGGGCTAAATAGGCCTCTAACCACAGGCCCCATCACACATTATTATGTCATTCCCGATGGTCACATAGAATTGTAACTTAAATAAGACTCTGCCAGTCTATTTCCCTGTTCAAACCTCCTGGCTTCATTGTTTCAAGACGAAAATTCCATCGTTGTTCTATGTATTGCAGACATTCTTCCTGCTGTCCTCCCCGAGGATTAGCTGGCACATGATCAATAATAGACCATTGAAGCTGGTCAATAGTATGAGAATATTCTATACAATGAGAGACCATGGGTGCAGAAAGTACCGCACATCATGTGGGGGTTTTCCCGATACTGATTGGTCGTTTCTTTTATTTTAAAAGTGATTAATCAGCCATTGTAATAATGACCTTAGCTGCATTGACGGCGTTCAGAGGATGGTATTTGAAGATTGAGGAATCCTAGTTATTGCACCTGAAACAGGGCTAGAGTGCCCGAAACGTGCGCGTCGTGTATCTCTCATAACTGGCATTTCTGGACTGAGATAAGTCTTTTTACTATTTTATGGTTAAATGAACTTGAACTTTATTTTGGTGAAGAACCTATAATAATAAAAGTAGCTACTTGCTTGGTGTGGGTCGGTTTCTCTTCCGACCTTCCTACGGCTAGCTCCGACAAAAAGAAAAAAGTTTGTGCGGTCACCGAAAAAAGGTTGGGTGCTCTACACATATTGGTTATTGATTTGCCCTGACTAGAAGGTGTTTTTGTTTGTCTTACAGATAACAACAGCATGTTCAGAGGACCTCTATTATACCATAAGGATCACTTACCCCTCAAATATGTACAACACCTACAGCAGAGTCCACACAATGCATCACTGGAGGGCCACATGTCAGTCAGCTGTGATGCTGTACCCAATATAGGCCCATGTCAGCATGGTGGCGGATGCCAACTGCTGGCAGAGGGGGCAGAGGCTGCTGCCCCACAGCAGATCCTGGCCTAGCCACCCTCATGTGGCTGCAGTACAATCCAACAGACAGGCCCTGTGTGACAAACAGCCATGGACTCCCCTGGGAATGTACTGTTGCTGTGCTAAGACGGTGGTGCAGTACATGTAGCAAGTGCCTCCAAGCACAGAAGGCCCCAGGTTCAATTCCCGGCTGGGGCACCTGCCATCACAGTCCCAATGTTTTACCCATTCGCGAAACCTTAAAGTAAAGAATGGAACTCCCGTGCTGAGAACATAAGTGTTGGTCACGATACCATAGTTTGCTATAAATACCACACACCACATAAACATATGCCTCACCCACAGCAGAGTCCCCCATATGCAGCCATGGAGGCTCACACATCAATCAGGTTGTCTGATGTCTGCACGAAAGATGTGTGTGATGCAGGTGAGTTGAACACCACCATGGTATGCAGCTGTATCACAGGCATATTAATCACAGATAGCATGAAAGCCCAACAGGTGTTTGATTCACATTGACTGTAGTTGTGCAAACCTCCCTAGAGCAGTGGGCAACAGGGGCAGAAACAGTTGCACCTGCAGGCACCAGTATTGGAAGACCGATGAAGTGGCAGGATGTAGGGCCCTGTGTGGCGTTCAGAATACTAGCATGTGCATACATCAACAATCCCACACTACACATTTGGAGATGTCACACATATATCCAAAGCAATATATGATCACTGACCGATAAAAATGCTCATGCTACGCACAAGCAGAACAGCGAGCTGTCACAAACCAACGTCTCTGATGTATGTGCAATGTGTGTCAGGTCAGATCTCCTTCAGAGAGTAGCACCCTCGGAAATTACTCCAAAAGTACATCCCAACGTTGCCATGCCCACACTGTGCTCATCACTGTTATGTTGGCCATGGCTCCCAAATAACACCACATCTGTTCAATGTTGTCCTAGGTGTGGGGAGTGTGTGTCTGTCTATCCAGTGTGTGGTGGCTGTCAACACCTCCCACAGACCACACTAATAGCACCGTTGCCATTATTGGCCTGCCAATGTGCATAATGAGGAGCAAAGTACTGTGGGTACACAACAAACAGGGTGGCTGGAGCAGGATGCAGCTACACAGGGCAAATGTGCATGCCTAGGACCATGCTGTGCCTTGGCATCACCCCCACAGACATGGTGTCCATAGCATGCCTTGTGTGGAGGTCACTCTCCCCCTGAACGATCAGTGACCATGGCATGGCTAGGTCCCGACATAGTGCCATATAATAGTTCTCTCATGTGATATATATGGGTGCTGTGTATATGTGAGGCCCAATCACTGAGGTAATTGTGCGGTGGGTGTGCTGACATCCCAGTTATGGGTGCACACAGTCTCCCTGGTAGCATGCACCATGGACTGGCCAGTGGCCTGTCTGCAGTTTGCATGTGTCTGGCTAGAACACCGTGCAGGGTCAGTAGCTGGGCACAGAATGTGCCTGCTGCTGGAAAATGTCAGATGGTGTTGGTGAGCTTAGGCTCTCAGGCCATACTGTGTGTCTGCCGCACCCTGAAATATGGATGCGTCCATAATAGCAGTGAGTGACCAGTAGGTTTTCTGTACCACAGCTGGACCCAGTCTGCTGATGGTGGCAGCTACACCCACCATAGCTGGGATGTAGAATGTGGATATGTTTTGTTTGGGGAAACTGTGTTGCACAGGGAAGGTTTGGTGGTCAGACATACCCGGCCTATAGGTCCTGTAACCTCCTCTCCCCCACCCCCCTGCAAATATATCATGAAGGGCAGGCCACCCACACAGGATATGCCCCCTTCGGGAACATTGTAGCTCACAAGGCCCAGCTGGGTCTTGGAGACAGAAATGGTCAGATGTGCCAAACTATCAGACATTGGCAAACAAATTGATATGATGTATAGGCCATCTCAGCCAGGATAGGTGCTGTGTGTCTCACCTCACCCTCAGGGTGAGCAACAGACACACACACTGGGATGGTCAGTACCCACTCTGCACAAGAAACACAGAAGGTCAATGTCCAACACGAGGCCGAGGTGCTGTGGGGTTGCACACCCTATCACTGGACCATCACTAGACTGCTGCTTTGCATGTGCAGTGCATCATGGGTGCGACTGGATAGACTACACCAGGGGTGGGCACCTCCGGTCCTGGAGGGCCGCAGACCAGTCAGGTATTCGGGATATCCCTAATGAACATGCATGAGATATATATGCATTAGAGATATCCTGCCAACCTGACTGGTTTGTGGCCCTCCAGGGCTGGATTTGGAGACCCCTGCCTTACACCTCTGTCATTTAAGATCGTGAGTGGGCAAGGTACAGATGTCCTAGACATCGAAAGGGTATATAGAATGTGTCACATTCCTCCTCGATTCTCACCACCACCAAAAGTTGTCTAATAGACAATTTTTTGGTGGTGGTGAGAAGTGAGGAGGACTGTGACAAATTCTATCTAACCTTTTTGATGTCTTGGACATCTGCACCTTGTCCACTCACAATCTTAAATGACAGAGGTGTAAGGCAGGGGTCTCCAGATCCAGCCCTGGAGGGCCACAAACCAGTCAGGTTGGCAGGATATCTCTAATGGATATATATCTCATGCATATTCATTAGAGATATCCCGAAAACCTGACTGGTCTGCGGCCCTCCAGGACCAAGTTTGCCCACCCCTGGACTACACCCTGGTAACTGCAGCACAAAGTCTGCAGAGGTTATATTCTAGCCAGACAGACCTCACATCACAGCCACAGAGCTGTAGTCCCCTGGTGACTGCAATGCCTCTGAAGTGAAAGGTTGTTGGTTCAAATCCAAAGTGTGTGTGTATAAGCAAAGTGATTTATATATTGTCCTTGGCCCCTATACGCCGCCAGTCAGCAGCAGTGCAGGTCTGAATCTATATAATTATGCATGTCCTCTATACTGCTTTTTCCAAAGATCAAAGGCGGTGTACACTTAACATATAATGAACATGGTTTTACATGGAACAGCGCCTACATTGCATAAAAATAACATACATTGAAGATGACATTGTAACATATAGCAAACATTTGCAAGGTTCATGGGGACTGTCAAGCCTGGAATGTGTGTAATGTCCTGTAGTACTGGCAATTCCGAAACCATCACAGTGCATTAACCCAAGTCCACCCTATACGGTTGTGTAAGGAGCACATGATGCAGACAGCACTGTGAGGATCACAGAGATTCCAGCACTATTTCACAGTCAGGGACCTGTCACTGGCTGCACTCACCAAGAACCACACTGTGGATGGAAACATGCAACCTCTGGCTCCACAGGTATCAAGGTTAGGTGTGGGCCACAGCTCGATTGCTAAGAACACATGCCTGTCTGGTGAAAGAGGCAGGCATGCAGACAGTGTGCAATGGTCACCAGGGGTGCGCTGTTCCATTGGTGAGAATGGTGTACTGCACATGATGTACGTAGCAGTGTGAGGGTCTTGCCAATAGCAGCACCTCTGTAATGTGGAAACCGGTCTGGGGCAGGTAACAATGTTGCAATGTATGAAGATATATGTCTGGTGCAGCACAGATGTACATGAAAAAAACCATGGCTACTGTTGCACTCAAGTATGAGAATGTGTGATGCCTGAGACAGGCAGTCCTGAGCTCAACTGGAAGATGTAACCCATGACGGCTGGTTAAGCAGTCCATGTATCAACCATTGAGCTATTTTGCAAAAACCAGGACTGTATGCCGTCACACATACCAAAGGATAATGTGCAGTGTGGTGACATGGGGACCCACATAGTCCTGTAATGTCCAACATGCAACCTACTTTGCGTGTGCAATGCTCATATATGAATCACCCCCCCAACCCCGATGGCAAACACCACAAACTGTCTGTCCAGACATGGAGATACACCACACAACATATTGCACTGGCACACACAACCCCCTATCACCAGGTTGAGTGACAGCTGATGCTGATGGGTTTGTCTGCACCCATAACTAGTAGTGTCTGAGCACTACCTGCTATGTGACACACATAGCACACCTCATCTGACAATGCATCAGCAATCAGTTGCTATGTGTCCAGAGGTTCAATACCACACTGTGTGGACAAGGGTAAACCATAATAATAATTGTTTGTCAAAGTGACATTAGAGACACCCCAGTAACTATGTAATTAGGCACAGAACAGTAAACATATTTTGAGCACAACCATTACTAATCAATATGAATGGTGCGTGTAGATAGTATTTGCAATTTGCAGACGCACAGCCATGCGGAGCGCAAGGGCGTGCAGAGATCTGACGCGCAGCCATGCGAAACGCACGTGCGCGATACGTCACGCGCAATTCCGGAAGTTGCGCCGGGAGCGTCCGCGTCACCACGCCCAGAAACAAACATGGCGTCCCGAACCAGGAAGCCGGCTTTTAGCCACAGAGAGCTGTGCCACCTGGGCTCCCTGATAGCCCAAAAGCAGCACAGGCTGTTCCCAGGGCCCTCCAGGAAAAAGAACATGGGGAGGGTCCTGAGGGCCTGGGAGAGGGTGACCAGGCGTTTTAACAGGCAGGCAGACCATCCACGGGAGGTAAGTGAATGGACCTAGGTCAAAATAAACATACACACATACAGGGTTGATGTCAGCTGTCCATGCTGTTGTAAGTAGTCTGTATAAGTTTAGTGTAGCAGGTGAAACACATGCCATATAAATGTGGTATCACATCTGATTGTGTGGCCATGTAGCCAGGTGTTGACGGTTTGTGCCAAAGAGGGCATGATGGCCCCCTGGCGTCATGACAGCTGCTGGTGTTGATACAGCAAAGCAGACTGTAACAAACCTAGGCCATACATCTGCATAAGGAGCGTATGCAAACATCCTGTGTTGATGGCGGTATCTGCATCAGCAGGGTAACACATAGGGTTACCCATCAGGGGTGGTGCAATGTTAAGCACATGGGGCCTCAGACATACAGGTGATCTGGGGTTGTCTGCCAATGTTGTTTAATACATCCACCCTATCCTCAGGGGTCCAGAGAGCCCCTCAAAGTGTGCACTCAGTCACTCTGTGGATATGTGTGGTGTGTCAGAATGTTCTGGGGATCACCATCACCATCTCCAGGAGTCTACAGGGCCACACAAAGTGGTCCCCACACCCAATGGGGATATGGCTGTGTGTACTGATGTAGTTGGAAGCATCCCCCTACCTCCAGGGGGCCAGAGAGACCATCCAAAGTGGGCTCTGTGTCACCCTGGAGATATGGCTGTGTGTACTAATGTAGTTGGAAGCATCCCCCTACCTCCAGGGGGCCAGAGAGACCATCCAAAGTGGGCTCTGTGTCACCCTGGAGATATGGCTGTGTGTACTAATGTATTTGGAAGCATCCCCCTACCTCCAGGGGGCCAGTGAGAACATTCAAAGTGGGCTCTGTGTCACCCTGGAGATATGGCTGTGTGTACTAATGTAGTTGGAAGCATCCCCCTACCTCCAGGAGTGCAGAGAGACCATCCAAAGTGGGCTCTGTGTCAACCTGGAGATATGGCTGTGTGTACTAATGTAGTTGGAAGCATCCCCCTACCTCCAGGAGTGCAGAGAGACCATCCAAAGTGGGCTCTGTGTCACCCTGGAGATATGGCTGTGTGTACTGATGTAGTTGGAAGCATCCCCCTACCTCCAGGGGGCCAGAGAGACCATCCAAAGTGGGCTCTGTGTCACCCTGGAGATATGGCTGTGTGTACTAATGTAGTTGGAAGCATCCCCCTACCTCCAGGGGGCCAGTGAGAACATTCAAAGTGGGCTCTGTGTCACCCTGGAGATATGACTGTGTGTACTAATGTAGTTGGAAGCATCCCCCTACCTCCAGGAGTGCAGAGAGGCCATCCAAAGTGGGCTCTGTGTCACCCTGGAGATATGGCTGTGTGTACTAATGTAGTTGGAAGCATCCCCCTACCTCCAGGAGTGCAGAGAGGCCATCCAAAGTGGGCTCTGTGTCACCCTGGAGATATGGCTGTGTGTACTAATGTAGTTGGAAGCATCTCCCTACCTCCAGGAGTGCAGAGAGACCATCCAAAGTGGGCTCTGTGTCACCCTGGAGATATGGCTGTGTGTACTAATGTAGTTGGAAGCATCCCCCTACCTCCAGGAGTGCAGAGAGACCATCCAAAGTGGGCTCTGTGTCACCCTGGAGATATGGCTGTGTGTACTGATGTAGTTGGAAGCATCCCCCTACCTCCAGGGGGCCAGTGAGAACAAATCACTTACGAAAACTGAACTACCAGAAACTCAAGATAGCCCCATCCATCCACAAACGCTGGCAAATCACTATGCAAGCAAGCTGACTACCACCGCCAACACGTTTGAAAGAGATGCGCCGCATCAAAGTACAAAAGTGAAGCAAGAACAGACTTGGAGCACATTCTACAACATCATGAACAGCAAACTAATAACATTATAACCGCTATAAATACCACCACCTCACCACTTGACCCATGCCCAACTGCATGGATTAAAGCAGCAAAAAAAGAGATAAACCAAACAAATAGCCCACATCATAAATCAGTCGCTAAAGCTAGGAGTAATGCCTGACCAGCTGAAACGATCCATTTTATGACCATTCCTAACTATATCTTCTCTCAACAAGGAGGACCCATCCTCGTACCGCCCTATATCCAGCATTTCATTCCTGGCAAAAATCATTGAAAAGGCAGTGCTCCTGCAACTCCAAGATCACCTTGATGAGCATGATACCTTAGACGAACAACAATACGGGTTCAGAAGGAATCATGGAGTTGAAACACTCTTGATAGCACTAATGAACAACCTCCTCAAAGGTCTAGAGGACAAAAAGAAAATGTTCATACTCATTTTTATTGACATCTCCGCCGCCTTTGACACCGTGCATCATGGGACCCTCCTCAACAAACTAAAATCCATAGGAGTGGTGGGAACCCCCCTCAATTGGTTCTCCTCCTACATATCGAACAGAAGGCCACAAGTACAATTCAATGGCGAACAAGCTGAAACCATTCTCTCAAACACAGGGCATACCCCAGGGTTCAGCTCTATCGGCGCTACTGTTCAATGTCTACATGCAACCCCTCTGCGACATCTTTAAAAAACACAACATCAACTACCATATCTACGCGGATGACATCATGCTCTACACACAACTGGACACCGCTGACCCCAATTATTCACAGCTCGAAAGCTGCCTTGATGAAATGTTGCTATGGCTACAGAAAAAACAACATGGCTATTAACCACAAAAAAACAGAGGTCATGTATATGTCCAACAAACCGACCTTCAAGCCCCCAGATACAATCACCCTGTGCAATAACACGTACAAAGCAAAGGATAAAATCAAATATCTAGGAGTCACTCTAGACTGCAATCTAAAAATGGAAACCCACCTGCGTAAAACGAATAAGGCCATCTTCCATAAACTAAGATAATATACAACCTCGAAGGAAACTACTAGCACCCACTGACTTCCGGACCAGAGCCCAAGCTCTCATCATGCCACACTTGGACAACTGTACTGCCATCTGACAAGGTCTCCCCAAGCAATCATTAAATATCCTTCAAATGGCCCCAAAATGTGACCGCCAGAGTCATAAAGGGTGCAAGGCTTTCAGATCACATCACCCCAATTTTAATCGACCTACATTGGCTTCCAATAGCAGCTAGAATACAATACAAGATGCTAGTAACCACATTCAAACTGATCAACAACATATCCCCCTCTTCCTGACCTCACTTATCACAACACAACCTGCAAATAGGGACAGAAGAACTGCCAACTTGGGCACCCTACAGGTCCCCACCACCATCAGAACTGTGAAAACAGGTACATCTAGAAGAGCCTTTTCATTCTCTGCACCAACCATATGGAACCAACTCCCTGTTGAACTGCGATCAGTCACGGACATTACAAGATTCAGGAAAGAGATAAAAACATACCTCTTCAAATGCCACTACAATCAGCCATGACCCTCAAGTTCCAGGAAATCATAGCAAAGATTGTGGATAATTATACGCATTTGGATACACTTTAAGTAAAATATGGAAAATATGGAAAATATAAACACAAAAATACAAAACCCAACTATGTAAATGTAAAACTGCGTAAAGGTGTAAATGTTCAATAGTAGCCAGCAATATGTAAATACGTATGTATAAATGTAAATATGTATATTTTCCCCCTAGACACTCAACATGTGTGCTGTGACTTCCCTCCAATCCCATGTAATCACTGTACCCTCCCAGTCCTGATTTGACACCCCAAATAGATGAATCAAACCGCTGCTGATCGCTGGAAGCGGCGGTATATAAGTGTGTATTAAATAAAATAAATAAATTAAAAGTGGGCTCTGTGTCACCCTGGAGATATGGCTGTGTGTACTAATGTAGTTGGAAGCATCCCCCTACCTCCAGGAGTGCAGAGAGACCATCCAAAGTGGGCTCTGTGTCACCCTGGAGATATGGCTGTGTGTACTAATGTAGTTGGAAGCATCCCCCTACCTCCAGGAGTGCAGAGAGGCCATCCAAAGTGGGCTCTGTGTCACCCTGGAGATATGGCTGTGTGTACTAATGTAGTTGAAAGCATCCCCCTACCTCCAGGAGTGCAGAGAGACCATCCAAAGTGGGCTCTGTGTCACCCTGGAGATATGGCTGTGTGTACTGATGTAGTTGGAAGCATCCCCCTACCTCCAGGAGTGCAGAGAGACCATCCAAAGTGTGCTCTGTGTCACCCTGGAGATATGGCTGTGTGTACTAATGTAGTTGGAAGCATCCCCCTACCTCCAGGGGGCCAGTGAGAACATTCAAAGTGGGCTCTGTGTCACCCTGGAGATATGGCTGTGTGTACTAATGTAGTTGGAAGCATCCCCCTACCTCCAGGAGTGCAGAGAGACCATCCAAAGTGGGCTCTGTGTCACCCTGGAGATATGGCTGTGTGTACTAATGTAGTTGGAAGCATCCCCCTACCTCCAGGAGTGCAGAGAGACCATCCAAAGTGGGCTCTGTGTCACCCTGGAGATATGGCTGTGTGTACTAATGTAGTTGGAAGCATCCCCCTACCTCCAGGAGTGCAGAGAGGCCATCCAAAGTGGGCTCTGTGTCACCCTGGAGATATGGCTGTGTGTACTAATGTAGTTGGAAGCATCCCCCTACCTCCAGGGGGCCAGTGAGAACATTCAAAGTGGGCTCTGTGTCACCCTGGAGATATGGCTGTGTGTACTAATGTAGTTGGAAGCATCCCCCTACCTCCAGGGGGCCAGTGAGAACATTCAAAGTGGGCTCTGTGTCACCCTGGAGATATGGCTGTGTGTACTAATGTAGTTGGAAGCATCCCCCTACCTCCAGGAGTGCAGAGAGACCATCCAAAGTGGGCTCTGTGTCACCCTGGAGATATGGCTGTGTGTACTAATGTAGTTGGAAGCATCCCCCTACCTCCAGGAGTGCAGAGAGGCCATCCAAAGTGGGCTCTGTGTCACCCTGGAGATATGGCTGTGTGTACTAATGTAGTTGGAAGCATCCCCCTACCTCCAGGAGTGCAGAGAGACCATCCAAAGTGGGCTCTGTGTCACCCTGGAGATATGGCTGTGTGTACTAATGTAGTTGGAAGCATCCCCCTACCTCCAGGAGTGCAGAGAGACCATCCAAAGTGGGCTCTGTGTCACCCTGGAGATATGGCTGTGTGTACTAATGTAGTTGGAAGCATCCCCCTACCTCCAGGCGGCCAGAGAGAACATTCAAAGTGGGCTCTGTGTCACCCTGGAGATATGGCTGTGTGTACTAATGTAGTTGGAAGCATCCCCCTACCTCCAGGAGTGCAGAGAGACCATCCAAAGTGGGCTCTGTGTCACCCTGGAGATATGGCTGTGTGTACTAATGTAGATGGAAGCATCCCCCTACCTCCAGGAGTGCAGAGAGAGACCATCCAAAGTGGGCTCTGTGTCACCCTGGAGATATGGCTGTGTGTACTAATGTAGTTGGAAGCATCCCCCTACCTCCAGGGGGCCAGAGAGGCCATCCAAAGTGGGCTCTGTGTCACCCTGGAGATATGGCTGTGTGTACTAATGTAGTTGGAAGCATCCCCCTACCTCCAGGGGTCACGTGTGAACATACAAAGTGGGCTCTGTGTCACCCTGGAGATATGGCTGTGTGTACTAATGTAGTTGGAAGCATCCCCCTACCTCCAGGAGTGCAGAGAGACCATCCAAAGTGGGCTCTGTGTCACCCTGGAGATATGGCTGTGTGTACTAATGTAGTTGGAAGCATCCCCAACCTCCAGGAGTGCAGAGAGGCCATCCAAAGTGGGCTCTGTGTCACCCTGGAGATATGGCTGTGTGTACTAATGTAGTTGGAAGCATCCCCCTACCTCCATGTTGGCAGAGAGACCATCCAAAGTGGGCTCTGTGTCACCCTGGAGATATGGCTGTGTGTACTAATGTAGTTGGAAGCATCCCCCTACCTCCAGGAGTGCAGAGAGGCCATCCAAAGTGGGCTCTGTGTCACCCTGGAGATATGGCTGTGTGTACTAATGTAGTTGGAAGCATCCCCCTACCTCCAGGGGGCCAGAGAGAACATCCAAAGTGGGCTCTGTGTCACCCTGGAGATATGGCTGTGTGTACTAATGTAGTTGGAAGCATCCCCCTACCTCCAGGAGTGCAGAGAGGCCATCCAAAGTGGGCTCTGTGTCACCCTGGAGATATGGCTGTGTGTACTAATGTAGTTGGAAGCATCCCCCTACCTCCAGGAGTGCAGAGAGGCCATCCAAAGTGGGCTCTGTGTCACCCTGGAGATATGGCTGTGTGTACTAATGTAGTTGGAAGCATCCCCCTACCTCCAGGAGTGCAGAGAGGCCATCCAAAGTGGGCTCTGTGTCACCCTGGAGATATGGCTGTGTGTACTAATGTAGTTGGAAGCATCCCCCTACCTCCAGGAGTGCAGAGAGGCCATCCAAAGTGGGCTCTGTGTCACCCTGGAGATATGGCTGTGTGTACTAATGTAGTTGGAAGCATCCCCCTACCTCCAGGAGTGCAGAGAGAACATCCAAAGTGGGCTCTGTGTCACCCTGGAGATATGGCTGTGTGTACTAATGTAGTTGGAAGCATCCCCCTACCTCCAGGAGTGCAGAGAGGCCATCCAAAGTGGGCTCTGTGTCACCCTGGAGATATGGCTGTGTGTACTAATGTAGTTGGAAGCATCCCCCTACCTCCAGGAGTGCAGAGAGACCATCCAAAGTGGGCTCTGTGTCACCCTGGAGATATGGCTGTGTGTACTAATGTAGTTGGAAGCATCCCCTACCTCCAGGAGGCCAGAGAGGCCATCCAAAGTGGGCTCTGTGTCACCCTGGAGATATGGCTGTGTGTACTAATGTAGTTGGAAGCATCCCCCTACCTCCAGGGGGCCAGAGAGAACATTCAAAGTGGGCTCTGTGTCACCCTGGAGATATGGCTGTGTGTACTAATGTAGCTGTAAGCATCCCCCTACCTCCAGGAGTGCAGAGAGGCCATCCAAAGTGGGCTCTGTGTCACCCTGGAGATATGGTTGTGTGTACTAATGTAGTTGGAAGCATCCCCCTACCTCCAGGGGGCCAGAGAGGCCATCCAAAGTGGGCTCTGTGTCACCCTGGAGATATGGCTGTGTGTACTAATGTAGTTGGAAGCATCCCCCTACCTCCAGGAGGGCAGAGAGGCCATCCAAAGTGGGCTCTGTGTCACCCTGGAGATATGGCTGTGTGTACTAATGTAGTTGGAAGCATCCCCCTACCTCCAGGGGGCCAGTGAGAACATTCAAAGTGGGCTCTGTGTCACCCTGGAGATATGGCTGTGTGTACTAATGTAGTTGGAAGCATCCCCCTACCTCCAGGAGGCCAGAGAGGCCATCCAAAGTGGGCTCTGTGTCACCCTGGAGATATGGCTGTGTGTACTAATGTAGTTGGAAGCATCCCCCTACCTCCAGGAGTGCAGAGAGGCCATCCAAAGTGGGCTCTGTGTCACCCTGGAGATATGGCTGTGTGTACTAATGTAGTTGGAAGCATCCCCCTACCTCCAGGAGTCCAGAGAGACCATCCAAAGTGGGCTCTGTGTCACCCTGGAGATATGGCTGTGTGTACTAATGTAGTTGGAAGCATCCCCCTACCTCCAGGAGGCCAGAGAGGCCATCCAAAGTGGGCTCTGTGTCACCCTGGAGATATGGCTGTGTGTACTAATGTAGCTGGAAGCATCCCCCTACCTCCAGGGGGCCAGTGAGAACATCCAAAGTGGGCTCTGTGTCACCCTGGAGATATGGCTGTGTGTACTAATGTAGTTGGAAGCATCCCCCTACCTCCAGGGGGCCAGAGAGGCCATCCAAAGTGGGCTCTGTGTCACCCTGGAGATATGGCTGTGTGTACTAATGTAGTTGGAAGCATCCCCCTACCTCCAGGGGGCCAGTGAGAACATTCAAAGTGGGCTCTGTGTCACCCTGGAGATATGGCTGTGTGTACTAATGTAGCTGGAAGCATCCCCCTACCTCCAGGGGGCCAGAGAGGCCATCCAAAGTGGGCTCTGTGTCACCCTGGAGATATGGCTGTGTGTACTAATGTAGTTGGAAGCATCCCCCTACCTCCAGGAGGCCAGAGAGGCCATCCAAAGTGGGCTCTGTGTCACCCTGGAGATATGGCTGTGTGTACTAATGTAGTTGGAAGCATCCCCCTACCTCCAGGGGGCCAGAGAGGCCATCCAAAGTGGGCTCTGTGTCACCCTGGAGATATGGCTGTGTGTACTAATGTAGTTGGAAGCATCCCCCTACCTCCAGGAGGCCAGAGAGGCCATCCAAAGTGGGCTCTGTGTCACCCTGGAGATATGGCTGTGTGTACTAATGTAGTTGGAAGCATCCCCCTACCTCCAGGAGTGCAGAGAGGCCATCCAAAGTGGGCTCTGTGTCACCCTGGAGATATGGTTGTGTGTACTAATGTAGTTGGAAGCATCCCCCTACCTCCAGGGGGCCAGAGAGGCCATCCAAAGTGGGCTCTGTGTCACCCTGGAGATATGGCTGTGTGTACTAATGTAGTTGGAAGCATCCCCCTACCTCCAGGAGGCCAGAGAGGCCATCCAAAGTGGGCTCTGTGTCACCCTGGAGATATGGCTGTGTGTACTAATGTAGTTGGAAGCATCCCCCTACCTCCAGGAGTGCAGAGAGGCCATCCAAAGTGGGCTCTGTGTCACCCTGGAGATATGGCTGTGTGTACTAATGTAGTTGGAAGCATCCCCCTACCTCCAGGAGTGCAGAGAGACCATCCAAAGTGGGCTCTGTGTCACCCTGGAGATATGGCTGTGTGTACTAATGTAGTTGGAAGCATCCCCCTACCTCCAGGAGGCCAGAGAGGCCATCCAAAGTGGGCTCTGTGTCACCCTGGAGATATGGCTGTGTGTACTAATGTAGTTGGAAGCATCCCCCTACCTCCAGGGGGCCAGTGAGAACATTCAAAGTGGGCTCTGTGTCACCCTGGAGATATGGCTGTGTGTACTAATGTAGCTGTAAGCATCCCCCTACCTCCAGGAGGCCAGAGAGGCCATCCAAAGTGGGCTCTGTGTCACCCTGGAGATATGGCTGTGTGTACTAATGTAGTTGGAAGCATCCCCCTACCTCCAGGAGGCCAGAGAGGCCATCCAAAGTGGGCTCTGTGTCACCCTGGAGATATGGCTGTGTGTACTAATGTAGTTGGAAGCATCCCCCTACCTCCAGGGGGCCAGAGAGAACATCCAAAGTGGGCTCTGTGTCACCCTGGAGATATGGCTGTGTGTACTAATGTAGTTGGAAGCATCCCCCTACCTCCAGGAGTGCAGAGAGGCCATCCAAAGTGGGCTCTGTGTCACCCTGGAGATATGGTTGTGTGTACTAATGTAGTTGGAAGCATCCCCCTACCTCCAGGGGGCCAGAGAGAACATCCAAAGTGGGCTCTGTGTCACCCTGGAGATATGGCTGTGTGTACTAATGTAGTTGGAAGCATCCCCCTACCTCCAGGGGGCCAGAGAGGCCATCCAAAGTGGGCTCTGTGTCACCCTGGAGATATGGCTGTGTGTACTAATGTAGTTGGAAGCATCCCCCTACCTCCAGGGGGCCAGAGAGAACATTCAAAGTGGGCTCTGTGTCACCCTGGAGATATGGCTGTGTGTACTAATGTAGCTGTAAGCATCCCCCTACCTCCAGGAGTCCAGAGAGGCCATCCAAAGTGGGCTCTGTGTCACCCTGGAGATATGGCTGTGTGTACTAATGTAGTTGGAAGCATCCCCCTACCTCCAGGGGGCCAGAGAGGCCATCCAAAGTGGGCTCTGTGTCACCCTGGAGATATGGCTGTGTGTACTAATGTAGTTGGAAGCATCCCCCTACCTCCAGGGGGCCAGAGAGACCATCCAAAGTGGGCTCTGTGTCACCCTGGAGATATGGCTGTGTGTACTAATGTAGTTGGAAGCATCCCCCTACCTCCAGGAGGCCAGAGAGGCCATCCAAAGTGGGCTCTGTGTCACCCTGGAGATATGGCTGTGTGTACTAATGTAGTTGGAAGCATCCCCCTACCTCCAGGAGGCCAGAGAGGCCATCCAAAGTGGGCTCTGTGTCACCCTGGAGATATGGCTGTGTGTACTAATGTAGTTGGAAGCATCCCCCTACCTCCAGGGGGCCAGAGAGAACATTCAAAGTGGGCTCTGTGTCACCCTGGAGATATGGCTGTGTGTACTAATGTAGTTGGAAGCATCCCCCTACCTCCAGGAGGCCAGAGAGGCCATCCAAAGTGGGCTCACTCTCACCCAGGAGATATGTGTGGTTGCACCAGTGAGTTTGCTACACATCCACCCAAACGCGTGGGGTGCAGGGAGACCATCAATGTGTGGCCTCAGAACCCCTGGGGTTATGTTTGTAGGTGCTACTATTGCCTATCACATCCCCCAATCTGCATGTGTCCGTCGAGCACATCTGGGTGTGCCCCTGTCACCCAGGTGATATGGTGCAGTGTGACACAGCAGATGAGCCAATCACCCGTATCTCAGGCACACATGATACATGCGTTGTGTGGGCAGGGTGTCAATATGTTGCAATGCTGTATCCTGATGATGATGTGCCCTGGCACACACAAGACCCTGGTGGCGGGGGAGCTGATCGTGACGGAGGGTATGTCAGGCAAATGTGTGCAATAAGGTATAGTGGTCTGGCTGCACGGCATCCGCAGTCTAGGGGCCACATAGCCCAGGACAAACACTGTAGATGTATGGAGATGATATGTAGGATGCAGATCTGGATGCGCGTGAGCAAATACCCACACACAGTATCTCCAAGAACCAGGTCACAACCTCTGCAATGGCAACCTGTCCACAGCTATGTATGTTGATTCAGGTCGCTCCTACCCACAGCCCACAGGCATACCGCCCCTGTGTGCATAGGTATCTCACAGATGCCCTTGAAAGGTTGCAAGCACACAGTCAGGTTGGCCCAGATAGCCTAAGAGGCACACATGACCAGAGGTGCGAATAGCCCATAGTGTGTGCAGTGACACCTCCCAGAAACATACACGACACAGGTCAGAGGAACATAACAACACCCGATACGCCTGTTTGGGACAGATGCCTGTCCACCATGACCAGTATGCTGTGTCCAACATTTGCCAAGGTTGGACTGACGTAGCTATCAACATCCCCATGACATACAGGATACACTGATCCTGTAGTGGTATGGCAAGTGACATCTCTGGCTATGTACAAAGGCATGTGTCATGGACGTGTCCCCTGCCAAGGTGCATAGGGGAACCCACCCAATGTCTCATGTGTCTTCAAACACCCATGTGTGCTGGTAAATTCTGTTGCCATTGGTCGTGGAGTGCATGGCATGTGTACATAGTGTGACCCCAAATGTGTTTGACGTAACACCCACAGGGTGACAGGGCTGAGCATGGACACCATCAGTGGCCAGAACACATGGACATGGCAATGCCATGTCTCTCAAGGGTGCCAAAGGGAAACAGATATGTGCGCTCTGGGAGACCTGCACAATGCACATAGGTGTGACTGCACACATGGCCACACACACAGCTAGGCATGTAGGTTGTACTGGGTACAGCTACACATCTGGAACAAGCAGGAATGAGCTGACACATGATGGTACCTGATGGCCTGTTGAGGCCAGCATGCCACAGCTCCCCACCAGACATCTGGTAAGCACAGGGGGGGATCACACAGCACCTGTCACCTTCCCTGATGTTAGCCCAAAATGCTGCACCCCAGATCATTAGGTTAGTCCAACTCCCCATCTCTGTGTCCCTGTATGTGCACTACACCCGACGTTATAGCCATCCCTGTGTCTGTGCCTGCTGATGCCGCCAGAACCGTTGATACTGGTGTATGTGAACCACCCTCACCAGTGGTTGTGTGGACCTCACCGAAGCACAAGACAAGGGGGTCCTTGGCAATGACACACCCATGTCCTCACAATATCTGTGCCCAGTCCAAAGCCACAACACCAGCATGGAAGCCACGCCCTGTGTCAGGGGACTGACGTGGGGGGTGCTGATCCCTCCCCAGTCACTGTCAGCCATGCCCAGTGTGCTGACTGCCGAGGGCCCTCATGTGCGATGTCACGATGATTGTACAGTGGGTTGGCACACAGGGGTGGTAGGCTGAAGCAGGCAGCCAGGCACAGTGGCCACCACCACACAAACATGGCTGGGTGGGGAGCAATGTCCCCTGTGCAGCCCCATGTTCCCTGTGTATCACATCTGACACAACATACAGTGTGCTGGTTCTAAAGGGGTCCCGAACCCTAGCACATGGGGTTTCCCTGGTGGTGGGACTGAGGAGCGCACACTGCACAAACATCCCTGGTGGTATCACTGGCCATGAAAAGCGACTCTGTGCCCACAGCAAGGTATGGGGTCAGCAGATGTGTCTAAACCCCATGTGCCGTGCTGAGTGGCATGGGCTGTGACAGTTAAATAGACACACGCAGAGCAAGTGTCACCAGCGCACAGGGTGCTGGCCACAAAACATGCTAGTGCAGCTAGCCCTGCCCCACCAGGGTATCTGTAACCACCCCATACCACACACATTGTGTGACTACAGGCCACAAAGATGATGGCCACAGCATGGGCATATGGACCATCAGTGCATGTGTTTGGCATGTGGTACCCATTGGTGCAGGGTCACACCTGGTAGTATGCGCCTCTGTCCTAGTACCGCAGTCTGCCCCATCCCCCAGGGACAATACACGTCAAACCCGCTGTGTTGACCAGTGAATGTGACCACTCAGAGGATAGTACTGTCAATTGCAAGGGGGTGCCTGCATGTCCCAACACACAACTGTTGTTGGGCGATGACATGTCCCACCAGGGGCTGCCATGTCCTGTGGGCAGGGTCCAATCAAGTGCAGTCACAACTGACGTACAACACCGGACACATGAGGCAGACAACCCCACCATACACAGACCTCATGGGAGGATGCCACACCTACAGGAAACCCAAACGTGCAGGGTATCCCCATGAACAGGATGGGATACACCCCCCAACAACCCCCCACATGCCGTACAGCTATATAACAGCTATGCTGCGTTGACGTCACCTGCGTCCCCAGAGAAAAGGCACCCTAATCGTACCAGTGTGGGGTACTCAGGTATGCTGAGGACAGCATGACACAGAGGACATGCCGTGAAACAGCTTGGTAGGTGCCCATGAACAATGATGCCTAGCTCGCAGTTTGTGCCATGCATCCCTGCTGTCACCCAGGATACTGTCCAGAACCCTGTTCCCTGTGGATGGCATGGATGTGGGTCTGCCAACATCGCTGACACCTAGATGCGCACCTCACACATGACAAGTGTGAGGTCCAGGTAGCCCATGTCAGGCATGCCTGGGGCAAACGAAAATCATGCTTACAGTGTCGCATTGGAATGGTGACGGGGCATAGTTAGGGTCCCTGCCATTGCCATTGTGGCACGGACCTGTGGCTGCATTGCTGCAGCAGCAATGGACCACCTGTCATAGGATAAGGTGTGATCCACCCCCTGTATGTGTCTCCAACTGTCAAGCACAATCCCCATGCAAACATCCCGAGCGTGGATGCTGACAGGCCAGTCCTGGCCAGGTGGTCCCAGAAACGATGCGTGCGCAACTGAAGGACCACCCACAAACCCCCTCTGTGCAGCACGAATGGATGCTAGCAGTCAGATGCCCAACATGGCACACCCCCAGCTTAAGATGATATAACTGGCAGCGACACACAAAACATCACATGTGGGAGACACCCAGCCGTATATGGTCCACCAGCGACACCACCCACAGGACCCCAGGGTACCTGGTGAGTTCTCCCCCCCCCCCTTGGCCATCCACGGAAACATCTGTCGACTATCCCATGAGGCCCATGTCCACCCATGCATGTGTTGTGGGACAGACCATAGGAAGCCTGGAACATGCCCATCACATGAGGCAGCCCAGGAGACACCCCCGAACAACCCCTCCACCCACAACATAACATCGGAACATTTCCCAGAAGCAGACCCCATCAGACCCCAGGGGATATGTGTGAGAGAGGTCAGGAGGGGTACACGTGGTAGCACCCCAAGAAATGGACGGTGTGTTCCACAGCCCCTATCTGTGCACAACTGAGTCAACCGGAGGGAACAGACACATCTGGGACCCCACAGGACTGGCCAGGTCTATCCCTGCGATAGGTGGACATATGTCACGACCTTAAACATGTATTACCATTCCCCACAGGCCACACTAACCCCCCCACCCGAGCACATGGATGACGGCAACCATGTGCACAGCCACCCCTCAGTCCGTCAGTCCACAGAGTATCCGCTATATTGGTAGGGGTGGGGCGGCTCAACACACAGCTCACACCCTGGGTCCAGACACAGCACACACAGTATGCACATGGTGCATGGCTGTGAAAGCTGCCGAGCTGTGTGGCAGGGCACATGTGTATAACCACACCTGGACGTGATGGACATCTGGAAAAAGCCACTGCAGGGGGTAGGCCTGCTTCCCCTCCCACACACCAGGTCCATGCTACGATGTATGTGGTTGCAGAGATACCCTGGGAGCTGGCACAGCCCCTCGCACATCTCATTGTGGTCACACGAGCATGACAGGTTCGCAGACGGACAACAACACACCAGCTGCAGCTGTGACATCCCTGCATTGTGCACATTGGAACATGGGACCTGCAAGTAAATCACCACCTAGACCCTGAAATGCACCAGCAGGTGGGTCACATGGACGCATCATGGGCCCCATCCTAGTCTGTCTGTGTGCATGTCAACACACGAGCAGCGACATGGAGACTGCAGATGACCAACAAGGGCCAGTACTGCTCAGCTGGGGGCCCACATAGGGATGCTCTGTGTGATAGGGATGCTGTGAAACACCAATCACAAACATACACATCCCTGAGCCAACCCCCATAGGGAATGTCACAGATCCCTAATGTGTGGGTGAGCTGCCACACAGGGCACACACATTATGGGGTGCATACCCTGCCAATGGTGCCCAGGGGGCGCCACCAATGGTGACTATGTCCCACGTGAAGCATGGGACCACAGACACACCCACCATGGACAGCTGCTGTCAATGCACAGCTGGGATGTGTCTGGCAAGGTAGATCATCTCCCCTAGGTGATATTTCCCCCCCTCATCCACTGTGTGTCTGTCACGCCCCACCGGTTGCCCCCGTCGCTCCTCTCCCTCTGTCCATCATTGTGCCAAACACCATTCCACCAATGTCATGTGTGGCTGTGGTGATATGGGTGGGTCAGCATGCAGTCAACATGTGATGCTGCTGAGAGCTGCCCTATGTGACACTGCATGTGTGTGCCAGCTAGGCTCGTCTGATACTGCTGTGACACAGCTGTGCAAACCTACCCCCACATGTCCAAGGCAAGGCCTTCCGGGGTTGTGTCACGCAGCTGTATATGCCACAAACAGCAGGGGTGGTGCTGCAGGTACATGCATCACACACAGGGCAATGTAATCTGGTTGTCTGCACCAGTGACAGGTGTTAGGTGCTGACCACAGACAACGTTTATATCCACAGGTGGAGGACCTGAGGAAAAAAGCACGGGAGCTGCGACACTACCACCCCGAGTTCCTGGAGAGGTGCAGGAGGGAGCAACAAGAGCACCATGATGGTCAGTATTGCCAGGGCTAGGTTGCAGGTCAGGTCGGCCATGGGACCACCAGCCTGTGTCTCACCTGTATCTGTAAATGTTGTATGTGACACACATGGATGTGCCCTGATGTCTGTCATCCTTCACAGACAGTGATACCAGCGATGGGGCGCCACACACCTCCACCTATTGCCTTCGCAGACCCACCAGCCGGCGCGCGAGGCAGGAGGAGACAGACGTGGAGGAACAGGAGGGGCCGACGGAGGAAGAGGAGGAGTTGGCCATGGAGGCCGAGCCAATGCCTGTGACAGATGTGGGGGAGGAGGAGGGGGAGGAGGAGGAAGTCACCCCACCCACCCATGACCAGGGGGATGAGGAGGAGGAGGACGATGATGTGCTAATAGTGGGTGCAGGGGAGGGGGGAACAGGGGGTCTGGGTGGAGGCAGGGTGGGGGAGGGAGGGGCACGGACAGGCCAGGGAGGGTGGGGGGAGGGTGCACAGGGAGGGGGGAGGGGCGGGAGGGGGGTGGTGGCGAACACAGCCCAGCACAGGGCCGAGGGGGCAGCAGGCAGACACTGCAGGCATCTGCACGGCATGGGTGGCAGCATGAGCGTGCACCACCCAGGGCCACTGTCACACCACATGCACATGCCAGCACACAGACTGCAGCCACTGTGTGTCTGTGTGCTGGCAGGTGCATGGACGAGGTGTTAGTGGCCCTGGCTGATGCACGACGTGACACCCATGTCGTGTTACATGCGGTGCAGTCTCTGACTGTGGCTGTTCGGCAGGTGGCAACTGATGTGGTGGATTTGGCATCCCGGTTACCACCTGCCGAAGAGCATCACAGGTACCAGCGATGGCACCTGTGATGCCCCCATGTGCCCTGTGCTGGGCTGTGTTCACCCCCCTGATTGTGTGATGTGTGGTTGGGCATGTTGCCCATTGTTAATGTTGAACGAAATAAATGTTTTCATACTTTCGTAACCCAATGGTCACGTGTCATTCCTACATTCAACATGTATGCAAGCACGGGATATGTATTGCGACCTGCAGGGCCAGGTGGGGCGGACATGGGTGTCATACGTGTCGTGCGCGCACATGCAGTCAGAGGGGCCATATATGTGTGGGGCTGTGGGTACTGGGTGGGGCCATGGGATGCCGCCTGGTGGGGGTCCACCCAAATTACACTGACACATGGATGTGTGCTATGTAGCCCCATGTGTTGCTGACTGCCTGGACCACCTGACACATGACACCCCTGTCTGCCTATACCACCCACATGCCCGAGGGGTGTGCCATGGCGTGCAATGTGCTTTGCAAGCAGCGGCGATTGTCAGGCATCTGCACACAGTGGCGAGTGTAGGTAGGGGACAACATTACTATGGAACACATCAGTACGCGTGAGGTCTGGGAATATGCACCCTCCCTGACCATGGGTGTGTGTGAGCAGCACCCAGCTCCTGGCCCTGGGCAGCTGACACACCCTGTGAGGGTCACAGCCATCTTGTTGTGCCAGTGCTGCAGGTGTAACTGGCAAGCCAAGCCACACATTGGCAACGTGCTAAGGGTAAAGGGTAAATGGTCATGGACCAACCATGCATGTGCACAATACATACGGGACCACAGGTGCACAAATATGCTACAGACCTGGCACACACTGTTTGCTACAGTTTTATTTGGCTAAGGTTACTTTCGACGGCGCGGCCGACCACGCCTGGCCTGACCCATCCCCCCCACCCTCTGCGGTGCAACACCCTCCCCCTGTGAAGATGGAGGCGCTTGTGGCCGAGGAGCCGGTGCCGGTGCTGGTGCTGGTGCCGGTGCTGCTGCTGGTGCCGGTGCTGCTGCTGGTGCCGGTGCATGTACCCCTGCTGTCTTGCCGCCAGCATCCCCTCCAGGGCTACACACATGCGTTCGAAAGGTATAGCCCTCACCACCTCTGTGAGGCCCTGTATCTGTGCCGTCGACTGGTCCAGCTTGTTGCATACGACATCAATGGATGCTCTGATGTCCATCAACGCCTCACGCAGGCCTGTGTGTGAGACAGAGCGTTGTATGAGAGATAGTCCGTGGTCTGGGAACTACATCAACACAGTGACAGGTTGCACATCATCACCAGGGCTACTACTGTGGTGTGGCTTACTCCTGTAGACAAAGGTGTGTGGCGATGTGGCAGCGTGTGCCCCACTAGTGTGGGGAGACCCCACACACAGCACACGGTCCACACTCAGAGATGTTCTGATGCACGTGACCCATGTGGCTGTGCTGAATCACACATGTACTGCATGGTCTGCTACGGTTGTGCATCCAGGGGACTGAACACATGTTTCAAGGACATGGGAGCTGATGGCTGATACAGGGACAGGGACAACAAATGCACACCATCACAGGTGCCCCTGAAAGGGTGGGGGTCAGGGGGACAGGGTGGGGCCACAGTGCAGCAGGAACACAGACCTTTGACAGGTCCATGTTGGAGGGGGCTCTGGTCACAGGGGGGCGATGTGTGCATTGGTACAACAGACCCTCACTGGCGTATGTGCACAGCTGCATCATCCGTCTGGCAATGATGTTAGGAGAGGGTACGGGCCATGTTGTGTGATGGCAGGGACATGTTGTTTGTGGGGAGGGACATGGTACCAGTGCGTACTACCTGGGCAAGACAAGCGGTGGGCATGTTCCGATAGGATTGGACAAGAGATGGATCCGCAGGGGCTGTCTGCCCCACACACATACAGGCAATGTAATGCTGGTTATGCACATAGCAGGTGCTGCCCCATGGGGTGTGGTGCGTCACAACACTGCATGGGGGGGGGAGTGCCGTGGCCTGCAGATGGGTGTGCACATGCGGGGTATGGTCCAACGCTATACACAACAGAGGACATCACATGACCAGTGTGTCCATGTAGGTGACCGACCCAGCTGTGCAATGTGGGGGCATATTGTCATGTCCCCACGAGGGGGACATGTTATTGCACACATTGATATGTCATGCACGACATCGTATATGTGCGCATTCAGGAGGCCCGGTGGGACATGTCCCTCACCCGGGCCAACTCTACATTGTCCCTGACCTGGACATCTGGTGGGTGCCAGGTATCTGGGTGTCTGGACAGGCCTTGTCTGCTGTAGGGCTATCATATTCTGGCGGGCAACGACATCTCTAGCATGGTGTGACAAGGGGCCGTGGGCCCCAACAGGTGCAGGGCTTCATAGGGCATGGTGGGTCTGTCCCAGTTCACACTGGACAATGTGGCAAATGCCATTCATATGCGTGTGTGTCAGCTGCATGTGTGCGATGCGGAAGACTATTGCTAGGTCAATGCATGTATGCATCCCCTGTCTGTTAACATGTGGCCGCTGTCAGACAGATGCCTGGGTGTGATTCATCCAGGCCTGTCAGGGGTATATACTAATATGTTGCGCAGGGGAATGTGGGGGATGTAGCCCATCTATGACAGACACGGCTGCTCACACTGATCAGTTATGCCTCCTCAGGTGTGACGGCAACAGGATATTGCTATGTGGGGTGACTTCCACCAACACAGATATCCTTGGTAGCACACACAACAGGATACCTGCTGTCAGTGTTAGATGTGCGGTGACACGGGGCAGGGGTGTCAACAGTTGGACATGTCATGGAATCCCCAGAGATGTGTGCAGACCTGTCTGTACACAGCATGGTTTTTTATGTGCAGGCTGTGGCAAGGTTATCCATACCAATCATCGAAAAACAAACATAGGAACATAGGAACATGAGATATGCCATACTGGGTCACACCAGGGTCCATCAAGCACAGTATGCTGTTTCCAACAGTGGCCAATCTAGGTCATATGTACCTAGCAGTTTCCCCAAGGGACAGAGGTCCCACAATGCTTGTCTTTGATCAAGCAGTGATATCCAGGGTACCTTCCTAATGATGGTTTATGGACCTTACCACAGGTACCTGTCCAAACATGTTCTAAACACAGCTACACTAACAGCCTTTACTACATCCTCAGTCAGAATATCCCAGCGTTTGAGTACACGTTTTGTGTAAGACGACATCCTGTTATCAGTTGTAAATAGTTACCCTGTCGCTCCAGTGCATGTCCCCCAGCCTCTATATATTCTGATAAGGTGATCAGGTCATCTATGTCTACCATTCCACACCGTCCATGGATATATAGACCTCTATCACATCTCCCCTCAGCGGTCTCTCTCCCAGGTTATAGAGCACCAACCTTTTTAGCCTCACCTCATAGGAGTGGACTCCCATCCCCTTTGCCATTTTGGTGGCCCTTATCTGACCCACCTCTGTATTTGCTAGATCCCATTTCAATTTATGGTGACCAGTATTGCACACAATATACAGGGTGTGTCATCACCATGGAACGCTATAGAGGCATGTTAACATATGTTTTTATAACTGACATTTCTGTCCAGATCATACCTATCGCCCTTTATGATAATTTGGCCGCCGCTGCACTATGGGCCAAGGGTATGAACATGGTATCTGCAATGACGCCTACAACATCTCCCTGGGTGGTGGTGCCAAATGTTGAACCCAGCATCATGACACCATAGTTTGGGTTGGGCCTCCCTAGGTGCATAACCCTGCACCTCACCACATTATCCCTCATCTGCCATTCTGATGCACAGTCCCCCAGTTTATCAGGGTCCTCTTGCATGTATCCGCAATCCCTGTGGGTTTCAACAACCTGACATTGTTGTGTGTCATGTGCAAATCTGATAACTTCACCTGTCACACCACCTTCCAGGTCATTTAGGAATATCTGAAGAAGCAGCAGACCCAGCACAGATCCCTGTGGTACACCACTATTCACCTTTCCCCATTGGGGAACCTGGCCATTTAGCACTACTCTCTGCTTCATATCTTCCAACCTGTTCACGATACACAATAGTACACTGCCTCCCATCCCAGGAATCTCTAGCTTTGCAAACGGTCTCTCATGCGGGACCATGTCAGAGGGTCCCTGCCAGTCCAGATACACAGCATCAACCGACTCACCTTTGTCCACCTGCCTCTTCACACCCTCAATATAACATAACTGATTAGTGGGACAGGATCCTCCTGGTCTAAAGCCACGTTGGCTGTCCCCCATCAGGTTGTGACTATCTACCTGCTGAGTACATATATTCATTATGATGGTATCTACCATTTGTCACGGTACTGACATCAGGCTCAACGGTCTGTGTGTTCCCGGATAACCCCTCGATCCCTTTTTACAAACCATACCCATAACCATAACCATATCCGTGACCCAGAACATAACCATACCCATAGCCAATGCCGTATGGATCACCTGTTCTCTGCAGGTTGACCTCCCATCTCCCACACATGGACTCCAGGGTCATTGCATCAGAGCACACATTCATGTAGGTATGGCTCAATTGATAGCAGTTACCCAGCTGATCATCCACCTGGCTTGCCTCCCACTGCGTGGCTATCAGTCATACCCAGGGGCCTCACTGGGTGGATTTGATAACAGGTTTGTATGTCTGTGCGATGGTAGGTGTACGTTCCAACATATTATGACATAACGGATGTGGACATGCGGTAATCCATGTATCCCCAGCTTGTACCATGGGGCTCCTCCCCCCGTCAACAGTTATGTTTCCACATGAGGGCCTGACACAGAGGGATTCCCCAATGTAGACGGTCATGCTGCATACGTATTTCCCAGCTGTCCTCCAGGGGTGTAGCCAGGGCATAGGTCAGTGTTTCCACCTGTGCTCCCATCGCTGTGAGGGTTCCTCGCCAGATATTCTGGCCATTATGTTCACCAGTTACCATGTTCAGCCGCCCAACACAGTTCCAGGGACACTGGCACTCTCTTCACATACCATCTGGCACGTGTCCCTGGGTCCCTATGACGTGCAGACTCCGCTGGCAGAGGTACCGTCTGGAGACGCCTAGCTCTACAGCACCATTTCCCTGACCCTCACCACTCCACTGATGTGGGACTGCCTTCTGATTGTGTCCCAGTACACGTACCTCTCCTGCGTCGGCGCCACCTCACAGCGCATCGGCGCTTCATCCCTCGAAGGGTCACATGCCATCTCTGTCTGTACACTGTGTCCTTTGCATCCGATGATGTCGCTGGGGATCATGATCATGCTCCCTGACATGATAGTCCACTGTAGATGGCACTCCATGTGGCCTATGCCTTGTTGTGTGCTCCACCCTAGCACTGCACAGCTGTGCTGACTCAGGCCCTGACCTTTGTGGTGTGTAGTTGGGGAACACCTCATAGCCCTCTTGCATGGACACACGGTACCACACACCAGCTCCTTTTCTGTCTCTGGGGACCCTGGTGCATTCTGTGAGCGGTGGTGTGTCATCGCAGGTACCTGCTGTCACATGCCATACAGGACTGACAGTTTGCTTGTCCAGGGTCACTCACCCTGTCAGGGGCTCGCTCCTGACCTAGGACACGCTTGCTCCTCACCAGGTTCACACAACACTGCAGTTATGTCGGCATATGACTGTGTTCATTGGCCCTCAAATGGTGTGCTGTTTGTTACCTGACCACCCGCCACCCAAAGCCATACCCCTGTGTATAGTCCACCAATATTCCACGTACATAACACTCACCAGTTGCAGCTGTTGATGTAAAATGTGACAAACAACCCACTCACATCACACAGGGAACAGTTACATAAATCTTGTGTATGTGACCACCTCATGCCACCCACCTTCAGCATTGTGTGCTCCACCTGCGCCATGGCTGCGCAACTCAGACATCGGAACGTCCATCATGTGGCTGGAAGGGGCCTGCAGCTGTTGTGGTGGGGGACCCATAGCCTGGCCTGTCAACAGGCTGCTGCATGTTTCCAGCCATCCCAGGTGATGATCCGCTGGTCCTGGGGGGCCGAGGGCTGTGGGCCAGTTGCATCTGTGCTTGCGCCTGATTGCTGGGCCTCTCTGTCCTCCCGGGTCTCAGCCACATCCTCGTCCGGCTCATCTACATCCTCCCCCTGCTCAGCCTCATGCGCACCCATGCTGCTGTAGTCACCTGTGATGTGAGCAATAGAGGAGGGCTCTGATATGTATCTACGCAACAACTGTATCCGCTTGTGCTGTGGTCAACACATACATGTGGTGATGTTGGCATGCATACTGCTTACACACTCACCTGCTTCCTTCAACAACCCATACGGTAGTGCCATGTCCCCTCACCTGGGGTACATGTGGGTGCAGTATCCCTGTCTGTGTGTTCTGATTGGCAGTAAGGTGCTCATGGACGCAGATCCCTTCCTGCCCCCGTCCCATGTCTCCCTCCCTATGCGCCTCTCATGTCACCGTTTGACCTTGGTTCCCCTGTGGTCGCACCCGCCCTCTGCCACCCCCTTTCAGAGTGTTGCAGGGCCATTATATTGGGCATGCGACCATGACGGATAGTGTTTGGCGCGGTTGCGTGACCATTCAGGGCTGTGGGCTGGGATGCTGTGCAGTAGACCCTTATAGCACCGTCATGCGTTTGGCCACACACATGGCAGTTGCCTGGCCAGATCATCTGTTAACTATACATGCCCCTTTGCTTGCATGTCCACACATTAATACAGGGTACGTCATAGAATGTTGTGGGGGTGGGGTCTGTTTGTGTTGCTGCCGTTACAAGATATGGGACAGGTGGGGGTACGGATGGGATGAGGAACATGTGCTAA